>CM061226.1:63910975-64433109 GCA_030844895.1 Ambrosia x helenae | reverse complement strand
TGGGTTAGTCCAACTCAAACTGTTCCAAAGAAGGCAGGTATTCAAGTCGTGAAAAACGACTCAGGTGAGGAGGTAGCCACCGGACCGGTAACCGGGTGGCGTATTTGTATTGATTATAGGAAGTTGAATGCTGCAACTTCTAAAGACCATTTTCCTTTACCTTTTATTGACCAAATAGTAGAAAAATTAGCCGACAAAAATTTTATTGTTTCTTGGATGGGTATTCGGTTACAATCAAATTGCTATTCATCCCGAAGATCAACAAAAGACCACATTTACCTGTCCATATGGCACATTCGCATTTAGGCGAATGCCATTTGGTCTTTGTAATGCCCTCGCCACCTTTCAAAGGTGTATGATGAGTATATTTTCAGATATGGTGGGGAGTCTTTGGAAATCTTTATGGATGATTTTTCTATTTTTGGGTCATCATTTAATTCTTGCTTAGATCAATTGGAAAAGGTTTTACAAAGATGTGTTGAGACAAATTTGGTTTTGAGTTGGGAGAAAAGTCATTTTATGGTCCAAGAGGGGATAGTGTTGGGCCATGTGGTTTCTAGTCGTGGGATTGAGGTTGATCATGCTAAAATACAAGTTATTTCAACTTTACCTTATCCCACCAATATTAAGGGCATTAGATCATTTTTGGGGCATGCGGGTTTTTTAGGAGGTTTATTAAGGGTTTTAGCGACATAACAAAACCTTTATGTAATTTGTTATTAAAGGATGCTCCATTTAAATTGATGAAAAATGTATTGAAGCCTTTGATATTTTGAAAAAGAAGTTGGTTGGGGCCCCAATTTTGCAATCACCCAATTGGTCTTTGCCTTTTGAAATCATGTGTGATGCAAGTGGGTATGCGGTTGGGGCCGTGTTGGGTCAACGGGTAGATAAGAAACCTGTGCTATATACTACGCAAGTAAGACTCTTTCGGAAGCACAATTAAATTATACTACTACCGAAAAAGAGCTACTTGCGGTGGTATATGCTCTAGACAAATTTCGGTCTTATGTGGGGGTAGTAAAATTATCATTTATACTGATCATAGTGCTGTCAGGTATTTATTGGACAAAAAGGATGCTAAGCCCTGGTTGATAAGATGGATACTCTTACTACAAGAGTTTGATTTGGAGATACGTGACAAGAAAGGCACGGAGAATGTGGATGCAGACCATTGTCTTGATTGATGATTGAGGAGGAAGACTCAACGAATGAAATTAATGAGTCATTCCCAGATGAGCACCTGTTAGCTGTTTCGACATTACCTTGGTTTGCTAATATTGTTAATTTTCTAGTGACAGGTACAATGCCGGAACATTGGGTAAGGAAGAAGAGGCTCCACTTTTTGTCCCAAGTGAAACATTACATTTGGGATGACCCTAACCTATTCAGAGTGGGAGCGGATCAAATCATTCGAAGATGCATTCCGGATGAAGAGATCATGAGTGTGTTGAAGCACGTGCACTCTTATGCATGTGGAGGACATTTCAGTGGCCAAAAGACGGGTCACAAGGTTTTGTCTAGTGGGTTGTATTGGCCAACAATTTTTAAGGATTCGTTTGAGTATGCGAGAAATTGCCTACATTGTCAACAATTAGGAAGCATCTCAAGACGTGATGAAATGTCAATGCAACACATTATGGTTGTTGATGTGTTTGATGTATGGGGGATTGATTTCATGGGACCATTTCCCAATTCTTTTGGTAATCTATACATTTTGGTGGCGGTAGATTATGTTTCTAAATGGGTTGAAGCTATTGCCACCAAAACCAATGACCATATCGTTGTTTGCAATTTCATTCAAACATATATTTTTTCAAGGTTTGGGTTACCTCGCACAATTATAAGTGATGGGGGATCTCATTTCAAAAACCGAAAATTCGGAAAATTGCTTAAGCGATATGGTGTTGACCATAGGATTGCCACCCCATATCATCCACAAACTAGTGCACAAGTTGAGGTTTCCAATAGGCAAATCAAAGAAATTTTACAAAAGACGGTTCGTGCGGACCGAAAGGATTGGTCAACTAAGCTAGATGATGGTTTATGGGCCTACCGCACGGCCTACAAAACACCTATTGGAACAACTCCTTATCGATTTGTGTATGGTAGGGATTGTCATATCCCAAATGAATTAGTTCACCGGGCATATTGGGCTATTAAAAATGTTAATTTGAGTTATGATGATGCA
This sequence comes from Ambrosia x helenae, assembly GCA_030844895.1. Lineage (NCBI taxonomy): Eukaryota > Viridiplantae > Streptophyta > Magnoliopsida > Asterales > Asteraceae > Ambrosia > Ambrosia x helenae. The sequence goes on along the minus strand of CM061226.1, from coordinate 64,430,918 downwards.
GGCCGAGAAAGGAAACTTAAATTGTGTGAGTTAGAAGAGTTAAGGGATGAAGCTTACGAGATCGCGTCAAAAATATAAGGATCAAATGAAAAGAGCTCATGACGCGAAAATTCGTAAGAAGGAACTTGAAGTGGGTCAAAAAGTTTGGCTCTACAATTCCAAGTTGAAGCTATTCCCTGGAAAGCTCAAGAGCAAATGGAATGGTCCATACATCATAACAAGGGTTGGAAAGCTTGGCGAGGTAGATATTGAGGACCCGAAAGATGGGTCAAAGCAAACTGTGAACGGGCATCAGTTGAAGCCCTACGTGGAATACCCCACAGAACATGGTAACATTGTCGAGTTGGTAAGTTTCTTAGAGGGCTTACCAACTTATGAAATCAATTAAAAATGCAGGTGAAAGTTCCCATCCCAGGTACGTATTCTAATTGTAGTATTGGGGATAATACTAATTTTTCGGGGGTGGGAAGCGTAGTTGTAAATTTGTACAAAATTTTATATAGGTCTTTTATTTAGTTATAAATTTTAATTGAATTTTTTCCATTATTTTAACCCCTTAATTAAAAAAAATGGGGGTTAGCGTAGCCTAAGCCACTTTTGGCGTAGGGTACGCTAAAGAGGATTTGCATAAGCCAAGATGCCCTGCCCTACGCAAACAAAGCCACATCTCCCTTCGCCATTTGCGTAGCCTGCGCCAAAAGTGGCGTAGGGTACGCAAAAATCTGAAAAAAAAAACCTCATCTCGGCGTTGACCACGTTGACCGACCCCACATCTCCTCAAACCAAGTTTTCTCAAATCAAAACTCCATTCCAACCATACAACTCCATCTTTTTCATCTATATCCTCTCCAAAACCCTTAAACCTTCAAACCTTCAACCTTCCATAACTTTTTTATTACCACACCAAATTCAACAATCCTTATATCAAAATCGTGTAATTTTTCAAGATCTACAAAACCCCTAACTTAGAATTTGTTAATTTCAACGTTTTGAGGGGCGAATTAAGGGTCTAAAAAATCGGATTTTTGTGGGTGTTTGTATTACTTGCTTATTTCTTGCTTCTAAGTATCTCCCTACTCAATAATCATCATGAAGGTATGTATTCTTTCACTTTTACTCTTTAATTTTATCAATTACATATTATGTGTTCGTGTATGTGTAGAAAAATAGATGCTATGAGTATTAGTGCTTAGGAATGATTATTGTTTGGGTAGAAAGCTTTGTTGATTAAAAAAAACGAATTTTTTTAATAAAGCAAGAAATAAGTGTGGGGAAGGGGTTATGGAGATGTAAAACATATGGTTATTGAAACTAGGCGAGTAGTACAAAACTTTTGATCGCTAGTATATGATTATAACCATAGGATGCTATGTTTGGGTAAAATGTAGTTGATGTACATGATAGTCTTATTGAGATTAGATACTAATACTGCATTATTGTTCATGAATGTTGTTACAGAATATTTTCAGAAGAAAGGGTAAGGAACATTGTGAATCGTACTCAACCAAAACGGAAAAAAGGGAAACGGTCCAATCTACGAGACGATTCTGATGATGAGGGTGATGAAATTCAACATGAGTTGGATCGTGGTGAAGAAATGGATGTAGACCATCCCAACTGCAAGGAGAAATCCAAACGGTTATCTATGTTCCGGAAGCAATTATACCCGCATTATGGTATCAAAAAAATGGCATCACTAGAACATGGTACCGAGGGTGTTCTTGTTTATGAAAGAGCATATAATGAGGAACAATTGAGATTGATAGGCCTGACACAAAAATTTGAAAGAATTGGTTGGGAAGCAGCTTTAGACTTTTGTGCTAACCGGGGAAAGAAGGTTTACATGAAAGCGATAGAGCAATGGATGTCTACGCTCGAGCGAGATTTTGGTGATGACCCACCTCGTACATTAAAATTGATTGGTACTGTAGGAAAGAAGAAGATGACCCTATCCTTTGAGACAATGCGTCGAATTGCTAATTTCGATTCTTGTCCAAAAAATGAATACTATTACATCCCCGAGGAATTATTTTGGAATAAACAGCAAGTAAACACTGATCCAGAAAATATGTTTAACAATGTAATTCCAAGACAAAGGGGAACGCAATATTGCAGAGAAGATATGGAATGCGAGGCCAGATTCATATTAGGTATCTCGTATGAAAATTTAATGGCAAGGCTCGGGGATCGGTCAAAGGTAAGAGGTTGGGATGTTCGAGTGGTACATGCAATCATGTTTGGTACACCACGCCTATCGTTTAGGCATTTGGTTTTAATGAATGTTTGGGATAGCCGGGAGAGTCAAGAGCGGAAAATGATCCCACATGTTAGGCTTTTGTCATATCTAATGGAAGCTCAATGAGTGGTAACAAGATCAACACCGGCTCTTAAAGTGAATATTAAGAAGATGAACTGGGAGAATTTTTCCAAGGCAAAATTCACATATGAGCGGACCGCAGAATACCATGTTTTACTTGACAAACAAGGTAACACTCAAATGATGGCTTTGCAAGAAGATGTTGAGCATGCAAATGAGGAAGAGGTAAACACCGATGATGAAGAGGAATTACAAGAGGAGGTGCATGTTGTTAGGGAGCGCCCAGTTCAAGAGATGAATAGGCAAGAGATGGAAATGGTGGCGGAAGTCAACAGGGCAAGGGCTGCAGGTTATCAAGGTTGGACTTCATTCAAGAAATCTATGTGGGATAGGGGTACGTGAGCCTTGGTGCTTGCAAGGCAAAGAGAAGACGCAGCAATAAGGAGAGAGCAAGAGCGAGTGGAGAGAGAAGAAAAGCGGGAACGGGAGCAAGTGGCGAGAGAAGAGAAAGAGAAGCAGAAAGGAAGGCAAGAGAAGACAAGCATTGGTGGGCGGTTAACTATGCTCGGGAAATGGATACGGTTAACAGATTCATAGAGTCTGAGCAGATCAGGCACCATCAGGATCTGATGGCGGGACGCCCATACGTACCGGTTGTTCCATATGTTGACTACTCAACCATAAGGGAGCAGCCGCAGGAGGTGATTGATCAAGTTAGGTGGCCTCAAGGGGTCTCCTCCAGTTATCTCCCCACTCCATAACCACCACCACCACCACCTGCTGAAGGATCTTCCTTATCTGCCGACCCACTCAGTGACTACCATGGGTGGATGGATGCGATTTTTGGGCATCCAAACACTCCTTATCCGCCACCGGGTCCGAATGACCCCTATTACCGCTGATGGATGGTTGAGGTAATGCTTTTCTGTTGTATAGTTGTAGACTGGTTTGTTATTTTTCTTTTATTTCGTTGTTGATTTTATTTTGGTGTGTTTGAACATGTTTGGAGTTTATGCTTTGCAATTTAGTTTGTTTTGGATGTTTTGATGTTTTGCGTGTGAGCCCAGGGTATATATATCACCAGTGAGTGTTCATTTAAAAAGGGAGAAATAAAGGATAGGAAGCATTCAAGTGTGGAAAGCAAGGATTCACCACTGGAACGGAGACATCAATTATTATCAGGTGCTTTCTATTCTTTAATTATATGTTTGTTGAATAAGACTTGGGTGAATGATTAGTTTTCGCTTTAGAAAGGGAATGTAGTGGGGCGGAACAAAAGCATCCTCACACATATTTTTAAATTAACTGGCTATTCGATTCCCTTATTCGTGCAAAAATCCACATTGAGGACAATGTAAATTTCAAGTGTGGGATGGGGGAATAGCCATTTAAATGAAAATTTTTAAAGACCTTCAAGCTTAAACTTTAAGAAAACCGTTTCTTTTCACCATGGTATTGGATCAAAAAATTCGACCCCTAATCATGGTCATAATTCTTTAAGTTTCTTGATGTGTTTTTCCAAGGATGGTTTTTGGAAAACGTGGATTGCCTAGTTAGAAAAGACTAAGGAAGAATATAGCACTTTTGCATATCGGTAACCCATATTCCCCTTTAGGTTCAGGAAGAGATTGTTGAGCCACCACAACATGCTAACACCTTACAAAAATCTGTTTCACATCTTTCGGCATGTTGTGTTCAATTGAATTGAGTGTACTATTATAGGAGCATAAGGTAGAACTTGCAATTTTTGATACGCCTACCACTCTAGATTAATTGTGACACAAGAATGATTAAGGCATTAGGTCTATCTAGCCTTTTCCTCATGAAAAAAAAAGTCGAATTTTCATCATTATAGTCACTTGTAAATATCCCTATCCATACCCTTCGCATAGCCCCATTACAACCCGTTTTAAGACCTTTTGACTTGTGTTCACTTTTGAGAAATTTTGTGGAAGGTGATTGAATTGCAAGCTTATGCTAACATGCCCTATAATCGGTTTCGAGTGATTGATATGAAATACTAGCGCATTACTTGCAAGCTGAGATAGTAAACCGAGTGGAGTAAACCATTGTGAGGGGTGTGCAAAAATGTGAAATCGGATCTAGTTGGATTTGGCTAGGCATTTGTTTTTAATAACATGTAAAAAACCTTGGAATGTAAATCTACTGACAGGCGTAAGCCTTGTGAGTTAGGGTATGACTAGGGGCCGTTTATGAGAATCGATAAAATGGTTGGAATTGGTTAAATTGATTTAGCAAGGTTTACTGATTTGCTTGAGGGCAAGCAAAAGATAAGTGTGGGGATGTGATGGGTTAGCTAAAAGATGTGTATAAAAGCGTCCATAAATGAATTTTAAGGAGTGATCAGTTGTCAAATAGTGTTGCTTTGATATTATTATGTTATTTCAGGATTTGATAACTAAAGGAGGCAAATATGACGTTTTGGAGTTGCTTGGGCAAGAAACGGAAGCTTACGTGAGCTTGAAAATCAAAAACGGAAGGAAGCGGGGGTTTTGGCGTAGGATACGCCAAAACTGGCGTACCCTACGCCAGTGGCGTAGGCAAAGGAGGATCAGATTGCGTAGGACAGCAGGCAATGGCTAAGGGAAAATGGACTTGGCGTAGAATACACCAAAAATGGCGTAGCCTACGCTAAAGTCAAAAACGGGTCAAAACTTTCCTTTTTTTTCAAGTCAATGATCATCAAAAACATTTTAATGGCGGATTTATGGAAGGGGGGGCGTTTTTAGCTGTTTTGGTCTCATTCTCACTATATCATTCATTACCATTGAAGACCATAAACACACACACAATTCTCCAAAGCTTTGAATCATTCTTGAAGATTGAAGACACCATTTTGAAGATGAACACCATGGCCATGCTTGGCTAAATCATTTTGTATTACACTGGGGATGTAGGTTCTTGATATCTAGGGTTGAAAACATTTGGGTATTGTTCTTAACTTTTGTTGATGTTTTTGTGTACTTGAATTACTTGTGTTGACTAGTGATTAATCTTATGCTAGGCTCATTTTCAGTTAATTGATCTTGTGCCAATTTCTAGTGAGATAAGCATGATTCCTTGCATCAACACTACCATAGGATTGTATGTTCTAGATGATAAAGTATAGTTTAGTCCATTGTTGAATGTTGACAAAACTTGATACCTAAATTTATTGAGCAAGCAACCCGTTAGTACCAATTGCATTATCATTGTTCACCCCAATTGTTGAAAGCCCTAGTGTTCAATTACCAAATCCTTAGTGTAATCATTTTAATCCCAATGTTTACAAATATCACTATTTTCTTTATTCTTGCAATCTCAATTAAAGTTTCATTTTAATCAACAACAACTTTTCAACCAATTCTTAAATGATAACTTGCATGCCTCATAATTAACTAGCACCTTCATAAGCAACATCTTTGAGTTAACTAAGCAATATTCACTTACCACGCGCTCCTTGAATTGATACCCTATTTACCCTATCTACCTAGGATAATTAGGTTTTGCATGACCCGTAACGACCGGTAAGACCTCCAAGTTGCATTGTTTTAGCTTTCTAATCTTTCTTAGTCCTTGCAAAACATTACAAATGTGAAAACCACATCTGTGTCAAACACCCATGTTTTGCTAGGAAAAGCAAAGATTTCAATAACATATATACTTGAGGACTCTCCTCTTGAAGCCTTAGCTTGCTTCAGCTCAGCTAAATACTTAGCACAGTTCCTCTTCTAGTGCCTAGTTTCATCACAATGAAAACACTTGGCATCTTTTCAAGGTTTCTTATTGGCAACAGATTTGCCTTTGCCTTCCCTTTGCCCTGATTGCCCATTTTCTTGGTGTTAGGTTTCTTAACTTGTCCCTCCTTGATCACTAGCACTGGTGCAGTCTTGCTAGGTATGTTCACCTCAGCAGTTTTGAGCATCTGATGCAGTTCTGCAAGTGTCTTTTCCATCCCGTTCATATTGTAGTTCATAAGGAACTGGTCATATGACTTGGGAAATGAGTTTAGGATAATATCCCCATCTAACTCATCGTTCAAGGGGTATTCCAGACGAGCCAAGTGATGAAGATATGCCTTTATTTTTAGCACACGAGTGCTAACTGGCGTTTCTAGAACATACAACTTGTTCTCCGCCTTGAGAACAATTTTCAAGTTGCGGTGCTAGTCCATGAAGTTGGAGTAGTTAAGTTTGTCCTTCTCTAAGATGGACTTAAGAGAGAATTGGGAGGCGGAATTGTTTTCAGTTGACATCTACAAAGTCCAAAATCTAATTTATTAGTATTTTATGTTTTAAATATCCTAATTTATCTTATGACCCAAAAGCAAAATTAATTAGGATGAGATCCCGATTCATCAATACATAATGAACTGGCTTAGCACTGTCCACTGGCACGATTAGGTAGGTAAACAACGATTGTTAATTGTGTCCACTACACAACTCTCCTTTTGGGGTTATCGCTAAAATCGATGTATGTTTAACCCCAACTATGCCCACTTGTCAAACAAGCGATGTTTGGTCCTTTACTGTTAACTGTAACACCGGCCTATGTTACACAGGAACCGCGATGATTACCTTCACTCATGATCAACGCCCAGATGCAGGGTCAGCACTAACATTTGGGTTCGATATAGAATGGAGTGTTAACTCGTTAAGGGTGGCATGAAACATCAATTTAAAATTGGGATTTAATTTTAATATTTACCATAAATATATTGAATGACTCGTTAGCATGATGTGAGTCACACAACAGTTTATAAAATCCAATTTTATATTATTCGTGATAATTGAAACTCCTTTCAACACTCGACACGGTATAGTTTTAAATACCCTATTTAAACTACGTTGGTCGTATTATCGCGAATGGACTTGTTTTAATATTAATAAAACTCTTTTTATTAAATATGTTTTTCGGTTTTTATAAAACTTGTTTTAATAAAACCGTTGCCATGATTGTGAAAATTTTATTTATTTTGGGTTATCTAAATTATTTACAATAAATAAACCACAACCACAAAACATAATAATAAAATTAAACGAATAGAGCCCCTAATAGGTCGCCCATTTCGTTTTAGCCAGAAGCGAAACGAACTAGTCAATAGGGTTTCAAAACAATTTTGATATAGCTCCCACTTGACCCGAGATCTCTATCTTCATGGAACCTGTTCGCCTTTTTTTCTTCGTCTTGATCTTGTACTTGAAGGATTACAACAATAAATTTGAAAATACAATAAAATCAAATCAAATCTATTCTAATCCTATCTATTACACCGGATCCAATATCCGTAATAAAAAATACAAATCAATAAAGAAATAAAGCCATAACAAACACAACCATGACAAGGGTCAAATACCTAGGGCTCGATTCACATCACAATCCATGAACAACTAAAAGCTTTTGATCTTTTGTCAAAATAAACAATTTTTGACAAAAAAAACAAAGATCAAAATTATAACTTTACCATCTATACGCGCGTAACCGTGGCTCTGATACCACTGTTGGGAATCATGGTATCGTATACACAGCGGAAGCGGTTTATATTTATTAGATAAATCAATCATATACATTATATAATCTTAGTCGATTTATATGTATAAATATATATTTGATTTTATTAATCCGATTAATAAAATATTCCCAATCAGGATCTCAGTTAAACGCGTATAAACAAATAAATAATAAACAACCATAGAGGGTTTAGTAATCAACCTTTGACGACTACACCGGAATTGTAAGACGCGGGTTACAACGAATCCTCGCTAGTAGGAAGTTCACACCGTGCACGAACCAACCGGGAAGCAACACTTGCAAGAAGAAGGTGGTGGTTTGTGGTGGTTGATGGCCGGACCAAAAGAAAGAAGGCGGCGGCCCTTTCTTTAAGGTTGGCGGCCGCAGGTTTCTTAGAGATGAGGCAAGGGTAGGTTGTTTTGATAAAAGGTGTCATTAGGGTTTGCTCCTTAACCCTCCTTTTATAAGACAACAACTTGCAATAAACTCCCTTGCTAAATATCTTAATACTCCTTAATATTAATCTTATTAATATTAAGTCCCTCAAGACTAAAACAATTATTACTTCATAAATAATAATCCACTAACGCGTGAACTTATCTGATTCGTGTACCAACGTGTAACTCTTCGGATCATACCGGGTCGGGTCACGTTGACCTCGACTTATAACTACATCGGACATACCATATGTCCAACAAAACTTTGTAAAAGTTTCATGTATCTCCAACAATGATATATCTATAAATTAACCCAAAAAACCCTTGCAGGTCAAGTGAATCTATAAAATTACCCATTTGTTCATACATAAGGAATGTAGCCTAAAGATACATACATGATTGATCTATAGAATAATAATTTAATTGATCCTTTGTTAAATATCATAAAAACATAGTCCATGCCTTAATCATTGGGTTTTACATTAACAATTTAGACGTAAAAAAAAAATACTATAGCACCTCGAGTCTAAAATGGCCTTAGTTGGAATTTTCTTGAAAAAGAAAAAGAAATTATCATTTGAGTTCTTAAACTCCATTTTGTGATTCAAACTCATTTTGAGATACGAACTTCCTACCCATTTGAATTGCCCAATCATTTTATCGGGTTCTGGGGAATTCTTGTAGGACTAAAGGGCACTTCATCCTCCTTGGTGATTCAACTTTCATAATGGAAGACCGTTTTCTTTCTGCATGTTCTCTAAAGTGATGCTAAACCATTTAGGCCAAATCTCAGGTAAATCTCTTTACAACAGAGGGCTTCTCTTCCCAACAGAGCCATATGAAGCAGCGGATATCTGGTTGTACGATACATACTTTGATGCCAGTTGAAGCATTTAGGGCCTTTTATTTAGTTATGCAACAATGGTTGTTTCTCAAGCTTTTTAAGTTGCAACCCCCTTAAATTTATAAATAGTTTTGGAGAATTGACATTTTTAGCTTCTAAGATGTAACATAGATTTATAGGGGGTGTAACGTTTGTCGTTTAAAAAAATAATTGTATTACATAGTAGTACTGGTTTTCCATTAGGTTATTAATTTTCTCGTGATATATTGTGCAGTACATATATTGGTTCTCATTCGCATGTTTATACGACTAATATTTTCAGTTCAATGTCACATTATCATCATAACCATAATATCGTAATGAAGGACATAAGTCACGCTGATTAGTTTTGTTATGTGGTAACTTTTTGTGACATTATCTATATATTAAAAGGTAATGTCGGTGGGTTATTTTCCCACCGACCCTCCAACTTTATAACTTTGTCAAATTCAGTCCCTCAGCTTTGACATTTTTTGTTTGTAGCCCCTTTACTTGAAAAACTATTTTTTACGTAATCTAACCCCCTAACTTTGGCATTTGTCATTTTTAGCCTCTTTACTTGAAAAAACTATTATTTTACGTGTAAATTTTTTATATGTATCAATATAAATACGAGTTTGTCTACGTTTCGACTTAAACTTTTTTTTTCGTACCGTACTTGGAAAAAAAGTTTTTTTTTTTTTCGTGTGAATATTTTATATATGTGTCGGTATACACACGAGTTAGTCTACGTTTCGACTTAAGCTTTACTTTATTTGAATGTCAAATGTAATACGTTTTCGTACTTATAAAATGTGCGCTTCCAATTGGTCCACGTTTCGATATAGATTTTAGTTCCGAACAAAGTTAAAAGTATTGTATTACACGTTTTAATAATTGTCTTTTACGCATTGTGTTTATACGAATTGTGTGTAGCGCATTTTGTTTTACACTTTATGTGTTACTGCACGGTTCAACTTGCCGCACGCCGCCGCAAACGCGCGGCGGGAAAAAAAACTAGTATCTATATTAAAAGGTAATGTCGGTGGGTTATTTTCCCACCGACCCTCCAACTTTACAACTTTGTCAAATTCAGTCCCACAGCTTTGACATTTTTTGTTTGTAGCCCCTTTACTTGAAAAACTATTTTTTACGTAATCTAACCCCCTAACTTTGGCATTTGTCATTTTTAAACTCTTTACTTGAAAAAACTATTATTTTACGTGTGAATTTTTATATGTATCAATATAAATACGAGTTTGTCTACGTTTCGACTTAAACTCTTTTTTTTCGTACCGTACTTGGAAAAAAAAGTTTTTTTTTTCGTGCGAATATTTTATATATGTGTCGGTATAAACACGAGTTAGTCTACGTTTCGACTTAAGCTTTACTTTATTTGAATGTCAAATGTAATACGTTTTCGTACTTATAAAATGTGCGCTTCCAGTTGGTCCACGTTTCGATATAGATTTTAGTTCCGAACCAAGTTAAAAGTATTGTATTACACGTTTTAGTAATTGTCTTTTACGCATTGTGTTTATACGAATTGTGTGTAGCGCATTTTGTTTTACACTTTATGTGTTACTGCACGGTTCAACTTGCCGCACGCCGCCGCAACGCGCGGCGGGAAAAAAACTAGTTCTATATGACATGTGATCTTTATCCTTCATTTATATCTATGACATTTTATTAGATAAAAGCACTCAAAGTTTAAAAAATAACATGTTCTTAACACACCTATTTCATTAAGGCTCCACAACCCATGTGATTATGAATTTAGTATGTTTATAGATGTAGTTTTTTTTAACGGCTAATTTTCTCTACCATTTTTTACACCTTTTTTATTAGATCCCTTATTTTCATCCCCCTTTAAATACACTTTTTTTTTTATTGTGCCTCTTATAAGGCTTGAACTTCCAATCTTACCTTTGAAACCCCAACACCTTTACCACCACACCATAAGGGGTGGGGCTTTATATATGTCGTTATTTGTTAATCACTACATTAAATTTCCACACCTTAAAACTGTCAGATTCTTTATGTTTTGTGCTAATTGGATTCAGACCGGTTTTGGGTGAAGCCCATTTAGTTGTTGATCATGGTGGTGCATGAATGCACCAAGTTAGGTTTCGGCCACCTTCTTGTTGTATTTATTAACTTTATAAAAAAACTAAAAAAATATGGGAGGGAATAGATTCAAGCTAGGAAAGTAAAAAACACAAAACTTTAACCACTGGAACCAAGTCCTACTTTTGTATATTCTTTATTAAAAAAGCAAAAGTCAGCGAGTTCATGTGAACCCATCGCTTAGTACATAGGTCCGCCCTTACAACCATCAACTTAGATGTTGCTGCATTTATTCTTCATTTTGCTTCAATTGAATTTAAACAAGCATCATATACTCCTTGAAGGTACATAAACAATGCTCTGCTTCTTTTTCCGTTTTTTAAATCATCTTCTTGTGCTTAAGCTGATAGAATCGATCACCAAGCTTGCATCTTTCTGCAAAATACGTATTTCCTTAACATTTCAGCATATGAAACCATCAACTCACCGTTAAGTGGTCCAATAGAACATGTTAGCATCTCATCCCAATATCCACGCCCAATATCCTTTACACTACATGTGGACTAAGGTGTATGTTAAGTGTACTAGCTATATTTGGTTTCGTATTTTTTTCTCCTAACATACGCATTACTATTTCACTATCAAAGGAAACATAATTACCTACTTCGACGAGTTGGGTACTTGGATAACGAGCTAGAATCGGTAGTTTGTTTGCATGGTTTAGGGTTGAGTTGGTTTCTCACAAAACACCTTTTGTCCATTTTTTTCTTAAGATAATTGGGTGTTGGATATGCTTACAAATTTTCATATATATCAATAATAATAGCTTACTCCAGGATTGTTGCTGCTTCTATGTTGTCAAGTAACCATTGGCGAAGAAACCTAAAGTAAGCATGTTCACACTGTTAGACATAATATTTGATATTATCCTAAGTATGGGTTATTAGTGTATATCCTAAGTATTATATTAGTTTGTTATATGGCAGTTAGTTAGTGAACCAACACGTCAGTTCATCAAAGGGCATCACACCCTTTCATTATGTATAAATAGGGCCAACCCCTATCATTTGTATTAGGATGATTCTTTAATAATATAGCAAGTTTCTTAAATTCTCTCTATTAAATCTCAACATGGCATCAGAGCCTTAGTATCATTGATCCATCCCTGTGGAAAAGAAGAGAGAATCATAGAAAGTTTCATCCCCTGTTTTCGAGTGAAAACAGAGACTGCCCAAGAATCGTTTCATATCGATTCGCAGAACGTTTTTTTCCAATCCAGACGATAAGGATGATCGTTATTTGAAGATTATAACCGTAAAAGAGATAGAACATCACCGGAAGAAAGAATCCGACGAAACTCCGGCGAGACACTAGCGGTTTCAAAAGCAAGTAGGTCAGGAACAAAGCCCCGATTAGCAAGTTGGTTGGGAGCAAGCAAGAAAATTGGTTAGCAAGTTAGACCTTCGTGGCAAGTTAGACCTCCGTGGCAAATTAGACCTCCGTGGCAAGTTAGACCTTCGTGGCATATTCGACCTGTGTGGCAAATCAAGAAAGAAGACCAAGACCTTTGCTTCAAAGCAGCAAGGAATTTAGCAAAGTTAAAGCAAGTAACAAGCAAGAAAGAAATTGGGGAAGAAGCAATAACATCGGTTGACAACATTGCAAGTGAAATTTAATAAGATGTTAACAACAACAATGAAGAAAGTTATGGATACTATGAAGCAAGAAGAAAGCAAAGAACAAGAAAGACTACATTCGCATGCATGAAGAAGAGATCAACCCTACTATGGAGCAAGAAAGGATAAATCAAAGTTAGGGGGGAGAATGTTAGATATAATATTTGATATTATCCTAAGTATGGGTTATTAGTGTATATCCTAAGTATTATATTAGTTTGTTATATGGAAGTTAGTTAGTGAACCAACACGTCGATTCATAAAAGGGCATCACACCCTTTCATTATGTATAAATAGGGCCAACCCCTATCATTTGTATTTGAATGATTCTTTAATAATATAGCAAGTTTCTTAAATTCTCTGTATTAAATCTCAACACACACTTCTTATCATCCTGCTCCTGCATAAGGACTAAAAGAAGAGTAAGTCTTAAGCCCTTGTTAGACATAAAAATATACTATTAACATCAAATATATAAGCTTTTGATCACTTCCTCATAGATCCATATCTCATGCTCAATTTAATGAAATTACACCACTACATGTAGCTACATGAATGTGAAGCGAGCGAACCTGACGTGAAACAATAGGTCTGTAACCAAGTCAATCATTCACTTTTAGAGAACTAAAAGTTATGTTGCAGGTTGGGAGTTTGATTCTAGAAGGTGTTAATTGTTTGACCTGCGTCCTGTATAGTGCTAACACACAATATATCCGCTCAACTATAATACAATGCATTTTTTACCTTTGTAAAATTCAAATAACTCATAAAAAAGCCATAAAATCAATTGCATTTTTTACCTTTGTAAAATTCAAATACTCAATACCACTAACAGATCAAGTTACAAGTGACCAAACGAATTGAGAACGTGATTCCAGCATGACCATTAGTCCGAACACGAAGTCCACCAAGATTTTCATGCATTTCGATTTATGATTTCATGTGCACCCGAAATAACAAATCGCTCTACATGGTCCTCTAGGCGTGCTCCTAGCTAGAACTTCCAATCACCCGACGCCCACATTCCTAAAAGAAACTGTTATCGCACGAAGATCCCAAAGTGAACAATCACTCAGGGGTGTACTAGTGCTGGATAGTGTGTGTGTAGGCAAGTATGTACATTAGAGCATGGAGGGGAGATATCTAAATCCCGGAAAAATCTCAAAAGTGTGCCGAAGCCACCCCAATGTACACTACTACCGAGTATAAGCGATAAGCCTCTTCATCTTCAAACCCGAAGAAGAAGACAAAATAAGTGTAGAAATAGTCCAAAGATAGATAATACGATACTGTGTGATGAGGACACCGCACCCCGACAAGGTTAGTATGTTCACCAAATGACACGACTCGTAACTATGTGTGACCGTCTAACGTGTGTGATACTCGGCTATAGACTAGACTCTACATGCAGTCCTAGTTCACTATAACCATTGGCTCTGATACCAATCTGTCACACCCTCAAATTTCCACTTGCAGAGTTTTACCGCGAGGCGCGTGACAAACCAGGATCCAAGTCAACGGTCAGAATAAACGACACTATATGATATGAAAACAACGTAAACTGCCATTGAGTTTCAATCCGTTCTAACACAGCGGAAGCAAAATGTATTATTACAACTCAAAAGTAAAAACTCAAGTGTGAAATGTTTAACAAAACATGCATATGATTCCTAGACAATGGGACTCGTAACGTGTGCGTGCGTGATTAACCCAATGATCCCCCAAATCATTGAACCCTGGACAATACGGACTGTGTTCCGACTCTACTGACCTCGTCAAGTATAATTAATAAACGTTTTAAGCTAAGGTAGACTATATGTGTTTTATAAAATGTTGACTTAAACATGTCGGGTGTCACACTTAGATGGTCATAGGAATTGTGTTGTTACTATGTTAATATAAGGTCTCTTATCTATTGGCTCGGTAGGACATGAAAGGTGAACATATGTATGTGTATGTATGCGCGTGGAGTGTGTATGTAAGATAGGTTAGTGGTGAATCCAAAACAACAAATTTGACTTCCTTGGGAACATATGAGCCGCAAAATGGACCTAGGGAATGGACATGGAAGGCTTTGAAAGTCAAACATCATGGAGGTTAGTGAACATAAAGTGGTTTGCCAAATTTGGTAATATTCTTGGTGTTTGTAATCATGTTCATGAGTGTTTGGGGGGGGGTGTTGACTTCGGCCGATTATGGGAAAGGAAAAAGAAATAGTATTAGGTGTTCCAACATGGATAGCTTGTGTGCATAGTGACATAGATGCCATATTAGTGTAATACACTGGGAATGAGAGGTTGCGGTGAGTGTGGGAGAAATATGTGGGCTTGTGTGTGTGTATGTGTCGTGTATATATATATGTGTGTGTGTGTGTGAGGTGAGGTATGTCATTTTCCAAGCATATGTTGATGTTTGTGCGTATATATTGTCGTATGTATGTATGTATGTATGTATGTATGTATGTATGTATGTATGTATGTATGTATGTATGTATGTATGTATGTATGTATGTATGTATGTATGTATGTATGTGTGAGTGATAATGTATGTGTGAGTGATAAGGTATTTGTTTGATTCCAATACTCACACTAGTCCTTATGGATCAAATTTTAAGGTTACATGTGGACACATTGCTTGTGTTTTTACTAGTTTCCATAGAATACGCGTCGGTAACCTCATGTTAATAAACATTGTTTGTTTTTGTTCTTGTTGGGGCAACAATTTGAAATCGTATGTTTCAATTGCATGGATTTCCCACCACTGGGGTATTGCATGGTTTTTCTGTAGTCTAGCATGAACTATTAGACTAACTAAGGCCTTGGACTAACTAGTGTGTCTACTGTTAGACTACACGTCTCGGGATTGACTCGTTAGAACCCTGTATAGCCCAACCATGGTGAAAAACATGACATGTAATGCTATGCACACTGTACACATGTAGCTAAGTGTACGGGTATGACATGTGATTTCGACGGGTGTCACATACACATACCTTGACCTCCTCGAGTATGACATCCGGAAGAACCGAGAGGAAATAAAACATATTAAATAAACCCATGGGAAACAAAATGATGTGTTGATGATCATAAAAGCCCAACGTTGAGAAAGAGATTATTTTCGAAGTGGCTTTTCAATATTTAGGGCTTATACATACAATGATTTAATATCTACACCTGAATCCTCAAACTGACTAATTGAAACATGGACCATAACATTGGTTAGGTTAACAATGGCGCCGGTTTTGTTCGTTAAAAAGAAGGATGACAGCATGCGGATGTGTATCGATTATAAGGAACTAAACAAGTTGACAGTGAAGAATAAGTATTCCAAGGATTGATGACTCGTTCGATCAGCTCCAAGGAGCTAGTTGGTGCTCGAAGATTGATCTCTGATCGGGCTACCATCAACTGAAAATACGAGAGCAGGATGTACCGAAGACTGCTTTTCGTACTCGTTATGGGTATTACGAGTTTTTGGTGATGTCCTTTGGTTTGACTAACGCGCCCGCGACACTCATGGATTTGATGAACCGGGTGTGTACGCCGATTCTCGAACGTTCGTTTATTGTTTTTATTGATGACATTCTCATATATTCCCAAAGTGAAGAAAACCATGCTCTATATCTTGAAGAGGATCTTCAAATTTTGAGGAATGAGAAACTTTACGCTAAATTCTCGAAGTGTGCTTTCTGGTTCCGTGAGATTCAATTTATGGGTCATGCCATTAATTCCGATGGTATTATGGTAGATCCTGCGAAGGTGCAGACAGTGATGAACTGGGCGAAACCAAAATCACCGTCTGGTATTCGTAGCTTCTTGGGTTTGGCAGGTTATTATCGTAGTTTCATACAAGATTTCTCCAAGTTAACTTCCTCATTGACTAAACTAACTAAGAAGGAGGCGAAATTTGTGTGGGACTCAGACCAGGATAACGTGTTTCTTGAAATAAAAACAAGGTTGACACATGCACCGATCCTAGCCTTGCCGGATGGGACTGAAGACTTAGTGGTGTATTCAGACGCGTCACACAAGGTCTCGGGTGTGTACTTATGCATCATGGTAGGGTGATAGGATATGCCTCACGCCAGCTAAAACCTCATGAGATTAATTACCCGACACATGATTTAGAGTTGGAGGTCGTTGTTTTCGCGCTTAAACTATAGAGACATTACTTATATGGGTTTCCTTGCACTATCTACACCGACCATAAGAGTTTGAAGTATTTCATCAAGCAGAAAGACCTTAACATGAGGCAGCGCAGGTGGTTAGAGTTGAACAAAGATTATGATGTGGAGATGATGTATCACCCAGGGAGGCTAACGTGGTGGCGGACACGTTGAGCAAAAAGGAGGGGCCTAAACCCATTCGGGTGAAGTCTTGTCAACTTATCTTGAAGCCGGATATAGTGAAACAGATCCCTAGTGTTCATAATGAAGCCCTACAGGTGGAGTGGATCATGACGAAGCATATGTGGGGGCAACAAGGACTCTTGAAAAGTAATGGAGACGGGGTTATGTTCATGAAAGAGCGAATGTGGATACCATGATATGGTGGGTTTAGGCATACAAGACCCGCTATTCTGTTCATCCGCGGGTGACCAAAATGTATTAAGACCTTAAGAGGAACTATTGGTGGCCAGCAAATGAAGTACGAGGTAGCGGCATATGTGAGTAGGTGTTTAACTTCTTTGTTGGTTAAGGAGGAACACCAGAAACCGTTTGGAAAGATCCAACTTTTGGAGGTACCAGAGTGGAAGTAGGAACATCTTACTACTGATTTCATCACTAAACTACCTCGTACGCCCAAGGGGTTTGACGCTATTTGGGTGGTGGTGGATAGGTTGACCAAGGGTGCTCACTTCTTGCCAATACGAAAGACCATTAACTCTGAACGGTTAGTAGATTTGCTTATTCGAGAGATTGTATCGAGACATGGTATACTAGTGCCTATTGTTTCCGATAGGGACACTCATTTTACGTCAAAATTTTGGAAGATGTTTCATGAAGAAAGGGCTACTAAGCTACACATCAACACGGTGTATCATCTGCGGACAGAAGGTCAGTCAGAAAGGACCATCCAAACTCTCGAAGATATGTTGCGGACATGCATTATTGATTTCGATAGTAGTTAGGATTATCACCTACCTTTGGCAGAGTTTTCTTATAATATTATCTATCACGCCACTATTGGAATTCCACCATATGAGATGTTATATGGGCGTAGATGCAGGACTCTTGTTTATTGGGGTTCCATTAGGCAGAAGCAATTGGGTAGTTTGGAAGTGATTGAGGCAACCACAAAAAAACTCGATAAAACTAAAGCTTTCATGAAGGCAACTCAGGATCGACAGAAGTCGTATGCCGATAAGAGGAGGAGGCCAATAGAGTTTAACGTGGGTGATCGTGTCTTTTTAAAGGTCTCCTCTTGGAAAGGAATCATACACTTTCTGATTTTCGTGGTTAATATATATATATAAATATTTCAAGTTTCACAATCTGGTTTTAAAAATGGAATCACCAATCTAAACCACACAACACGGCAGTGTACCGGTCGTAGTGTAGTAAAGTCGATAAGACAGAGTATCAATCCGTGGACACTGATACGCAGCCCTCGATACTAAACCTCTATCGAGTCCTAATATAGATAAAAGAGCATAATTTTTCAACTAAAAAGTAACTAAAACGATAACCAAGTAACCAAATAAAATAAGACAAGAAATAAACAAGCAAGAAGGACGAGAGATCAAAGAGTAAACGCTCCCGAAAGAGGA
Organism: Ambrosia x helenae; assembly: GCA_030844895.1. Taxonomy (NCBI): domain Eukaryota; kingdom Viridiplantae; phylum Streptophyta; class Magnoliopsida; order Asterales; family Asteraceae; genus Ambrosia; species Ambrosia x helenae. The sequence goes on along the minus strand of CM061226.1, from coordinate 64,412,279 downwards.
ATCAGAAATGGAGAAGATGGTTGCCTAGACTGGGATTCCTAATGATAAAGCTGAAAACTAACAGGAAATGGATACTCGAATGACTACCGGGATATATGGGTATAACTGACTCGGGAAACACTATAGTATCTAGATCTCCTCTTGATCTCACTAGAACAATAAATGAAATCTTAAGCAATGTGAAGCTCACCGGGTAAAGAATGGATCACCTCTCGGTCTCACCAAACATACAAGTTTACGCGCACCCAAAGATTAGATCTCCTCTCGGTCTCACTAATCACGAAACACCTAATGGTATAAAGGGGTGAATCTATTCCTATTGGCAAAAGTTTAGGAAAGCGGATAAAAAGGATACCGGGAAAGAAATTCACTCTCGTGCAATATCTACCCAAATAAACCAATAAATCCAAACAAGTCCACAACCTATCTCCTCTCGATCTCAAGGTAAGTGACAAACACAAAATGATGTCAAACATGCAATTTCTAGATCCTATGTCAACAAGTTAACCCATCAAATCATCACACAAAGCAAATGATAAAAATATGCGACTTTTAATATAAAAAAAAACACTAAGGGTCTGTTTGGTATGGGGTAATGGAATGGATGAGGGAATGGAATGGACGTGGTAATGGAATGGACAAGGTAATGGAATGGATCATTACCATTCCATATCTTGTTTGGCTGCCATGTGGGAGTAAAACAAAATATTACTTTGGGTGGTGGTTAGCGGCGGTGATGGTGGGTGGTGATATATGGCGGTAGCGACGGTAGTGGGTGGCGGCGGCACCCATGGAAGGTGGAGGTGGATGGCCGCAATGGTGGGTGGGCGATTATGGTGAGCGGTGGTGGTGGGTGGTGGTTGGTGCGGTGATGGAAGGTGGTTGTGTGTGGCGCTAGCGGGGTGGTAGGGTAGCGACGGTGGTGGTGGCGGTTGGTGGAGGTGGATGGCAGTGATGGTGGGTGGGTGACGATGGTGGGTAGTGGCGGCGGCATTGGGTGGTGTTGGATGGCGGCGGTGGTGAGTGAGTAAAGGTAGTAGATGGCGGCGACGGTGGTGGGTGGTCGGTGATGGTGTTGGTGGTGAGAGACGGTGGTGGGTCATGATGAAGGTGGTGGGTGGTGACGACGATGGTGGGTGACGATGGTGGTGGTGGGTGGTGGTGACGATGTTGGTTGGTAGTATGGGTGGGTAGTGGCTTATGGTGTTGTTTGTGACAACCGGAAACTTCCGATCAATACTGATATGATTTTTATGATTTGGAATAGATATTTATTATAAATATTGTTAACTATAAAGTTTCCGAAGGTTACTGATCATTTTAACAATCGAAATTGTGACTGACTTAATTAACGCGATTTAAAACGCCCGTATCGAACGTGCGCATCGGGTAACGAAAATAATCTTATATTTGCTCGGTTTTATTATATTTTTAATTTCGAATAAAACAAACTAATTTTTGTGATAGGTTACAGATCCTAAATATAAACCGAGTCGCATTACATTTAAAACGGGTTCGAATACGCGGTACGCTCCACCTACCAACAAACCCTACATATAAAAGCTAATACCCTTCCTCCTTTCTTCATTTTTTTCTGCAGCCACAAAACCCATTTCTCTCTCTCTCTCTAACTCTCATCGAGCTCTCTCTCTCTACTCTCTCTCTACGCACGACCCTCTCTCCCGTTTCCCTCTAAAGCTCGACGGAACAGAGGCAACCACCACCCGGTCGATGATGCTGGTGGTGTTACCAGCGGCGTGGTGGTTTTGATGCTCGAAATGGACTATGGAGGTAGCTCACGGTGGAGATTGTTTTGGTTGTGACTCGTGGTGGATCCTGACAGAGGTGACGGCGACCGATGGTGTCCGGGGTGGTTACAGCAGCAGCTCGGTGGTCGTTTCGGGTTACCTCGTGTTCGAGTGGTGGCGGTTTTTGGCTCTTGTCTCTGTACTGGTCAGCTACAAGTCCTGGTTATTGGTCCGGCTGAGATGGGTTCAACACGGATCTTGAGTTTCGGCTCAGATCTGATTCCGGGGTTGTTTGGTTTACGGCTCTGCTGCAGTGGTTGTGATGTGGGGATGGGTGGTTCGAGGTTGTGAAGGTCAGGTTGGTTGAGGCCGTTTTAGGTCCGTGTTTGGTTTGGGGTTCTTGGCGGTGACCGGAGATGTAGTCTGGGTTTTGGGTTCTAGTCGGGTGCTCGTGGTGGTCCAGTAGGATGGTGGCTGTGATGGTGGTTCATGGCTGATGGTGGTCCGGTTGTATGAAGTTTGGGTTGTGTTGTGTTGTCGAGTTTGGCGGTGGCGTCAGGTAATGGTTTGCGGGTTTGAGGTTTTCGTTTAGATGCTGCTGAGTGGTTCGTGTTCGTTTTGGTCAATGGGTCAGATCTTTCAAACGTTCCGGTCTACACAGTTCGAGCTGGCTCTGGGTTACACGCGCACGATTCGGTATACTTGAGTTCACATTCTTTATTATTTGTAGATGTGATATATTTATAAATATTGTATATTTGTAAATATTATATATTTATGAATATTATATATTTATAAATATATTGATATGGATAGAATAGTTTTAACTCGCGAACGGACCGAATAATAATAATAATAATAAACGGTAACTATATTATATATCGAACGATTTGGTAAATGGATAACTTAATGTGACTTATGATATTGAACATCGGACTAAATAACATTGGACTATATCGTCGGACTACATTATATATATTGCTATATATATATATAACTATACATATGTGACGAAACGTATACAGTCTCGTGAATCGAAGTTGTGGATAAAAGGACTTGACGAATTGTGTTTGAAAGTTGATTTTGGGGAAAATTGTAGACAACGGGTGTTGTCTGGTTTGTACAAAAACAGAGGAAACTCTGCCCAAATTTTTATAAAATCAAAACGTAACGAACTACTATTTCTATAAATAAATTCCCCTAAGTGTTTGGACAAACAAATCGAAATGCTTTCAAGGTCTGTTTATTCGTAACGATAAGGATGATTTTCAAACAATATTTGGGAAAAAAAGTAACAAATGTTATTAATCGGTTTTAATAACTAAATTTGTATCTCCTCAAGAAGTATTTCTAAAATAGAGTTACACAAAACAAATACATTTACATGATTTACGAGACAAGCTACGATTCAGGATAATTATACGTGTCGGGGTACTAGTCCAACATGGTTTATACACAAATAGTAACAAGTGTGCAACTAGGGTGCTATGTTATATATGGGAATTAAGTTAAGTCATTGTCGGTTCGTCGAGTTGAAACGTATTTAGACTCGTGTTGGTACACACGAGTCTAAACAGTCGAGTAGACTATCTTGTAAGCGGTTAATAAGCTAGGCTTATGTGTGATAGACTGTTAAGGTGTCCTTTGTTGGTAATTAGGGCACGAGGAAGTCGGTCGAGGTTTCAGGCTTTGTTTGCTAGCTTAGCACGGAAATTAAGGTGAGTTCATGACCCCACTTTTTATCGTTTATAAATGCTTTCGGGGGGAAGACATGCTTCTTTTATGAAAATCTGATGAAATTGAAGTGATCAAGTTTTGGGAAAAGTTTAACATTTCAAACACTTTGAAAAATCGTACATGGGAAATCAAATGGGTTGCGTGAGTTTCACGGCCCCACTTTACGTTTTTATATTTCGGGGGAGACACATGCTTTATACATATTTCATAAATTATCATGTTATACTAGTGTTAAATTCATTTGTACTATACGATACGTAAAGTCCCGGGGAAACCATGAATATGTTGGATAGCATAACGGGGGAAATGTGGATAGATCTATTGGGACTGACAGACCCCACTCGTCGGCTGGGAGCCGGGCGGGTGCATATTGTCTCGGTCATAACGCTACCGGGGAATGGTAGTGCATAATCGTTTCGGGCAAAATCATATATCGTTGTCTGTAATGGTTTCCGTTCGTAGTAGTATTATTCATGCGCCTAGCTAACGCTATCATTTCTAACATAGTGATAACATGATGGCTTTCAAAACTTATGGAAATGTTTTTGTAAAACTTTATTCCTGGTTTGGAATAACATAACTTTATTCCCTGGTTTGGGGTTACACAACTAGTTCCTGGATTTGGACTACATAGATTTCGCTTGAAATGATTTTGGATTAAACTTAACTTTTGGTTTCGCAACCTTATGAACTCACCAGCTTTATGTTGACTTTTTAAGCATGTCTTTCAGGTTTAAGCTTTGGTAACGGCACGGTTGGAGTGGGCGACGTCATGGGATCGGGGATCCTAGAGGGTTAGAATTGGCGTTCAGGAAGTAAGAGTCTTAGATGCAACTTTCCGCTGCGCTGGCAAAGGCACCAAACATCGCAACCGACGAGGGAAAAGTCGGGGTGTGACAGTTTGGTATCAGAGCCATAGGTTTTAGCGAATTAGGTGTCTGTGTAGATATCTAGGCTTTAACCTGAGTTTGTTTCGAGATAGGGACCAAAATTTCTAAGACATAATAGTTAGCGCGAACGCCTAGGAACTGGAATTCCAACCGTTGCCAAATCAGTTGCATGACTATTAGTGTATTACACTAGCTCAGCGTACGTTTCTTCGTCGCAAAGAACATTTACTTTTCTTATGTGAATAGTGAGTATTTTCTATAATGGTATATAGAAAGGGTAATAACACGTGGTGGTTAGCCATACTTTACTGGTGACTGGCAAGTCATCACTTTAGATATCAGAGTGGTTATTCACATAGAGTTAGCTGAGTCATCGTTTCTTGGTATGGGGAACAATTTACTTGCTTATATATCGTATGCATTTACGTAAAGTATATATAAGTACGTTTCGTTAATAATACGTATCGCCAATGGTTGTCGACTCAAGCTTGGACGTATCTAGAATGCTCACACATGTCGCGTTAGTTGGATGGGTTGGCAAAGGGATTGTTGCAGCATCTGCGGTCTCGTATCCCTGGTTCGGAGCATGCTATGTCGTCAGGGTCGACTTGGGTCCGAAACGTCTTGATGAGGCACCTCGTTTTGCCGATGATGCTGAGAAGCACTGAGAAGCTGGAATGCGGACAGGAAGAGCACCGGGAAAGGTGGCGCACATAACAAACATTATATTATGTAATATATATATATATATATATATATACGTGTTACTATGTGGATGTAATGAGTACTTGTGATATACTCATGATGGAGGATAATAGGATGATCTTGTGAGGTAAATTTTCGATAACGTAGACGTCACGTTATTGCAAATTTACAGGCACTTGATAGTTCTAAGAATTTCTATCATGAGGGTATCTATATTGTTATATGTTGTTGTGTAAATAAGTAATAGATAAGGGTTATTCATTCTTTTGTTGTTGCGGACGTGATTGCCAATTCTCCCCTGTACGTGTCATTTGTGACTTTGCTTTTCTTAAACCAGTTTAAGATCTCGATGATCTTGTTTCTTGAGCTTCTAAGGTTCCTGTTTTAGAACCTGGTTATATCTTTTGAGTACAATTTACGTCTCTCTTCTTTTATGTTTGTAGCCTTCAACAACAATCGTAAAGGGATCTAATTTTTGTTGATTCCTTTTTCTTTTCACAAAACTAGACACGTCTTATGCACACGTGTCAACTGTTGTATTTTGGATTCTTTAAGCCTGTGAAGGTCCATTGTAGGGCTTCACATCAAACAATTGTTTCATTAATGATTTGTTTTACCATTATTTTGTTCGTAGTGCTTGTTCCTAGTCTTGATATTATAGGCCATTGTGGGCAATGAATCTCTTGATACTTCGTCGATGAGTTCCTTTAAAGTCGACACTTCAGTTGAATCGAATTGTTGGAATTTGATACAGCACCTTGCGGTGAATATTCAATCGACTTGTGATGATGAGTGATCTTTATTGGCATGCCTTATTTTCGTCAACTTGTTTGTTATTGCCTTAAATCCAAACACACCTTGCGGTGTGTAATGAAAAAGTTGGTGCATTAGTTTCTTCGTTTGAGGCGCACCAATAGTACTTGTTCACAAAATTGTTGTCTACACTTTGCTTTTAGTTAATCCTGAAACTTTATCTCATGTCATTTGTACCGACACATCCGTTGACTCTTTTGGTTTACTCCCATTGGTTCTTCGAAGATATCCTACCTCAAATTTTGAGGACAAAATTTCTGTAACAGGGGGAGAATGTGACAACCGGAAACTTCTGATCAATACTGATATGATTTTTATGATTTGGAATAGATATTTATTATAAATACTGTTAACTATAAAGTTTCGGAAGGTTACTGATCATTTTAACAATCGAAATTGTGACTGACTTAATTAACGCGATTTAAAACGCCCGTATTGAACGTGCGCATCGGGTAACGAAAATAATCTTATATTTGCTCGGTTTTATTATATTTTTAATTTCGAATAAAACAAACTAATTTTTGTGATAGGTTACAGATCCTAAATATAAACCGAGTCGCATTACATTTAAAACGGGTTCGAATACGCGGTACGCTCCACCTACCAACAAACCCTACATATAAAAGCTAATACCCTTCCTCCTTTCTTCATTTTTTTCTGCAGCCACAAAACCCATTTCTCTCTCTCTCTCTCTCTAACTCTCATCGAGCTCTCTCTCTCTACTCTCTCTCTCTACGCACGACCCTCTCTCCCGTTTCCCTCTAAAGCTCGACGGAACAGAGGCAACCACCACCCGGTCGATGATGCTGGTGGTGTTACCAGCGGCGTGGTGGTTTTGATGCGCGAAATGGACTATGGAGGTAGCTCACGGTGGAGATTGTTTTGGTTGTGACTCGTGGTGGATCCTGACAGAGGTGACGGCGACCGATGGTGTCCGGGGTGGTTACAGCAGCAGCTCGGTGGTCGTTTCGGGTTACCTCGTGTTCGAGTGGTGGCGGTTTTTGGCTCTTGTCTCTGTACTGGTCAGCTACAAGTCCTGGTTATTGGTCCGGCTGAGATGGGTTCCACACGGATCTTGAGTTTCGGCTCAGATCTGATTCCGGGGTTGTTTGGTTTACGGCTCTGCTGCAGTGGTTGTGATGTGGGGATGGGTGGTTCGAGGTTGTGAAGGTCAGGTTGGTTGAGGCCGTTTTAGGTCCGTGTTTGGTTTGGGGTTCTTGGCGGTGACCGGAGATGTAGTCTGGTTTTTGGGTTCTAGTCGGGTGCTCGTGGTGGTCCAGTAGGATGGTGGCTGTGATGGTGGTTCATGGCTGATGGTAGTCCGGTTGTATGAAGTTTGGGTTGTGTTGTGTTGTCGAGTTTGGCGGTGGCGTCAGGTAATGGTTTGCGGGTTTGAGGTTTTCGTTTAGATGCTGCTGAGTGGTTCGTGTTCGTTTTGGTCAATGGGTCAGATCTTTCAAACGTTCCGGTCTACACAGTTCTAGCTGGCTCTGGGTTAAACGCGCACGATTCGGTATACTTGAGTTCACATTCGTTATTATTTGTAGATGTGATATATTTATAAATATTGGATATTTGTAAATATTATATATTTATGAATATTATATATTTATAAATATATTGATATGGATAGAATAGTTTTAACTCGCGAACGGACCGAATAATAATAATAATAATAATAATAATAATAAACGGTAACTATATTATATATCGAACGATTTGGTAAATGGATAACTTAATGTGACTTATGATATTGAACATCGGACTAAATAACATTGGACTATATCGTCGGACTATATTATATATATTGCGATATATATATATATATATAACTATACATATGTGACGAAACGTATACAGTCTCGTGAATCGAAGTTGTGGATAAAAGGACTTGACGAATTGTGTTTGAAAGTTGATTTTGGGGAAAATTGTAGACAACGGGTGTTGTCTGGTTTGTACAAAAACAGAGGAAACTCTGCCCAAATTTTTATAAAATCAAAACGTAACGAACTACTATTTCTATAAATAAATTCCCCTAAGTGTTTGGACAAACAAATCGAAATGCTTTCAAGGTCTGTTTATTCGTAACGATAAGGATGATTTTCAAACAATATTTGGGAAAAAAAGTAACAAATGTTATTAATCGGTTTTAATAACTAAATTTGTATCTCCTCAAGAAGTATTTCTAAAATAGAGTTACACAAAACAAATACATTTACATGATTTACGAGACAAGCTACGATTCAGGATAATTATACGTGTCGGGGTACTAGTCCAACATGGTTTATACACAAATAGTAACAAGTGTGCAACTAGGGTGCTATGTTATATATGGGAATTAAGTTAAGTCATTGTCGGTTCGTCGAGTTGAAACGTATTTAGACTCGTGTTGGTACACACGAGTCTAGACAGTCGAGTAGACTATCTTGTAAGCGGTTAATAAGCTAGGCTTATGTGTGATAGACTGTTAAGGTGTCCTTTGTTGGTAATTAGGGCACGAGGAAGTCGGTCGAGGTTTCAGGCTTTGTTTGCTAGCTTAGCACGGAAATTAAGGTGAGTTCATGACCCCACTTTTTATCGTTTTATAAATGCTTTCGGGGGGGGGGGGAAGACATGCTTCTTTTATGAAAATCTGATGAAATTGAAGTGATCAAGTTTTGGGAAAAGTTTAACATTTCAAACACTTTGAAAAATCGTACATGGGAAATCAAATGGGTTGCGTGAGTTTCACGGCCCCACTTTACGTTTTTATATTTCGGGGGAGACACATGCTTTATACATATTTCATAAATTATCATGTTATACTAGTGTTAAATTCATTTGTACTATACGATACGTAAAGTCCCGGGGAAACCATGAATATGCTGGATAGCATAACGGGGGAAATGTGGATAGATCTATTGGGACTGACAGACCCCACTCGTCGGCTGGGAGCCGGGCGGGTGCATATTGTCTCGGTCATAACGCTACCGGGGAATGGTAGTGCATAATCGTTTCGGGCAAAATCATATATCGTTGTCTGTAATGGTTTCCGGTCGTAGTAGTATTATTCATGCGCCTAGCTAACGCTATCATTTCTAACATAGTGATAACATGATGGCTTTCAAAACTTATGGAAATGTTTTTGTAAAACTTTATTCCTGGTTTGGAATAACATAACTTTATTCCCTGGTTTGGGGTTACACAACTAGTTCCTGGATTTGGACTACATAGATTTCGCTTGAAATGATTTTGGATTAAACTTAACTTTTGGTTTCGCAAACTTATGAACTCACCAGCTTTATGTTGACTTTTTAAGCATGTCTTTCAGGTTTAAGCTTTGGTAACGGCACGGTTGGAGTGGGCGACGTCATGGGATCGGGGATCCTAGAGGGTTAGAATTGGCGTTCAGGAAGTAAGAGTCTTAGATGCAACTTTCCGCTGCGCTGGCAAAGGCACCAAACGTCGCAACCGACGAGGGAAAAGTCGGGGTGTGACATTGTTAATGAATGGTGAATAAGGGATGGAATGAAAAAAAAAAGCATGGGGGTGGATGGAATGGTTTTGAGGGAATGGAATGCCTTGTGGAATGAGTGATTCCATTCCTTTGACCAACCAAACACACTATTTTTTATTACCTCGTAATGATCCATTCCATTCCCCCTTCCATTCCATCATACCAAACGCCACCTAAGTCAATAAACTATAGCCACACACGGATCTAAAAATATAACACCAACATCACCCGGATGATAAATCACAACAAAAACCAATAAAGTTTAGATTTTTATACATAAAGAAGTCAAAACGAGTAGCCAAATACCAAATGAAATCAACTAAAGTCAAGATACATCCCAAGTCTAGACAACCAAGTAAAATCTAGCCAACCATATAGTAATGAAAGAAATAAAAATAAATCTAAAAGGTTCACAAACAAAAATCATAGCGAGACTAAAAAAAATACCAAACCGATAAGCTCCGTAGTCGCCGCCTTCTTTGTGACCCTTCACCTTTAAAATAACTTTCTTTTTTGTTTCTTCCGTGAACTCCAACGTCTGCTACTTTGTTTTATATCAATATTAGGGAAAATCACCAAAATAGTCTGTTGACCAAGTGGTTTACGAAAATAGCCCCTCCCGTCTCTTTGGAGAAACGGGTCACAACTTCCAAGACGTCTCAGACGTCTCGGGAGACGTCGCCCACTCCAAACAATAATTTACCGCCACGTCAGAGACAGGTCACACCTTCCAAGACGCCTCAGACGTCTCTCGAAACGTCTCCCACTCCAACCAATAATTTTGCGCCACGTAACAATGGTGGTGCACGTTAGCATATGTAGGTTTTGTAATACCCAGTCACCGAAGACTTCTGTAAATCCCCACCGGTGCACGTTAACTTTTCAATATTGTTAATATGCGTTCTTGTTTATACCAGAGATACGATCGAAGACGATTACCTCCTTTGTTCTCACAATTACACTCCACCGTCACCGGCCGAACTTCACCGTCATCATCAGCACCGGCGACCTTCGCCATCTTATGACCTTTCTTCTTCGTCACCAGAAAATGACCCAAATGGTTCAACGGAGCAGAGAAAGGGAGAGAGACTCACACTCGCAAGTTACAAGGCTTTTTTTGGAGTTTGTGATCTAGTTGGGTTCTTGAAATCCCTGGATGAAATTATGAGGTTCAATGAATCCCATAACCAGAAGACGATTACAGGAGAGGAGGAGTGATAAGAGAGGAGAGAGAGTGTCAGTGATAATTATTAGATAGAGAGAGAGAATTGGTGATGCGGTGGCGCTGAGTTATTGGTTGGAGTGGGAGACCTCTCCAAAGAGGTCTGAGACGTCTTGGAAGGTGTGACCAGTCTCCCAAGGACGGGTCAAGGGGCTATTTTCGTAAACCACTCGGTGAACGGGCCATTTTGGTCATTTTCCCTTATTATTATTATATATTTTTTTGATAGTTATGATGTTCCTTCAACACTATCCTGTCAAAAAAAGAATTTGACAGTTACATCCCCTCTTTAACCACGTACTTATATTGCTTTTATAATCAGCTGCCGCCACCATTTTCATAATTCTTATACCCTAATTTTGTCAAGTGGGCCGGTCCAAGATAATCTCCAGCTTCATTTTTTCGGTGGGCTTCAAGTCAACAACCATTTTCTTTTTGTTACTTACCTAAATAAATGCAGCCCTCTAATATTTAATTGACACCGCCCATTTAGTTTTGATTGTAGCTCAATGTCTAGCTCCATGTCGTTTGGGCTCTCACCCACTAATTCCTACATCACAAAAATTAAATAAGAGTCTAATCTAAATTAAATATTTAACTAGATGACCCATTCAACCATTAAAAATTTTAGTGAGTCTTGAAATAACTCAAATGTACCGTTTTAGCTCGTTTACACTTAAAACCAGATAAATAACTATTGGGAACCAATAAAGAGTAATATTTAGTCAAAACTGACCCAAATATTATTTAAAGTGTAGAGAATATCGATATAAATATATGTATATTTTAGAGCGTATCACTTTCGCAAGCGAGAGATGCTTAGTCCGAGGTTCATCAGGCCTTTCCGCATGCTTGCCCGTGTAGGGGAGGTAACTTATCGGTGGATTTACCCGGGGAACTCAAGGGTATCGAACCAACCTTTCACATATCACGTTTAAGGAAGTGCCTAGCGGATAAGGAAGCTCATATACCTCTTGGTGATATAGAGTTGGATGAGAAGCTGAACTACATTGAGGAGCCTATTGCCATTCTCGATCTTAAGGAATAGAACTTGCACAACGAAATCGTTAAACAGATGAAGGTACAATGGAGACACAGAAGGGGGTCAGAAGCTAATTGGGAGTCCAAATCAGAAATGATGAGGCTCTATCCACACTTGTTTCCCTTACAGCAGGATGGGGGGACGAATCCTAGTGCAACGAGGGGAGACTTGTAACACCCGTAGATTTCCGGACTTGTGTTTCGCCCTGTAAAATTGGTACACTTGTATTTTTCCATTTTGTATTTATTATGGGGCTCTTTAGCATTTCCCTAAACCCATTTGAGTAGCTTTAGGAACAAGATGCAAGGGAATCAAAATTAAGGGGCCTTAATGAAAATTAATACAAGTTGAAAACCCTAAACTCATCTTCCTTGCCTCCTCATTCATGATCGCAAATCAGCAGCCCAAACCCTTCTTTTTTTGATTTTCAGCAGCCTCCCAAGCATTCATTCGATTATCCTAAGGTATTCTTTCAAAAGCCTATGTTAAACATTCATTAAACATGTGTTAATTCGATGTATTGATGATGTTTTGGATGACATAGGGTTCTAAATCGAAGCAGCAGCCCAAACCCTTCTTTTTTCGATTTTCAGCAACCTCTCAAGCATTCATTCGATTATCCCAAGATATTATTTCAAAACCCTATGCTAAACATTGATTAAACATGTGTTAATTTGATGTATTGATGATGTTTTGAATGAATTAGGGTTCTAAATCAAATTTGTGCAATTCAGCCGAACCAAAGGATATTATTTGGGGATTTTACCTTTAAGACATCCTACAAGGTTAGTCTATCAAATCCCTAAGTGAATTCGTGGTTAATTTTAATGTTATGATCGATTAATCGAATGCATCTAAAACTAGGGTTTCAAAATCGGCTTGATTGCTTCTTGGACTATTTTAGCAATTCAATTGGGGATTTTTCTTCTAAGCCATCCCAAGGTATGTGCTTAACATCATATTCGAAAGTCGGGGCCATTGGCGAGGGTTTGGTGGATTAATTGATGGAATTGTGATTCTAGGGTTCCAGGGTTTTCGTTTTCGGAATTTTTGAGTTCTTTGTGTTAATAAATTAATTAGGTGTTAATTCAGCCCTAAAACCCAACTTAGGACCTATTTTAACCTAAATTATGTCTTGGCATGATTAAAAATTCTACTGAATTACGATAGTAAAATCGGGGTTTTTGATTTGTAAGAAAAGGGGCGATTTGGAATAAGGTGTTGATGTTGTGCACACACCCCCAAATCTGATCCAAAATGTTTTAAATGGTAATATATGATATAAAATACGGCTTAGGTTGATAATGGGTTTGATTTGGGTGAAGGACACACTACTTTGCAAAACGAGGCCTTAGGTTCGGCAGTTTTTGGAATTTTCGCAATTTAAGTGATTGTTCACCATGTGTGTCACTAAATTAGGTCCTAGACCATTAATATAGCATATGAACTTGTTACAAGTGATATTCTAAAGTTTAGGGGGCTGAATTGATTAATTACACCTTTCTAGGAACTCAATATTACTTGGTTGACCCGTTAGGAACCATAGAAGTCTTATAGGCCTACCTTGTAGTATGAATTGTTACTTGGCTGGTGTTTGATTATGTGTATCGCCTCCCGGTATCAATTTGCTTGTTGGGTGTTTGTTATCGCTTTCAGGTGAATTCATGATGTCTTTTTTATTGTTTTAAACATTTTGGGCTAGTATGCATGTCTTGAAAATGTATGTGGAACCTTGCTTGTTAGATCGGGATTTGCCTTCACTGTGTATGACAGTTACCTGGTATTATAAATTGAGATATGATAGTTATATAGTATGACTGCTATGAATTATAGTTATGGTTGAGTCTTAGTAAGCGTTATGCGCTTATGTAGTCTTGTTGTAGTTTTGTGACAAATAGGTTAAATGCGCTTATTGTAGATTTAAAATAGAGTCTTGTGTTAAGTAGGCGGATTGCACTTAGTCTAGACTTTACATTACTTAGGGAACATATAGGCGGGTTGCGCATATCGTAAGTCTAAGGTTAAAGTAATTTGTTAAATATTGAGTGCATATTAGCTTTATTTCAGGTTTTTGAAGAATAAAAGGGGATGCCTTGGCATGTTGCAGGACTACTTAGATGCGGTTGACATTTCTAATAAAAAGAGCCTACTTTATTTGCTTGAAAACTCTTTTTTTTTAATTATTGTTTTGTTGATAAATATACTTTGACCCGTTATGAGAATTTCATGTTTGAATAACTTAAACTATTTACTTTCAGTTGCGTGTTTTCTGATAATAAAATAAGACTTCTTGAGTATTAATTATGGTTTTAGCCTTTGAATGCCAACTGTTTGACACCCGGTTTTGAAGGTCTTAAATCATGTCTCTAAATTCCTAATTAATATATATTTTTGAGAAATTAAAATCTTTTATTTTACAATATTCTTTTCCATGGGGACTTTTATAAAAACTAGTTGTTTGCACAGCCGCGCCTTGCGGCACCGTCTATCCAATGTTTACAAAACGGGTTGTGGCGAAGTCCATTATTTACAAAATGTGCCACGACAATAGTAAGGTAATAACTCTGTCATGTTCATTTGCAACATGTTAAAGTTGTACAATCCTATGACTAGTTGATGGTAACACGCTGCTTATGAAATACGCGTTGAGCGAATGTTACAATTGGGTAGCACATTAGTTCCATTTAACATTAAAAAAAATGTATCTAGAAGCATAAAAAAGAAGTGAACGCATAAACATGCTTTGAGAAAGGAAACAACAGAGTCGCTTCCTATTGCATAATTCAACTTTTACTGTGGTAATCCAGCCTCTTCCGCTTCTCAGATTTGTGTCATTTCCAAATGGTTATTTACCTATAAATGCAAACATGTGCATGATTAACAGTTTTGCAATACGAATGACTGCACTATTGATTCCTTCCACTTTTACCTTAAAATATTACAGGTAATCAAATACTAAATATCACTGTAAGTTGAGCAATCTAACCTCTTAAAATAGGCTTCACCATACAAAGTTGTGATAAATTAAAATTGTACCCGGAACTATAGCAATAAACTCCGCACGGAAAATCGTAGATATGGTTCCCTAAAAGCATCCAATGGCTTTACCCATGTTCCTCGTAGACTAGGCAAAAATCCTGGTTTTTCTTTCGGCTGCACAAATATAACCATACTCACTTATGAAGTTATAATAACCAAAATATAATTGATATGGGACAAAACGACTGTACACGCCTTATAGCTCATAATAGGCAAAACATAATTGAAATGGGTCAAAACTACATGTACTCTCTATATTCACTATATGAAGTCACAACAACCTTTGTGTTGATAGAGGAAGTGGACGTAGAGGTCGTCTTTAACAACCCTAAAATTTTTGGTGCACAAAAGTTGACCTCTTTGTAATTCTACCATCTTTTCATTTGTTCAATATGGTAATAAGATCATTTAATACAATAATACAATTACAATTACAATCGAACAATGACCAAAGTAAGAGTTGTTGCCTTCATAAAAAATGGCCACTATTTTTTTACTCATATAAGAATGCGACTGAAGTACTGAACCAAAAACAGAAACACAATCTAAACAGATAGACTAATTAACTTTCTGCAAGGTGGATTGGTAGTACAACGGTTTACTTTCTGAGAGGTAAACCAACTCTTCAATAATCAAATTATCCACAAAAAGAATTTAAACCTTAACGCAATATATTTAGATTTTCTTAACAAACATCGTCATAATATAAAAAGGATTCTTAAATTATCTAATAGAAAGCTTACCCACTAAATAAATAGTTTACATATATCTAATAATAATATAACTAAAGAATAAAACGAAAAATTAATATTACTCACTAATAGTAACCATGTAATCCAATTTCTTAGTTTTATCATATCATCACAATCATATTCATATGTGTGCACAAATACGAAATGCTATTACATTTAAGTTGACCATATGTCAGGATGTCCGATCATGTGCAGATAATGTCGTTAAAGAAACATATATAATATCTAAAAATGAAGTAATATACTCTATGTACCTGAGAAAGTACTAAGGTGCAGCGGTACACATTCCGTTGCTAGCTATATACCGAGGAGAGGCAAAAGGAAATAGAAAGATATGACAACCAACTTCAAGCTCTGAAGGCACCCATTGTGACTGTCGTATAAAACCTTTTTCTGGGCCATTCATCAACTAACATGCGAAACACACAGTAAACAACTTAGTTGTATGGTCAAACATCAATTCATCAATGTTTCTATGTGTAAAAAATCGGAAGAAAAAACCGTGTCACATAGTTTAATGACTTAGTTGTTTTCCATTCTTAACATATTTCTCGATTAATGGCTCAATATATTATATATGGAAATCAAGGAAGCAAATCAACCATATCAAACACAATAAGCAAAGTTATTACTGATATTTAGACTTCAAACATTATCTAATTTACGTGTGGTCTATATGAATGTGATCGAACTTGCAATTTGACCTAGAAATATAAAATTACTTAAAACACATAATGAAACCTTCCACAGAATATCACATCAGTTTATAGCTGATGTGTTGGTGAAAACACCTTGTTAATATGTTAGTTTTGTATATATTTTAGTCTTTTATTGTGTGCTTTTAGTCGGTCTTAGTTATTTATTAGTGTACAAGTGTTTTGTAGGTGTTCGTGAGATTTGAGATTAATACGAAGGAAAATGATCAAGTCGCGTACACTTGAAAGCGAGCATGAAAAGTGATAGGTGTTCATGGACGTTGGAGCGTTGATGAGGAACTTTGGATAAGCCAAGAACACCCGAGTCGGAGGCTTGACTAATAATAATAATAATAATAATAATAATAATAATAATAATAATAATAATAATAATAATAATAATAATAATAATAATAATAATAATAATAATAATAATAATAATAATAATAAAAGAAAAAAAGAACATGAAGTGTGTGAAGTGTGGGTTCACATTTCATAAGCCCAAAAGGCTTTGGTGGTATTATCATGGGTTTTGACGGCAATTGGAGTAGAGATACGATTTGAAGGATATATTTTTGGGAGGTGATACAATTTTCGAAGGGGTTCTGTTTGGAGGGATCGCACAAAGAAAAGAACAGCCGAATCATCGCACAACAGGAAAAAAGGGAAGGCATACACGCGACCAAAATGCAATATTGCTAAATCTTTTGTAACTTCCTCTAAGTTTCAGGTTCTAGGTTTCACACAAAATTCAGTTCTTTGATTGGGAACTACGTAGACATGGTCCGGGAAATTAGTTAACTAGCCAGTAGATGGCGTCGTTGTCAGGGAGTGCGTGCGCTTAGTGTTTTTAGTTTTAGTTGTCTTCACTTTTAGAAAAAAAAACAAATAAAAAAAACTAAACAAAATAGTATCTTTTCTTGTTTATTTACTTTTCATTCTTTATTTAGTTATTTTTTTTGTTCAATACTACTGTGGTTTTCTTTTTTCTATGTGTGAAGGCTAGTTTACTTGTATGCACCATACACGAAGATTAGGGAAAGCTTTGATCCAGAGATTGAGAGAACCGTCAGAAGAAATCGATTCTTTCACCACCCTAATCACACCATGAGTATTCACAGCCATCACAGCATCCCTGGGGATCTACCTCTTCAAAATTAGGGGTGTAAATGACACGTAGCGGCTCGGGATCGGCTCGGTAAAAAGCTCGAACGAGCGGAGCCTTAACGAGCCCGAGCCCGAGCCTGAAATATGGCTCGTTTAGTTATCGAGCCCGAGCTCAAGCCCTAGATACAAAGCTCGATTGGACTCGCGAGCCTTAACGAGCTAGAGCCCGAACCCGAGCCCGAGCCTAAGTTACAGCTGAGCCTAAGTTACAGCCTTAACGATTGGGCTCGCGAGCCTAAGTTATAGCCGAGCTTTTGCGAGCTCGAGCCGAGCTTTTGAACCCGATTATTTAGGCCACCTACCTGAGTTTTATGGTAAGAGATCAGAGGAGCCCTACTTACATATTGCAGTTTTTGAGTCTATTTGTAGCACTGTAGGAGGGGCTGAGTTTACTAAGGATCAGGTTATGCTTATGTTGTTTCAATTCACTTTGAACACTGACCCCAGGTAGAATTTTTACTTGGTAAGAAATGCAGCAGGTGTTTTTAGAAGAGTACTACAATATGAGTAACACTTCTGAGGCTAGAGAAGCAATTAAAGCCTTTGAGCAGAATTCAGGTGCGACATTTCATGTGGCCTTTACTAGATTTAAGGAGTTTCTTTGGAAGTGCCCACATCATGAAATTGAGACTTGGGAGCTTATTAAAGCATTTTATGATGGATTATTGCTTGATGAGGTTAGGGATCTAACAGCTATTAGCAATGGTACTTTTTTCACTAACACGGTAGCTATAAATTGGGGGTACTTAGAGAGGATAAGTGCAACTTCTAAGAGACAGGCACAATCTAGTAGGAAATCTAGATCATCTTCTGTTAGGGCTGTTGATTATGAAGCTGAAGAGAGGATACAAAAACTTAAGCAACAGAATTTGATCTTAGAAAAACAGGTAGCCCAATTGAGAGTAGGAAAAAGTGATGAGGTGAAGGTAGGTAGTGCTTTTAATGTTTATACTGAATGTAATGAATTAGCTCATATTGCAGTCGAATGTGCAGGTGAGCAGGTAAATCAAGTCTATGGAGAAAGAAAAGAGTATGACATGAATTCAAATACATATCATCTTGGACTGCGTAATCACCCTAATTTCAGGTTTGGTAACCCGAATAACCAATTAAATCCTAATTTTTCTAATTCTCATGTGCAGGGTGAAAATCAGCAACAACAGCACTGGAACCATCAGCACGACACATCAAGTGGAAGCAGTAATCAGTTACATGTGATTCTGGAAGCTATTAGGCAGTCCAGGAGGATGTTAAGGGAATTAGGAAGGATCATGAAGTGTGTGACAAGACTGTGGAAGCATTGTAAAAATAGGTATGACAGCTAGCTGCTCAGATGTAAGGGAGTGACCCAGGTAAACTCCCTAGTGATACTACACTAAATCTTGCTCACCACTCTTCCTCCAGAAGTGTGCACATTAACGCGGTAAGTCTTTTCCCCATCTCTGAAATAGGTAGTGTACAGAGTACTCCACCAAAGTTTGTTGAGGGAGTGGTGGAGGAGTGTAACACTAAATCTGAGTCTGAACCTGAACAAGAAATTTTTTTTCAAATTAAATCTTGAGAGTAAAAACGTGAATAGTGGGTCTAATGAGGCTAAGTGTGGGGGTGAGAAGGTGAAAAAGGTACCCTTTCCTATCGCTTTAGTAGATCCTGCTAAGAGAAAAGATTTAATCAAACGGGACCCACCAAAGGATGGGAAGTGGAAAAATTTTAATATTGTCAAAATTAATTTACCGTTAATTAATAAAATTGAAGAATGTCCAGATTAGGTTCTGTGCCTGAAAGAATTGAGTGCCCAAAAACGACAGCAAAAACTTCCTAAACAGTTAGATTTAAGTGCCAGTGTGAATGCCGGGTTGTTGGGTACCCTTCCCCCAAAACTCCAAGACCCAGGAACGCCTATTATTGTGGTACAAGTATGTGATTTTCAAGTGGATATAGCGCTTTTGGATTTGGGAGCTAGTGTGAGTATTCTACCAGGGAGTTTATATGATCGGTATGATTTTGGTCCATTACAGAAAACCAACACAACTGTGGTGTTGGCCGATCAAACTCCTTCATGTCCTAGGGGGATTGTAAGGGATGTGATTGTTAAGGTTGGAGAGTTTTATTACCCGGCAGATTTCTTAGTGCTTGATTGTGTTAATGTATGTGATGTATGGATCGTATAATCAACAAAGAATGATCAAACAAGTTTGCTTTAGGTGTGGAATCCCTAAAACAATCACAAAATGATAATCAAACAGATCAAAACACGTAAATCATCATTTCAAAGCTTTTTCATTAATTAGAAACTCAATTACACGTTTACAGATTGAAACAAACAGGGTAAGAACGTGAATTAAGCTAAATAATATCCTAGAGAGAGAATCAGAAAGTGGAGGGAATAATATGACTCAAAGTTACATTCAAAAAATCAGCTTGACTATTTATAGACTGCACATTCGCCCAAACAGTTCGTGCGAATGTGCAGGTTCGACCAAATCACCCGGTCGAACCAAGCCATACATACAAACTATTCTACGTTCGCCCAAAAACCACTCCTTCGCACTTTTTGATTCTCCTTCGACCATTCCAATTTCTTCCTTCGCACCTTCGACATTTCACAAAACAAGTTTATTGAAAAAATCCGAAGCACTAGTCGCACAATTGCATCTACAAACTCCCCCTCGACTATTTCTTGGATTGTCGTCGACGTTCTTCGTCCATTCTGATGTTCATCAACTTAATATGTCGCTGAATCTTCTGTTCTCTAGTCAAAACCGGTTCCTGAAATTTCTTCGGATTCATCTTTTTCACTTCAGGCACCTTCTGTTTCTCTACAAACTTTCCGAGCTTCTTGTCATAGTCACAACCAGCGTTTATATCATACGCAAAGCACAGAAATACCACACGTTGGTATTTTCCTGCTTGTTCAGCATCCTTGACTTCAGAATAGATCGGATTGTAAAACAACATTATTATATCCTCATGTGAACAGTTGATCAACCACATGGGATCAAAAATGTGTATATTCTTGAAGTTCTTCTCTCCGTCTTTCAGCACGATCACAGCCTCTGCTATCTTCCAATCATAATACCACCAAATGAAATCTTTGGCGAAGTCTTGTGGAATCAGCAGCAAAGGAATCTTTTTCAACACTCGCGGTGGCTTGTACTTTAACGTCACTTTGGGCATTACAGTAATCATATCAATATCCTTTTTATGAACAATTCGTTTCAGATATTGTGTTTCAAATAAATCCCACTTGGTTCGGCTTTCTCTCGTCATCTTCTCAGCAAAGTATGTAATCTGACTAGTTGACGCTCCCATTAAACGGTGACGACAAATATCACGAATAGCCCAATAAGGTAGAGTCTTCAAATGATGAAATTTATCAAAATATAAGATCCCCTTCTCCCATTTCACTGCTATGCATCTCAGTTTCTTAATAAACTTCCATGCCAATGCACGACCTTTGAAAATCTCACTGTGAAGTTTATAAAAGCTACCTTGTACCTCAGCTTTCGGACGATTATTCTCTTTCTCTTTCAATTTCCTCAAAAACTCCTTCAAACTATCTGATTGCTCGAACCGTGGTTTATCATGCCCTTTGAATATCTCATCTTCAAACACTTTACTCTTTTCTTTAGCCAGTTTCTCGGCCTGGTTTAGCACATCATCAGAAAATCCAGGAAATCCACAATCTTGATTATTCTTGAAATATTGTGGATATTCCTCACTTGTTATATCTTCCATCTCAACTTCTTCAAAAGCAGGAACATCACGGTCATCAGAATGATTACCGGCTTCCTTTTCAGGTATCTTTGGAATGTAATTATCAGCAAGTAGCTCTTCCAAGGTCTTTCCAACCTGTTTAGCTAAACCTTCAAGTATTTCTTTAGATACTGCCGCAGCAACCTCTCCATCTTCAAGATCTGGATCATCAAACTCCAATTCAAACAGCTTATTGCTCGACTCGAATATTTCTGGAAACCTGCTTGTCATGTCAATCGTCCAGACTCGATCTGTAAGCATCTGGCGATACATGTTCTTGTCTTCTTCAGATAACAACTGCAGTTTTTCATTCCATAAAATATCGTTATCAACATTTTCACCTGGAGTCTTAGAGCTTGACTCTCCACCTTTACTCGAATCACGCTTTTCATATGTATACTTCTCAGCGTTGTCATCATCATCATCGTCATCACTATCAAAAGCAGAGCTGTTTCCATCACTCGATCCACCATCTGAACCTCCATCATCTCCATCATCTTTCTTCTTCTTCTTTTGAGGATCGTTACCAGCATCTTCATCAAGATCTTCATCCTCTTCTTCGTTAGATGGTTCAAAGTCTACCTGCTCTTCTTCTCGTTCTTTATCTTCTTCACCAGCTTGAAGTAGAGGAGCTCGAGAGTACAAGTCTTTTATCAAATCATCCATGTGCTTGTTACTCTTCTTCAGCTGTTTGTTCTCCTCTTTCAAAACTATTATTCTTCTGGTGTTTCGCTGTTCGTGCTTCAGCAATTTCTTGTTCTCTCTTTTTAACTTCTTAATTGTTTTCTTCAATTCTTCACTATCATCATGGGATGTGACTACAACTTCCAACATCTTACGATCATTTGACTTTAACTGCTCAATCTCTGTTTGCTGTTTATTGATAATGCTCATCATCTCAGATAGCCTTTGATTCACAGCAGTCATCACGTCACTATCAACTGTGACCTTCTTCTTAACAGGCACTTCAGCAACTTCAGGCAGTCTGCCTTTCCTCATCTTCTTGAGCACATTATCTAATGCTTCATTGAACTGATCAACAGGTATATCATCTCCCTGTTGTGTGCTCGAAGTAGTTGTAGTCTTTTGTTTCTTTGATACTGGTGCAGTAACCGGTGACTTAGAACTAGAAGCTGGTGGTAGTTTCTTACCAGCAATGAGCGATTCAATCTCTATCTTTCTCTTCTGACTTGGTTTCTCTTGTTTCTTCTTCTTTGATTTTGCAGCCTGTACAGGTGAACCAGGAAAATCTTCTTCTACGTTCAAAATAACTTCATCTTCATCAACTGGAATTGGACTCTTAGTACCTTGATCTTCAACAGACTGACTAACAGACTCACCAGCCACAGTGGACTTGGGCGTGGTGGTCTTTAGTGTTTCAGTTTCCGAGTCCCAATGTTCATCTTCTTGCGTCTCCTCTGAATCAATCGACGCTTCATCTACAATATGCAAACCTTTCTTTGCCATCGTCTTGTTTCGTCTTGGTGTGCTCTTCTTCTTTTCAGGTTCAGGCACAACCTCTAACCTTATCCATTTCTCCTTAACCTTTCCACTCTTAGCACCGACATTAACAACCTATCTTTTGCGCTTTGCCTCTGGATCGACAGGATGTAATGGGTCATCTGGATCTGAATCACTGTTCGCATGTCTTACAAGCCCTTTTCCTGGATCTGTATAGTCAATCTTTGCTAGATGTCCAAATAAACGTCTTACTGGTGGACGTTCATTGACAGACAATCCTTTGTACGCTTTCATCCTAGCAAGTGTATTGATCGACATATGTTCCTGAACAACAATATGCTTAGGATCCCTTTTCAAGTCTTTATACTTGTTATCAAACACCATCTGGAGGAAACGAGGATATAGCAAAAACTTCAGATTCCTCGTGCCGTTCACAGGCTCTAACAAGTGTTCCATCAGCATTCCTGAAACATTGAACGGTTTGTTCAATGCCAGGGCTACCATCATTGAGCTAATACTCTTGCGCATCAGGTCATATCCTCCAGCGGCTGATCCGAAGACGTGTATCAAAACGTGTGCCAAATATTTGAATTGAGGACACAGTTTTCCCTTGTGCAATGAACCATCTGTGATCAGTCCATTGTACTTCATTCCCAAAAAGCACTTTCTTTGTTCCATGAAACTCAGCTCCTTAGGATCCGTCTTCTCATCTTGTAGATTCAATGCTTCTCTTAAATCCTGCTCACATACAATAACCCTCTGTCCTTGGATCATGCTAATCAAGCATGACTCGCAATTCCAGAAATCTAGCTTTGCTCCTGACCAGAATTCTTGCATCATATCTCTGTAAATAATAGTAGGTGTAGCAATCGCATCTATCACCCTACTCCTCTTCAAGAATTCAATGATCTCGACAAACTCAGTGTGCTTTTTAACTTCTCCAAGATACGCACAGCAGTTATGCGCATTCTCGAAGGTTAAAAGCTCTTCAGAAGCTTTCTTAATAGGTTGTGAGGATGATCCGGCTTGCTTAGTCGTCTTCTCTTGCTCGGACATGGTTTAGTCTGCAAAACAAAAACAAAGAAACATGTTAAAAATCGACAAAAATTCAAACCTTGAAAATTTGGTATTTATCATTCTCGTTCGCCCAAACAGGGTGCGAATGTGAAAAACATGGTACGAATGAGAAAATTTAATGGTACGAATGTGAAAATTTTGATAAAAAAGTTTCATTCGCCCACATTTTGTTCATTCGACCAGTTTGTCATCTCCTTCGCCCATTCGAAAGGGTCGAAGGAGTCTGTTCATATTTTTGAATTTTCAATTCTGATTTTTATGGTTTCTGATCATGTTCTTTTGATTTGTTTGGCAACTAACAATGCCGATTAACCTTTTTAAAACAACAGTTTTATCAATTAATCATTATATCAGTGTTTTCAACTAAAAACTAGGGTTCGAAATACAACTGATGATCAATTGATCAATCTGTTGGTTTTGAATCCTTGATTTATGGTTTTTCTCCCCTTAAAACACAGATATAATGAATCCTTAATATCAATCGTAACAATGAACTTGTTAATATCAGGTTTTTAAAAATTAGGGCTCGAAACAGAGAATCAGTGATTATTCCTTTAATCCGAGATGTTAACCTGTAAAATTTGATGGAAAATGATCAGTGAATATAGACGAATACAATGGTATATCGCAAATCAACAGGGCAACAAGGTGAGGTTAGAGAGAAAATTTTGAAAAATATTTGCAATGGTTCGAATGAGACTGATATGGTATATATAGACATCATCCTTCGCCCGTTTTTCCCGGTCGAATGAGAAGCTTTTGTCTCCTTCGACCCTAGTTAAAGGTTCGAATGAGCCAAAGGGTTCGAATGAAACAAATGTTCAAGAACACTCTCCTTAGCCCGTTTTAAACATACGAAGGAACATGAAAAATCCCACATTCGACCAACCGAATGGGCGAATGAAAATTGGGATTTTTGATAAATTTTTCAAATCTCAAAAACGAGTCCCGTTCCAATTATTTTTCAACTTTTAAGCATCAAACATTCATAGTTTCACATATACAGTGGGCATTTGCAAGCATAATGAGGAGAGCCACAGATTTTATCCAGAAAACTGGAAGAACTGACCTTTCAACTTCTCCTAACACCACTTACGGCTTCAACAAAGCCAAGGTTACATGATTCAATTGTGGTGAGAAGGGTCATTTCAAGAGAGATTGTACACAGCCGGCTCAGCAAGGTAATCGAAACCCGTTCAATTCAACCTACCAAAACAGACAAAACCTGGCTCTGATACCACTTTGTATGTGATGTATGGATCGTATAATCAACAAAGAATGATCAAACAAGTTTGCTTTAGGTGCGGAATCCCTAAAACAATCACAAAATGATAATCAAACAGATCAAAACACGTAAATCATCATTTCAAAGCTTTTTCATTAATTAGAAACTCAATTACACGTTTACAGATTGAAACAAACAGGGTAAGAACGTGAATTAAGCTAAATAATATCCTAGAGAGAGAATCAGAAAGTGGAGGGAATAATATGACTCAAAGTTACATTCAAAAAATCAGCTTGACTATTTATAGACTGCACATTCGCCCAAACAGTTCGTGCGAATGTGCAGGTTCGACCAAATCACCCTGTCGAACCAAGCCATACATACAAACTATTCTACGTTCGCCCAAAAACCACTCCTTCGCACCTTTTGATTCTCCTTCGACCATTCCAATTTCTTCCTTCGCACCTTCGACATTTCATAAAACAAGTTTATTGAACAATCCGAAGCACTAGTCGCACAATTGCATCTACAGTTAAAAACACATAACCAACTATCATTCTGGGTAGACCGTTCCTGTCTACTGCTAAAGCCATTATTAATTGTGCTAAGGGGACGGTAAAGATGAGGTTTGGGGATAGGAAGATGAATCTTAAGGTGTTCTCTAATACTGCTAATCATAAAACTGAGAAAAGTGGATCTCCTGTGAAGGAGAATGGAAAAGAAAAGACAGAATGTTTTGTGATTGATAGGATCGAAATAGTGAGCAAGAATAACACTAAGAGAAAATGAAAGAGAAGGAAAAAGAAGGTCAAGAAGCCACCTGAACCAGATAGTGAGAATGAGAAGTTGGCATTGTTGGGGCTCATAGGGAGAACTGTGGATGATTTACATGGGTGTAGGAGGAGCACACACTTGGAGGTGTGGGGACACAAACATCCCACTAGACCACCATGATTAGATGTGTCAGGTATGTTTACTTGTAGAGTTTGTATAGTTATGTAGAGTATTACAGGTACGTTTTTTTATTTTATTTTTAGAGTTTGAGTCTGTTTTTGTTTTTCTGGGAATGCTTGGAGTTTAACGATGCAATCAGATAACCTCGCTTGTACTCAATCTCCATTCAGGCAGGGTAAATTTGTACACCATCGGTGTATATGGCATCCCAGAATTTTATGTTTTTTTTTTCTTTTTTGAGTCTTAGTTTCAAGTTTGTTTATCGGCCGCGAAAGAAATGCTATACGGCTCGATTGGGAGGAACTGCAGGAACTCATACACGTATTGCTTATCCAGGGGAGTCTGTTCCTTTTACTGTTATATTTTATTTTTATTTCAACTTTCTTTTATTCCCTGGTTCACATTGAGGACAATGTGTCGTTCAAGTGTGGGGGGTGGGGAAATTTCGTTTTTATTTATTTTTGAGTCTTAAAATAAAAAGAAAAAATTTTGAAAATGCCTTGAAAATTGTTCCTAAAAAGCATTCTAATCAGACATAAAACAACTCTTTCAGTACATACTAGTTGTTTCTTGATTGTTTTGGCAGTAGATCTTTAGTCATGGTCTAATTTATGGAGAAGTAATATGAACCGTTTTCAGCAGGTATTTTTAAGGAAAAAAAGTTTAGAATTGCCTGACTAGGTTTAACAAGCTATTGGTAATAAGTACATGCACACATCGATAACCCATTTACCCACTTTTGTGAGATCTTGAGCCTACTAGTTGATATATTGATTTATATACATTTTCGTTTCTTGAGAGTAGGCCAAATGTTTCTCTGTCGCAGAACTTGTGTGATTTGATACATGCTGAGGTTGTAGACTAGATATGCACATATATGAAAAAGGAGATTTAGGATTCCCTTTTTTGTTTGACACCTTCTATTTGTTTGGTTTTTACCTGTTTACCTAAAATCACCTTTAGTGGCCATGTTGAGCCTATACCCTTTCGTTTGTTAAACCTATAAAGTTACCCAAATCGACCCGTTAACCGTTGTTAAGAAAATTGATGACCTCCATTGTGTTTATGTTTATGTTTAAGTGTTTGATCTATGTTAAGTTGTGAAAAAAAAAGAAAGAAAGAAAAAAAAAAGAGAAAAAAAAAGTAGAAGTATCGGTTATGGACTTATGAGTCAAATATGCCCAAAGTTGTGTGATTATTGTGCTTAGTGAATAAGGATGGTCATTCATTTGTGTTGAAACCCTTTGTTTTTAAAACAACTATTAGCCAAATCTATCCTACCTTTACCCTAAGCCCAAAACCCGGTAGTCCTTTAGATATGTGCATTGTCTACAGTTGAGGTGTGATTGTTATACAAGCCTATAATAACAGAGTTACATGTTTGGTATTGAGTGAATAATACTAGCTCATTACATGCTAGTCCAAATATTTAATCGAGGGGAGTGAAAATTGTGAGGGTGTGTTGCATGAACATGAAAACCGGAAGCATGTTAGATTTAGTCGGGTTGATTATGTTTTTAAATGGAAATCAGTTTGACTTGCTTAATTAACACATCTAAAGCTGATCTGTAAATGGGGTATGACTTTGGACCTTAGCTAAGGTATGATGGGCGACTGGGTTGCTAGTATGTAATAATGTCTTGAGTAGAGTATATATATAATTTTTTCAAGACGAAAAAAGATAAGTGTGGGGGTGTGATGTGTTGGTGAAAACACCTTGTTAACATGTTAGTTTTGTATATATTTTAGTCTTTTATTGTGTGCTTTTAGTCGGTCTTAGCTATTTATCTATACTATCTTATAATACATTTCACAAGGACCTCTTAAAATTTAAGTTTTACAAGTATAATTGATTATAGTACAACACACAATGCACATATTAACTACTTTTTTTAAGGCATATATGTCTTTTATACAATACTTACACATTTGCCCCTCAACTTTACACAACTTTTGTTTATTTAAATAATAATAATAATTACACTTTTTACCATTATTATAACCAACTACCCCTCACGATTTTTAAACGTCCATAACTTTTTCATACGTTAATATTTTCTTAATATTATTACACCATATAAACAAGCATTTTTTTCTCTTTAATTTGAATATAGTATTGCTATAGTTTTTTTTATTTTAAAAAAATGATATTTTAAGATTAAGTAATAATCGAAACGAAAACAAGTGAAAATGAACTGAAAACTTCTGTATTTATACTATCTTATAATACATTTCTCAAGGACCTCATATAATTTAAGTTTTACAAGTATAATTGGTTAGAGTACAACACACAAATATTAACTATTTTTTAGGTAATATGTGTTTTACACAATACTTACACATTTGCTCCCTCAACTTTACTTAACTTTTGTATATTTAAATAATAATTACACTTTTTCACCCTTATTTCAACCAACTACTCCCACAATTTTTAAACGTTCATAATTTTTTTCATACATTAATATTTTCTTAATATTATTACACCGTATAAATGAGCATTTTGTTCCCTTTAATTTGGTTATAATATTGCTATAGTTTTTTTTAATTTAGAAAATGATATTTTAGGGTTAAGTAATAATCGGAACGAAAACAAAGGAAGTTAGAAGTTACATTTGCACATGTAGCTTCTCATCTATACTATCGTATAATACATTTCAAAAGAATCTCTTAAAATTTAAGTTTTACAAGTATAATTGGTTAGAGTACAACACACAATGTAAATATTAACTATTTTTTAGGGTAATATGTCTTTATACAATATTTACACATTTGCCCCTCAACTTTTGTTTTTTAAATAATAATTACACTTTTTCTCCCTTATTTCAACCAACTACTCCCACGATTTTTAGACATCCATAACTTTTTCATACATTGACATTTTCTTAATATTATTACATCGTATAAATGAGCATTTTGTTCCCTTTAATTTAATTATATTATTGCTATATTTTTTTTAATTTAGAAAATGATATGTTAAGGTTAAGTAATAAACGGAACGAAAACAAAGTGAGAAGCTACATTTACGCATGTAACTTTTCACCTCCTCACAATCACCCTAATTTTTGCTTAGCGTATCACATAAATTATTGCTATGTATATATTCATGTGCATGCACTTCCGCTAGCATATAATATTTGATTGTGGTAAAAAAAAGTATTTTTATTTATTGAATTCAAAATTTTGTTTAAAAATTGTTTACCACTTACTCAACCGATATTATTCATTTATATCAGAATTTTATCTTCATTGTGTTTGTAGAAAATTTTTGTGTAATAAGTTGTTGAATGAGAAGATACACGTTGTGACATAGTTCCCAACTTGATTTCTTTAATGAAAAACACTATAAGATAGTTCACAACTTTGCGTTTTTTGGATATATATATATATATATATAGAGGGTAGGGTTTCTGTAAGAAAATAGTTTTGTATAGGAAGTGTAGGAAGTGTTTTCAACCATTAAATTTAAAGATGGATGGTTGAGATTAAAAGATGGATGGTGTTTAAAATCTAATTAATATATTAAAGAATATAAGGGTATGATCGTCAATATG
This sequence comes from Ambrosia x helenae, assembly GCA_030844895.1. Lineage (NCBI taxonomy): Eukaryota > Viridiplantae > Streptophyta > Magnoliopsida > Asterales > Asteraceae > Ambrosia > Ambrosia x helenae. The sequence goes on along the minus strand of CM061226.1, from coordinate 64,382,949 downwards.
TGTTTTAAATGAGGGTGTCAAGGTTATTTTATATCAATATTTTTAGAAACTGTTTGAATGCTTTCTACATTTATGGTATCTCCCCCCCCCCCCCTCTCTCTCCTAATTATTATTTTCATTAATATCATTAAAGACTCAAACATTTATTTTCATAAAACAAAATTAATTGTGCACCCATCTTTAACATTCATCTTCATCTTATGTGTAAGAAACATGTAACAGTGTTTTTATTTGTTATAAAATCGTAACATCAGAAGTGTTTTATATAAGGCTTTTGTTAGTTGATTATTCTATATGGATAAACATATGAAGTGTTTTATAAAATGTTTATGTATATTAGGTGTAGTTGTTGTTGTGGATTAAAACATTTCAACGGTGTTTTTGTTTGTTATAAAACACTCTTGATGTTATACTGTTATAAAACACTTTCGATGATATTATAAAACACTCCTTATTAATGCATACTAGTTTCTCTTTCATTATAAAACACTCCTGACGTTATTATAAAACACCCCTGATGTTAACCTTCTGCCATGACTAGATTAATCGAACAAGTGATAGAGATAGGTTATATGTTTGAAGAATCGAACAAGTTTTTGGGTATTGATCAACTTATTTGATATGAATATCTTATGATTTTTATGAAAAATAATGAATAATTAGTTAATTTAGGATGATTAATCTTCATAAATATCTAGATGTTAGTTGCAAATTTAGTGGGTTTGTAATAAATAAAAGATGGATAAAAAGTCTACAATGGCCTTCATCTAAAGATTTAATCACATTTGATCTAATGGTTGAAAATACTTCCTACACTTCCTACACAAAACAATTTTCCTACCGGATCCTCTACCTATATATATATATATATATATATATATATATCAAAGGAAAATATCTTGAAAATGTACAATCTGATATTTGAAATCTATATACATTAGGTATAATTTGATTGGTTAATTCGGTTATGCCCAATGGCATAAATTCTCTAGGGACACAAGCCCCCCCCACCCACCCCACCCCATTTTATTCGTAGTATTTTTTTACCTAAAACCCTGAATGTTTTTTATATATTGAGTATGCCCCCTAATTTTACCGAAAATGCACGCAAGCCCCGATAATGATTATACCACAATAACTGCACACCAAGACAAGTATTTTGGTCAATTGATTATTGTTTAACCTAACCAATCTAGATGTTGTTACCTGCCGCAACGCGCGGGCACCCCACTAGTTAGTGTACATGTGTTTTGTAAGTGTTCATAAGATTTGAGATTAATACGAAGGAAAATGATCAAGTCGCGTACACTTGAAAGATAGCATGAAAAGTGATAGGTGTTCATGGACGTTGGAGCGTTGATGATCAGAAACTTTGGATAAGCCAAGAACACCTAAGTGGGAGGCTTGACTAATACTAATAATAATAATAATAAAAAGAAAAAAAAAACGTGAAGTGTGTGAAGTGTGGGTTTACATTTCATAAGCCCAAAAGGCTTTTGTGGTATTATCATGGGTCTTTGATGGCAATTGGAGGAGAGATACGTTTTGAAGGATATATTTTTGGGAGGTGATACAATTTTCGAAGGGGTTCTGTTTGGAGGGATCGCGCGAAGAAAAGAACAGCAGAATCATCACACAACAAGAATAAATGGTGGGAGGCGTGCACGCGATCAGAATGTAAGGCTAAATCTTTTGTAACTTCCTTTAGGTGAACGGTTCAATTAGGTTTTGCACGTTTTCAGTTATTTTCAGTATTGGATATTGTTTTGCTTGTGATGACAAACTTCTTAACATTATTGATGCATTAGTTAATTGAAATAATTGATTTGTATTTTGAGTCCTTTCTTTAAAACTTGTTCAGTTTATGACAAAAGCTAGTAGCGGGTTGGGTGACATAAAGAGGGTTGACTTGATGCTTACAATTGGTTAGTTAATAGGGTTTGATGACAATAACCTGTGCTACTGGCTAGTTAACTAATTTCCATGACCATGTCTATGTGGTTCCCAATCAAATAACTGAATTTTGTGTGAAACCTATAACCTGAAACTTAGAGGAAGTTGCTTCTTTATTATCATTGTTTTTATTCAAGTCACTTAATCAATCTTTTCTTGCATGCAAAGCAGCACATTAGTTTAATCTTCATAATTCTATTAGTTTTTCTATTAGTATAATTAAAAATTGCTATTAACACTAACCACATACTCCTCGTGGTTCGACAACCCTACTCCCTATACTGCAGTTCTTGTAGCTAAGGAGTTGTTTTTAATTAGTTTTTGATTAGCACGTCGACACGCGATCAATAGCAACTCAAATACTAAATCCGTCTAATTCAACCTAAATCAAGGAAAATAAGTACATTCAATTGAGAAATTACTCACTTCATTTGCAACCTGCCTTCTTCTTGACTTGATCGTCAAGTGCATCATCAACTGGTTCAACAAAAAATATTCCATTTAACAAATATCTAACAAGATTTGAAAAAATGGGATGAACTGATGAATCATACCTGTGAATACCAGAACTGTTACAAGATAAAAAGTAGAGGGACTGTAATTGTAATAATAAGATAGTTACATGAATGTTATAGTGTTATATTGTAATAATATGATAGTAGAAGGACCTGTATTGTAAATGTGTAACGAACTTACCTGTCTATTAATATGGCGGGAAGTAACTGAATAAACTGTCTAGTTGTTTGTTAATCTTCTTCTCTGAATTTCTCTTAACATTGGTATCAGAGCTCGTCGGTCCTCGGCAGCTCGTACCCTTCTGGACAATCAATCACCATAACCACCGTGCTCTGCTTCATACTCTGTTCTCATTTTTTTTTTCAAATTCCTCTTAATTCTTTCATTCTAAGCTCGGATTGATCAATTATTTGATCAGTTCATCCGTGGATTGATCGTTTTGTGATTCGTCCACTCCTACACCAAATACAATCTTTGATTTTCATTCTTTTCAAACAATCATGACTACCCGTAATCGAGCAGAGACTGATAATGAAAATGTAATCAAGAAAACCTTAGATGAACATGCTATGCATATTTTGAGGGTTGATACTCATTTACAAAAGAATGATCAAACCCTTGAAACCCTAACTACTGCTTTAAACAATTTGACCCAAGAAATTGCCAAGATCAGTGTCGCATCCTCTAAATCCAACAAGGAGGTAACAACAACCACTAATAATCATGAAACACACAGAAATGACAAGTTAACCAGAATTGGTAAAATCGAATTTCCAAAATTCGATGGATCTGATGTGGATGATTGGCTGTGTAGATGTGAACATTACTTTCAAGTAGATGATACACCAGATAATTTGACGGTGAGATATGCAGCAATTCATCTTGATGGGAATGCTGTTAAATGGCATCAGTCATTTATGAAATTAAGGAATGTTCCTATAACTAAGATTCTATGGAAAGATTATGTGGAAGCTATTGTGTCAAGATTTTCTTCTACCCTGTATGAAGATGCTATGGGAGTGTTGGCATCTATAACTCAAACAGGAGAATTGGATGAATTCTGTCAATTGTTTGATTCATACTTACTAAAAGTGTCAATTCCAGAAGAATATGCAGTGAGTATTTTTCTAAAAGCAGTTAAGCCAGAAATTGGAGGTCCTGTTAAGATGTTTTCACCAAAAACAATGAGGCAAGCTTATCACATAGCCAAGATTCAGGATGCTACTAACAAGTCTTTGGGTCTCTCTTCTTCAAATTACCACAGGTTTACCTCTTTCAACAACTCTAAAACACCAACCAATAATACCTCTAATACTGTTAAACCATCTGTTAAACCACCTTTCAATACAAACCATTTACCTTTATTACCAAACCCCACCTATACCAACAAGTTTAATCCTGGAAATTTTAAAACTCTCTCTAGAAAAGAAATGGCTGAGAAAAGAGCCAGGGGGAATGTTTTGGTTGCAATGAAAAGTATTCAGCAACCCACAAGTGTAAAAACAGACAGATTTTTATCCTTGAATTGGATGATGAAGAAGAGGAAATCTTAGAATTCATGAATGTTGATGTCCAGACATTAGAAAAAGATGTTCAACAAGAGAAGCAATGGACTGAGCCACACATTTCTTTTCATGCTATTATTGGTATTCCTTCTTTCTCAACCATGAGAGTGATAGGAACTATTTTATAAGTGAAGAGTAAACTCAATATTCCTATTAAGTTTCTTAAAGGAATGAAGGTTTCTGTGGCTAATTGAGAAGCTTTGGATTGTGTTAAGATTTGTCCAGACTTTGAGTGGGCTATGCAGGGTATGTGGTATAAAACTGATGTGTTGGTCTTGCCACTTCAGAACTATGACATGGTTCTAGGTGTCCAATGGCTTTTAACACTAGGAGATATCACATGGAATTTTAAAGATCTTTTGATGAAATTTAAGATCAATGATGTTGAAATAGAGTTAAAAGGATTTGAGAATAACATGGTCACTCTATGCTCTACTGAAAAGATGCAGGGTATTTTGGGAAAAACAGGAGCAGTGGCAAATGCTCAGTTATTAAGTTTGCAAGTCAAAACTGAAGATGACTATTTTCAACACTCTACTCAGATCAAAGGGCAGCAGGATCAGGATGTTATTGAAGCAGTTTTAAAAGATTTTGAGGTTGTTTTTCAAACTCCACAAGGGCTACCTCCTCAAAGGGACTGTGACCACAAGATAACACTGCTGAATGAGAAGTTAGTGATCAATGAAAAGCCATACAGGTACCAATCCATGCAAAAAGATATTATTGAACAATCAGTGAAGGAGATGCTTGAATCAGGGGTTATAAGAGCTAGTAAGAGTCCTTTTGCTTCTCCTGTGGTCTTAGTGAAGAAGAAGGATGGGAGTTGGAGACTTTGCATTGATTACAGAAAATTAAACAATGCAACTGTCAAAAATAGATTTCCCATTCCCATAGTAGAAGAATTGTTTGATGAACTTCAAGGAGCAGAATTGTTTTCAAAACTGGATTTGAGGTCTGGTTATCATCAAGTTAGGATGAATGAGGAAGATATCCAGAAAACTGCATTTAGAACTCATGAAGGGCTGTATGAGTTCTTAGTAATGCCTTTTGGCCTTACTAATGCCCCTGCAACCTTTCAATCCCTCATGAATTCAGTATTCAAGCAATTGTTAAGGCACTTTGTGTTAGTCTTTTTTGATGATATTTTAATATACAGTCAATCTTTGACTGATCATGTTAAACATCTCAAAGAAGTATTAACACTGTTCAGAAGCCACAAGTTATATGCAAAGAAGTCCAAGTGTAGTTTTGCAGGCACTACAGTGGAGTATCTTGGGCATTTAATATCAAAGGAAGGGGTTTCCACTGACCCTAAGAAGATTGAAGCAATTGAACTATGGCATCAACCTAACAGTGTGAAACAATTAAGGGGATTCCTTGGCCTTGCAGGGTATTATAGGAGGCTTATTAAGTCATTTGGTGTAATTGCAAAGCCTTTGACAGAGTTGTTAAAAAAGGATGCTTTCATATGGACCCCAATTGCAACAGAAGCTTTCAATGCTCTTAAGTTTGCTTTGAGCAGCCCACCAGTTTTAAGCCTGCCAAACTTCAGTTTGCCATTCACTTTGGAAGCTGATGCTTCTGGAAAAGGTATTGGGGCAGTGTTAATGCAATCAGGGCATCCTATTGCCTTTATCAGTAAGGCTCTCTCACCAAAACAACAGGCCCTCTCAGTGTATGAAAAAGAGTTATTGGCAATTATTTTTGCAGTCAACCATTGGAAACATTATCTATCCAATGGGAAATTTTTGATCAAGACTGATCAGAAAAGCCTAAAGTACTTGCTGGAACAAAAGGTGAACACTCCTTTACAACATGTTTGGCTTTCAAAGATGATGGGATTTGATTTTGAAATAGTTTATAAAAAAGGATCAGAAAACTTGGTGGCTGATGCTCTATCTAGAGTCACAGGGCTTACCTTGCTTACCATCTCATTGTCCACTTTTGATCCTTCTCTATTTGAAAGAATCAAAGATTCTTGGACAACTGATGAAACCATTCAAGTTCTATTAGCAAGGTTGAAAGTAGGAGAGCATATTAAGAATTATAGATGGAATGGTACTTATTTGACAAGGAATGATAGAGTTTGGGTGGGAAAGAATGCAGAACTTAGAAATGACATAATTGCCCTTTGTGATAGCTCTGCTGTAGCAGGTCATTCAGGAGTGCATGTCACTCTACAAAGGTTGAAACAATTTTTTAATTGGAAAGGGGTCACTAAGGAGGTCAAGCAGTTCATAAGGGAATGTGAAGTTTGTCAAAGAACAAAGAATGAAACAGTGGCTCTACCTGGACTGTTGCAGCCATTGCCTACTCCTAACCATATTTTCTCAGACATCTCTATGGACTTCATAGGTGGTTTACCTAAATCAGGGGGAAAAGACACCATATTTGTAGTGGTGGATAGGTTAACTAAGTTTGCTCACTTTATGGCTTTAACACATCCATTTTCAGCTGCTACAGTAGCCCAAACCTTTTTAGACAATGTTTTCAAGCTCCATGGATGGCCAGAAACAATTGTCTCTGATAGGGACCCAATTTTCTTAAGCAACTTCTGGAAAGATTTTACAAGGCTGCATGGGGTCACTTTGGCTATGTCTACAGCCTACCATCCCCAAACAGATGGGCAGACAGAAAGGGTAAATAGGTGTCTAGAGTCTTATCTTAGATGTATGACTATGGGTAGACCAAAAGAGTGGAACAAGTGGCTTTCATTAGCTGAATGGTGGTATAACTCCAGCTTCCATTCAAGTATCAACATGAGTCCCTTTGAAGCCTTATATGGCTATGCTCCTCCAATTTTCATTCCATATATTCCTAAGGATGCCAAGGTTGCAGCAGTTGATGATCTCTGCAGAGACAGGGAGGAAATGATTCATGTATTGAAGCAGTCCTTGGATAAGGCTAAGAATAGGATGAAACAGATGGCTGACAAGCATAGATCAGAAAGAAGTTTTGAGGTGGGCACTTGGGTGTATGTTAAGATTCACCCCTACTGCCAGAATACCCTTACCTATACCAAGCACTCTAAACTATCACCAAAATTTTATGGACCATTCCTTATCCTTGAAAAGATTGGTCCAGTTGCCTATAGACTGGATCTTCCTAATGATGTCTTAATTCATCACACATTCCATGTTTCTCTCCTTAAACAAGCTCATGGTCCTATCAACAACATCATTCCTTTACCTAAAGAGCCTAGATTTCACTTGCAACCAGCTGTTGTTTTGGATAAAAGATGGGTCAAAAGAGGGTATAAAGGATCTTATCAAGTTTTGGTTGCATGGCAAGGGTTAGATGCGTCTGAAGCAACTTGGGAAGATCAACAAGAAGTGCATCTGAGATTTCCTGATTTCAAGTTTGAGTCTTGAGGACAAGACTCTTGAAATAGAGCGACGTATTGTTACAAGATAAAAAGTAGAGGGACTGTAATTGTAATAATAAGATAGTTACATACATGTTATAGTGCTATATTGTAATAATATGATAGTAGAAGGACCTGTATTGTAAATGTGTAATGAACTTACCTGTCTATTAATATGGCGGGAAGTAACTAAATAAACTGTCTAGTTGTTTGTTAATCTTCTTCTCTGAATTTCTCTTAACAAGAACCTAAAACATGGCAGCAAAAGTTTGCTCTGAAGTCTATTCACATAACCATATCCAAACTTTATAGTCTATCCATTTTCTACTTTTGATATTCAAATATATACACAAATCTTTTTGCAACAGTTTTCTGTAAAAAAGAAAGCATATTAGTTTATAGCGACATTAATTGTGTATATATTTGAAGTGTAAATTAAGCGTAGACATACCTGTGAAGACATGAGTGTCTTGGGACTGTCCCTGCAGTAGACACAATAACATGAAAAAAATTAATATACTCTTTTAACTTTTGATTAATATAATGTTCAGTATTCCAGATTATGATTGAACACAAATAAAAGAAATCACACTTTGTCACGCCATAATCATCATTTGTAACTCAGCATAATCAAGTAAAACGGTGTCAAGAAGGTAAGAAACAACTTGTGATGCTGAACCTGAAACCATCGCAACAGACCAAACCTCCGTTACAACCCAAAAGACACCCGGAAACCAGAGTTGGAACCACTGCTGTCATGCACCACCACCGACGTCTAGGGTTTACCATCGTAAACCTCATAAACGCTCTGCGATTAGACCTTTTTGAGCACCAAACAACAGTTGGCGTTAGTTTTTGAGCATCGTCACCTAAAAAAGCATGGTGACAAAGATGGTGTTGATACAACCACAATAAAAAAAAACAAACAAACTGAATAAACAAAACAAACTGTACGTAACCATTATAATCATACTTCTCCCAAAAACATCAAAAGCAAAACAATACAGGCAAATCAGACGGTTTCGACTTAAAACACATATCTCATATCTCATATCATGCAACGACATTCAAAACAACAAACAAACTAAATAGCATACACAAAAACCACTAAAAACAACAATGCATGAATAGGCGCATTAGACATGAACATTTAAAATCATCTGAATTCAAAGTACGGGTGCGCTATAAATTATCAAACTAACCATTCTTAGGAACACTAATAAAACGTAGTAGAGTTTCTCATGATTCAACAGTGTCTTGTTAATCGTTATCAAGGCTCGTTTAATGCGAAAAAGATGGTACTAACACCACTATAGCAGCGCAACTATCAGACAACCAAGTTCTTATCCAGAGTAACATCAGCCAACCTAACGGAAGATAGTTCCTTCAGCAGCGAATATGCAATACAAAGGCAATTCAATAAAATCTCTAAATAAATATAACCGATAAAGAGATGGGCAGCAGCAAACCTGGGGAAAAAAGTGAAGAACGTGAACTTCTCCACTTCCTTTCAAACAATTTTCTCAGCCTACAAGTATAACTTACAACAAAACTTTAGATAAATCAACTTAGGCTTTACCAAAAGCTAGTTTAGGAATTTTTATATATAAAATAATCGAAATCAAAACCCCAAAAAAGCAATTGGAAGAAAGTGAATAACCCTAATGTAAATGAATAAAATTAACAATTGGAAAATGAAATCAAGTAAATTGGGGAAAACAGCGGTACACAATGTGACAACCGGCAAATTCCGTACTTTGGATTACGTAATCTTAATCAGGTTTTTGAAGTAATTAACATGGGTTAAGGTTAATTACGTTTAATTAAGCCGTTATAAGTCATACAATGTCCTTCTCGAAGCTCGTGGACGCCCGGAAGTCTTTTAAGAAAGACTCCGCGTATTTAACGTTAACAAACTGACATTAGTAAAAATCCGTCAGACTTGACTAACATAAGGTTATTCTATGTAAATACGACACGTATTTGCTATTGACATGATCGGATGTGAAATCGGCGCGAAAAAAAAAGTTGAAACGCAACGTTTTGGAGAACGCGGAGAGGAACTGACGTGGAAATCGAACGTCAAAACACATGGTTTTAACCGTTATCGAACTTTCGGAATAATTATTCATAATAAATAAGTTCATTTATTAAGTTTCGAAAGTAAACAGGTCATTTAAATGAAGGATAGCACGGCCGAATTGATTAACGCGATTTAAACGCGTGTTTCAAGAGCACGCGTCGGGCGACGAAAACAATACTTAAGTAGCTCGGTTTAATTGTATTTTTAATTTCAAACATAACCGGCTAACTTTTGTAATTTATTATTGAGCCTAAAAATAAACCGAAGCGAAATACGTTTATACGGGTTCGAAAATGCGGTGTTCACCTACCAAGAAACCCTAACTATAAAAAGCAACTCTCCTTCTCCTTCCTTTCATTTCACTGCATCCGCTCACCTCTCTCTCTCTAAAACTCTACACCCTCTCATCTCAATCAATCTCTTCCCTCGTCTATCTCTCTCCTTACTGCAGCCGACCACTACCACTCTCGGTGGTGGCTGCGTGATGGTTATGGCTGGAAAAGGGAAGGTCCGACTGTGGTGGTTTGGCTAGGGGTTCAACGTAGGTGGTTGTTCAAGGGGGGGGGGGTTTGTAGTGGTTGTTTGGTTGTTGATCGGACAACAGGGTGGTTGTTTTGGTGGTTTCGAGTGGAGGTTAGGTAGGTGACGAGATGGTTGTGGTTGATGGTAACAGTGTGGTGACTGTTGGCTCAGGATGGCGTATGGTTGGTGGTTAAAGGCTGAATTGAAGATGGCTCGGTTGGGTTTGGGGCAAGTGGTGGTAACGAGGATGGTTATAGAGTCTCAGGCTCTGATGCACGGAAACAGCAAGTAGGTGCCGTCCCACGTCCCCGAAACCTGCAGGGTACCGAAACGTGTACGGGGACGGGAGAAATGTTTCTAATCCGATTCTTGACCGATTCGAGAAGTCAAGTGACAATTCTGTTGTCGTTTCTTAATCTGGGGACCGTTTTTTAACGTTTCTAGAAAGGTTGAAGAAGATGGAAGGGGGAGACACAGAACCTGTGTTAATGTAGGGTTTTTAATGTAGGAAAAGACGATATGAAGAAGATGGCGACAGTGTGATGTTTTTGATTTAGGGTTTTTTATTAACTTTGTCTTTTTGTCACTTTACACCCTCTAGTTTCCTATATTAAACTTTTGGAACTAACTTTTAAGAAATAGTTAAGTACAAAGTTTTCTTTGCTCCGTACCCGTGTCGTACCCGTTTCTTAATTTTTTGAGTTTTGCCATTTTCCGTTCCCGTGCCCGTTTCTCATTCCCATACCAGTTCCCGTGCAACATAGGTCTCGGGTTCGGTTCGAGTTATGGGTCACGAGGTGTAACAACCGGCAAAATTAAGGTAATTCCGTACTAATTAATTAAACGCGATTAGCGTAATTAACCGTAATTATGTGCTGAATATTTAATTGAGGCCTTAGAAAGATAGGAATTCCCAAATAATGCATAGGAATGCATGAGTTTAATAGCAAAGCATGATAGGATCGTGCGCAGACAAAACTATCCGGTATGGACACTGGCGACTACCCGGTAAAACTGAAATAAGCGAAACGAACACCGGACACCCGGAATATAAAATAAATAATATTTTCACAAAATATTATGAGTTTTGGAAACCCAAAGCCATACGTAAAAGCTTATTGCACAAATCTCCCGGTAACGAATAAAGTGCGCGTACCGCACCCGATACGCGCGTAACACGTAAATTCACCCGACAAAAACCGAAATAAATTATCAGTAATTTAACTGGACATAATTTTATGAATATTAACGGTATTTTAATATTGAGGGTAAACGCGAAGAAAATTCGAGAAATACCCGGGCGGTACCCGGAAGGGACTAGCTTAAACATAATGTGAAGAGTTAATTAGCAAAGTGGACCCCACCAAATGCCCATAGGGGGGGCCGGCCAAGGGCCACTTAGAGTGGAGCTCACTTAAGTTTTTTTTAAAAATCCCTTCCAAATCATTTGTAATGATGAGGATGCATGTAATAAGATTGGACAAGGGAATTAACCCAATCATTTCTCCTCCCTCTCTCTAAAACTCGGCCCATACACCCTCTTAAAATCTTTGTAAGATTTTCATAATCTAACAAATCCTTCCATAATCTCACAAACCAATCCAAACAAGATTTGATAATCTTTGGAAGATTTGGAGAGATCATATAACCACTTGAGATGCATTAGAGAAAAATCACAAAATCTCCTTCCTTTTTCCTCCTTGTGGCCGTGGATTTCCACCACCCCACCAACACCTTTCATTCAATTTTTACTACTCCAAATTACCTCTAGTTCATCCTCATTCAAACCCCTTCTTGTGTGTTTAAGAGCTTGGAGCATAACCCACTTGGAAGAACACACTAAACCACATCCAAAATCCAAGAACTTGTCTTCCCTAGCCTTGAGCTAGTTGTAAGTCTTGCATTGTTTTATTAATTTAAATATCTTGTTTTTGTGCTATGATGCAAGTTGTACAATGTGGGTAATAAAAATGAGTTCTAAAGAAGTAATGGGTTTTTATTAAAAATGAAGATGAGAGAATAATAAGGTGATGAAATCTTAGTTATTTTTAATAAAAGTAGTATTTTGAAGGAAGTGTAATAATAAGAACATAGTTGGATGATTGAAGATGAGAAAAACAATATTTTGAAAAGTGACTTGAATATGATGAAAAGTGGTTTTAATCATCTTAGGATGATATAATAAAGTCATAAAAACATTAAAATGGGTTAGAAAGCCATAGGTGGAAAAGTTAGTTCTTCAAAGTCCACTCACTTGGATGAGTGAAAGTTTGATGTTTTGGACAAAAATATGAAATAAACATGTTATTGATATCTAGAATGGATTAAAAGAACATTAGAAGTAAAAAGTGGTAAAAACAATTGATCATGGTGAAAAGGATTCTTCAAAGTCCACTAAAGTGGAAGAAAAATAATAATCATGAAAGATTTAGTGAAAAATGCTACAAGTGTAAATTAAAGGACTAATATGACAACTTGGAAACCAATGGACTAAAATAAATATTTTAGAAAGTTATTGGACCAAAAACATAATGATGGAAATATTGGTGTCAAAAAGTGTAAGTAATGATTTACAAGGTTGAGTTGGTAAATAATAATAGCCTACTTGGGCATTTTAAGTAAAAGGTATATTTTTATAAAATGGACGTTTTATAAAAATAAATAGAGTAACGCGAGTATTTTATAAAGTAAGATTTTATAAAATAAATACTTGGAAAGACTTGTACAAAAATAAGGTACTTTTATATAAATGGGAATATAAAAGTATCGGAAACGTTTTTGGTAACAAGTTGGACGAGTCGGACTAAAACGTACATAATATATTTTTCCGTGAGATAAACGTTCAGAATCGGAAGTTGGAACAATACTTCCATAAGAACACGCAACGGAAATAAATATGAAAAACGCTAACTAACAAACTTAGTTATACGAACCAACGTAAACGGACTTATTACGTCGAGATAAAAATATACATATATATTTTACAGAAATAAAATATATATAACAAGGGTGAAACGTGCGTAACGCTTTCCTAAGTGTAGTAACAATATTCGTGGGAAAGGAGAAACATAACGTAACAAACTAAAAGCGCTAAACGACACATGAACTTAACAAGATATATCTACGAACGCGTGAATACCGACAAGATTCTAGTACATTTATTTAAATGGGAAAATAAATGTACGGTGTGGTAAGTCTAGTCGGGCGTTAAGATTATGTTACCAAACGACAAAGACTTAGCATATTTATTTAAATGGGAAAATAAATATGTGGCAAAGTAAGTCGGGTCGGTTAATAAGAAAACACTTTATATTGAGCGAAAAGATCCTAAGTATAATTATTTGAATGGGAAAATAATTATACGTTGGATGGAGTCGTGTCGAGTATAATGTTGTACAAGTCATAAAGAATATTTATAAGAATAATATATGACTTGTAAGGAAAGGGTAATCCATCGCCATTGAACCTAGGATACGAAACTATTAAACGGGAATTGGGATAAAGACGTGGTCGGGAAGTTGGGTGTACAACTTGCCAAGGCACATACACCATAGGTGTAAGTGACTTATACGCCTAGAACCTTTGTAGGTACGGGATCACAAACTTTACTATTTTCTTTGAGCCGAGCACAGTTACAGGTGAGTCTCACGGCCCCATTTCTAAACTATTTAACGTTTTTACGGGGGAAAGATATGTTGGGATTGTATGACGGGTTGGATACTTGAGTAAAGATCGCCACTCGGGGTTGAGACCTCCCCACTATAATCATTTGTTCAGGAATGAGAAACCAAAGGGATATTTGGATAGTACTATTGGTGCCTGACAAGGCCCACCCCTAATCGATAGCGTCGATTATGCATCGGCGTATGCCTGGGGTGCACTTATTCTGAAATAAAGTCGTAGAAATACCGAGTAACGACTTTGGGCGGGGGCATTATTGATTGTCTTGGTTTGGTTATAGGCTCAAGTAAATTGTAGGACTTTGCAACTCCTATAAATGTCATAACAAGGATATTCCCACTCTATAAAGAATTATTAAATTAAAACCTGTGAACTCACCAATATTTATATATTGACGATTTTCAAACATATCTTTCAGGTAATTGATTGATGGAAGTTAGCATGGCGAGCAGGGTCGGGGATGTCTCCAAGTCGGGCGTTGGAAATGTCGTGACGGGGTCTTATCTCTTTATTCCAAGGATTTAGGGATAAAGGGAGAAGCCTCTTTATCAATTTCGAAAACAATTTATAATTATGTATGAACAATTTGACATGGTTATTAGCATTGAATAAATGCCCGTTTTCTAATTAATATTGTGCTTTGCATTAATCTTGGCTTAATACTTTTGAACCGTCGCGCCACGTGTTTCCGCCTTAGACGTGGTGTGACACGAGGGTTGGTTGGTTTGGCTCGGTTGTGACAATTGTGGTTTATGGTTGTGTCGAAGATTAAAGTATGGTGGTGGCTTTGGTTGTTGGTTCGGTTCAGGTCGAGTCAAGCTTGATTGGGACCGTTTTGGGTGAATGGTCTCGGTTCGAGTTGGGTCTCATTCTGGGTCACCGGCCAGACCCGGTCAGCTTTGGCTCCGTGCTCTCGTTCGGTGATTCCGGTTCAAGGTTTAGGATTAGTTAGCTGTAGTTGGTTTTGGGTTTGTTTTGGTTCGAGTCAAGTTGACTCGGGTTGGGTTCGGGTCAGATCCGGGCACTTCGGGCTGGTCCGTGTTTTTCGGGGTTTGACTAAGCCTTGGTCCGGGTTAATTATGTTCGTATTATTTTGTTGATATTTTAGAAAAATATTTATAAATATATCAACACGAACAACTATCTTTAACTCGCGAAACGAACCGATAAAATATTAACTAAAAGTGTTGTATGACAGTATTGTACATTTAAAGCATGACTTAGCGTTGTTGTTGGACTATATAGTTATATAAATATAAGTGTAAATTATATAATCGTCGAAACGTATAAGTCTCGTGTAATTTGGAAATGTGGATAACTTGATTGTTGATTTGTATTTGGATGTCGATTTTGGGAAAATTGTAGACAACTTGTGTTGTCTGGTTTGTACGAAAAACAGAGGAAACTCTGCTAAAATTTATTAAAATCTGAAGTGAAACTAAGTTAATATTGTTGTTTATGTTTTCGTAAATGAGTTTTCCAAGTGCTTTAAATATATGTATTTAAACAAAATCGCGGCGCTTTGATAAAGATTATTTGTAACAATAATAGTCAATCTCGGACAACGTTTTCCATACAAATAAATAGTATTTACCAAATGTCAAAGGTATCGATTTTCAAAGGTTTCGGTAATTAAACAATGTTCGTTATTCGGATTCAAAACACAACATCGTTTACACACAAATAGTAACAGGTGCGCAACTTGGGTACTATGTCGTATGTGAACACATGAATTATGATAAGTCACGATCGGTTCGTCGAGTTAAACACCTAAGGACTCGGGTTCGTACACACGAGTCTAGATAGTTGAATACTATCTTAAAACCGGAAAATAATCTAGGCTTATATATGATAGATCTTTAAGGTGTCCTTTATTGGTAATTAGGACACGAGGAAGTCGGTCAAAGATTCGGGCTTCGTTTTCTAGCTAAGCAAGGAAATCAAGGTGAGTTTCACGGCCCTTTTTTTACTGTTTTTGTTTGGGGGAAAGATATGTTTTGTCAAATGTTTTTACATGTCAAATGTTTTACATGACAAAAGGTTTTCAAAAGTTAAAACGTGATAAGTGGCATGATGAGTACTTCGGTTTTGTTGTTTATACACCACTCGGGGTGAGTCCTCGCTACTGTAACCATTTACTCGTGTGCTGTGTGTGGAAATCGAGAACCGAAGGAATATTTGGATAGCGCTATTGGTGCCTGACAAGGCCCACCCCTAATCGATAGCGTCGATTATGCAACTGTGTATGCCTGGGGTGCACGTATTCTGAACTAAGTTGTTATTTACCGAGATACAACTTCTGTTCACGGGGCATTATTACTAGTCTTGGTTTGGTTATGGGCTCAAGGGATTGCTCGTCATAGTTTTTAGGAGTTAGCTACTTTTACAAAGGTCACTACTTGTGTTCGTTTCGCACATGTTTTTGTTGTTAAAGTGTTATTATTAAATGTTGTTGCTATGGAACTAAAACTTGTGAACTCACCAATATTTTATATATTGACGTCTTTTTAAACATATGTTTCAGGTAATAAGTGCTGAACAGGTATGCGGATAGTACGGTGGAATTTGGGATGTCGGACACTGGTTGGGGGTTCCATCTATAGGTACCATCGGGTTGGGACATAAACAGGAATACCCCATGTTGGAACTTAATGTTTGTTGTTTTATGTAATGTTTGAAACAAGGTACTACATTTTGACATCTTAATGAATTGATCTTTTCTAATTAAATATAGTTCTTGTTAACCTTGACTTTGATATGCTTTCGAACGTTGCGCCATGTGTTTCCGCCATTGGCGTGGTGTGACACACAACTTCAAAACCAACATGTCATTATAACTTCAAAACTTGGACAAACATTCAAAAGGTTGGCGGAATGTTGCAAGTTACCTAAGGTTTTACAATTAACCCATTATCACTAAAATTTTAGATTAGCACATCTTGATATCACTAAATCGTTTTACCACTTCGATAAGTAAAACGCCACAACTCAATTGCCTTCAGGTTTATCATTTCATACAATACTAAAAATCCTAAACTTCTAGTAGCAAAAAACAAATATAATCACATTAAATTACACTGATTTCTTAGCAAAAAAACAAATATAATCACAATAAATTACCCATGGCTAATGAAAAAAGTCAACTTACAGCACGATTTCTTAGCTTAGAAAGCAATGAAACACTCCTGTAAAACACCATCGTTGAGGATCAAACCTCACTGCATAATTAGCAAACATATTGTGTCAAATAGGAGATATATAAAGATCTAACAGTTTAAATCTTACAAAAAAAAAAAAAATCGATCTTCATTTCATTCGGCTAACAAACTATAATTTTCGAAACAGAAACTATAACAGTAGTATATGTTTAGTTTAGTATTATACTAGATTGCGTCCCCCGCGCGTTGCGGCGGGGAATCTAGTTCAAAATCTAGTTTTATACCCGTCGCGCGTTGCGGCGGGGAATCTAGTTCAAAATCTAGTTTTATACCCGCCGCGCGTTGCAGCGGCGGCGCAACCGGATGTTTGGTTTCTTTAAACTGTCTAAAAATGAGATGCTTCCCAACCATAAACACCATTGATGCCCATGTACTGCTACATTACAACGCTTTTCAAGAACATGAATGACGTAAATTTAATATTTACTGCACTTATTTGCCAATCTGTGTATTATGAACTCTTGAGTCTTGAAGCTGATGAAATAGGATGAATTTGATGTTGCATTAGTAAAATGAAACCAGTGGATGTTAATATAGGAGCTTAACCGACTTCAGATAGTTTACAACCATATAATCCATATAGATGCTGATCATAATACATCTTTGACTTTAACATGTTTTCCTAACCCACTCATGTTTCCTGCTCCATGGTGATTTTAAATATATGTAGCTTTAAAATATGAAGTTGAGCCCACAAACATATAATTAGTAACTCGCCTTTTTCGCTTCGATTCTGCTCAACAACCACCGCTTAAGATATGATTTAGCTATTCTTTCTCCCCTACTATTCGATACTCAAATTAGTTAGAATGATCCTATGAAAAATAAAAAGAAACCAAAATTGACCCATTTATTAGTAAATAGGTCGAAATTAACAACTATTTATTAGAAGGGGCTGTGGTGTACCTGAAGAGTGGTTGCACAAAATAGAATGATGCCAGTGATTGTGAGTTGTTAACTGGATACCAGAGACTGACCGCAAAGACAGATGAATGGGTGGGGTGGTCATCCAAATCCCATACCAAATCTACAAACTTTCTTTCTTTGCTGCTTTATTCACCAATTTAAAGATTCAGGTAATATGCACTATATGATAAACCATAGTTAACAGGGTAATCCCACGGAATTATCCCATCCGCTCTATGGCTATGTAGATACAGTGAGTTAACACTAACTGAGCGATAAAAAAGACAGAAACATATAAACAATAGAGATTTTCCAATTGGAAGTGAAGACTAAACGCACACTCATTCCATACAACAAAACATAAAAAATATAAATTGCCTTCAAGATTTATGGTAGCATACCTTTATTAGGGCTATGCATACGTATGGAGCTTCTGACCAGTCACCGGTGTCGGGGTAACAATCTGGTGCACCATAAACTTCATTCAAATGTTTATAAAAAGAAAACCATGATAAGATGCAAGTAAGGATAGATAGGTTTGTTACTTGAAATTTGCTGGTAAAAAAACTCCAACCCAATCATCGTTAGTTGGTTCAGGGTACTCAAGATCCACGTTGACCCCTTTGGCGAAGGTGCTATCTTTCTGGTAGCTGGTCACACTGGGTCGCTATTTCAACCGAAGCGATGGCCGGAGGAGATGAAGGTTGAAGGTTGCAGTGGTTTAACGACGGTGGTATTATTATTTTGGACTTTTAGATCTGGATTGAAATGTGGAGAGAGTGAGAGAGGTGAGAGGAAAAGAAAGAGAACTGAATATGGTTAAAACAGACTAAAAGGCCACATAGCTGACACGTATACACAGAAGGACAGAAGGTGAAGTGATGCAGGAAGAGATGAGGACACGTGTAATCTAACCACATGACATCTATTGTACAACCCATCCTGCATAAAGTACAACATAACAAATCACGTAACACCATTCATGCATAACTTACAACACCTTATTGCATAAACTCTTTACTAATTAGAAGTATATAAATGTTTGGTGCAGGTGGAACCGTACGATGGTGGGGTTAGTGCAGGTGGAGGCGGTCGATGGTGGGGTTGGTGCAGAGAGAGAGAGAGAGGGGAGTGTACCCATTAAAACACAAACCAAGAAAAACGTTTTTAATAAAAAAAAAAAACACACACACACACACACAACTCGCCTAACTCGAACCTAGGCATCACACATATATAAACAACACCCACACCAACTGGTCTGCAAGAACATTTGTTAACATATTTGTAATGTTCTATATAAATACCGTTATAACTGATAAGGCTTAATAAAAAATAATATAATTACTGTTCAAATGCTAAGGATGACTAATATAGTATAATGACTTTATAGTTTTTGAAAAACCTTCAAAATGACAAGACTTGGGGGCTGTTTGTTTTTTTGCTTAGAAGCACTTCTGACCTCTTTTGTCTGCACCGCGCAGACGCGCGCAGACGTTTGGGGTCTGCAGATTGTTTGTTTTTTGGAAGACCTTTCACTTAAAAAAGTCATCCTGACCTCTTCTTGGTGCAGGCTTATTCCAAGGTCTTCTTATCTTCTTCTCTCCTCACCCACCACCAACCACTACCACCACCACCATCCACCACCACCGTCCATCACCACCCATCAACACCACTGTCCACCACCGTCCACAACCACCACTGTCCACCACCACAATAATCCACCACCAGCACCGTCTACCATCACCACCACCATCCACCACCACCACCACGGTCCACCACCACCCACCACCACCGTCCACCACCGTCCACCACTCTATGTTAAAGATTCAATTTGTATCTTGGTGTTTATTTGTCAATTTTTTATTTTTAAAGTTTGTAAATTTTAATCTTGGAAGTTTTATCATCCATTAACAACTTTACGTTTTTATATTTTGTTAGGATTTTATTAGTGTTTTAAGATGTTCAAAACCAAGTACTACGGGGCTGTTTGGCAAGTGCTGAACCAGTAAGTGCTGAATCAGTAAGAGGTCTGAATGGGTAAGAGGCTCTGAACCAGTAAGTGCTGAACCATTTAAGAGCTGTTTGGCTGTATCTCTGAATGACTGTGCAGAATGACTATTTTACCCCTATGAACGATTATGTGCTGAATGAATGTATCTGTTTGGTCAGAGTTCTGAATAGTGTACAGATTGATGAAAATACAAAATGTCATAGAAAATCCAAATTAAACATAAATCCGTTAACATCCATGGAAACATACGAAAATCCAATTTGCCACTCTTCTTCTGACAAGTTAAAAGTGTTTGTAACTGGATCATAAACATTCCCGGTTTTGTTTTTAAGCTTTAACCAAGCTGCAAATTTTCCTTTTACAAAATCATAGTGATTCTTCATTTGACGTTGGTCCACTATGAAATTGTTTTGAGTTTTCAATTTGTCAGCTACAGTTTTCCACAACGCTTGTTTAAGACTACTTCCTTCACGCCCATTAACGGTTACTTCATGAACACATGCTTCAAGAAAAGTTTTTTCAACACCTTCTTGCTTCCAATTAATCCTAATCCTTTTCGCCATTTCTTTGGATATTTGTTCCTAAAGATTATGGATTAATCCTAATCAATTCTACATACAACATCAATCAACATACAAAATAACCATTCTACCATACAACTTCAATCAACATACATATACATCACAAAATTCTGAAAAATCTGAAAAAAAAAAAAAACTAAAATAAACATTCATAAAAAAAATTCATAAAAAAAAAATTCATATAAACAAATTCAGAAAAAAAATCAAGCAAATCTAACAACCACAATCATAATAACAAATTCATATAAAAAAATTCAGAAAAAAAAATAAAAGAAAAAAAATATGAAAAATAAACAAATCTAACAACCACAATCATAATAATACATGAAAAATTAGTTAAAAAAAACGGGATACCTTTTTTTCTTAAGATCTGTTGGTGAAGAGAGGGAGGAGGGCGGCTGGTGGTGGGGAGACGGAGGAGGAAGGCTCTGGTGGTGGTGGGGAGACGGAGGAGGCTGCTGTGGTGGTGGGGATTCGGAGGAAGAGGCTGCTGTGGTGGTGGGGAGACGGAGGGCCGACGGGAACAGGGCTGTGGTGGTGGGGAGACGAGGGAACAGGTTGGTGTGGCCGGAGGAGGAGGCTGGCCGGCGGCGGGTGGTGGTGAGGTGGGGTGGGGCGGGGCGGAGGTTTGGGTGGAGGAGATGAGATGAGAGGTTTGGTGAGGAGGGTTTCTCTTTTGTGAAAGATGAAGGGCATCAAGAGGGAAAAGTTTTATTCAGCATGTCCCAAGTGCTGTAGTGGGCAGACTTAACTGAATGATTAAGAGGGTGGGATTTTTGCAACCAAACACCTCTAACCTCTGTCCGAATAAGAGGTTCACCTCTTAATGAACCATTAAGAGGTGAACCAAACAGCCCCTACGTAACTAAAGTGCTCTTAAAATGTAAGTTTTTTCCTTTTATCCCTAACTTTTGCAAAAGTTACACTTTTGTCATTAAAGTTTAGAAAATTACATTTCCACACCTCTAACTGTTAAAGTTTTGATTTAAACATCTTACTTTTCAAAAGTTAAATTTTAACCCTTAAACATCTAAAAATGACAATTTTTTTACCAAAGTTAGTAACCTTTAAATTACTAAATTTCACATGAAATATTTTTCTGACCATCCGTCACTACTCTAAGTTATTATTGGTCATATTTATCATATTTATTTTTTATTTTTAAAGATTCGATTTGTGTCGTGGTGTTTATTTGTCTTATTTTTTATTTTTAAAGTTAGTAAATTTTAATCATGGAAGTTTTTTCATCCATTAACAACTTTTTTTTTATATTTTATTAGAGTTTTTACGACGTTCAAAACCATCTTTAGGTGTTTTAACTTAACTAGTGGGGTTTACGGGCGCGCGTTGCGCCCCTTGTGATTTGCTCACCCTCAAACCACACACACTTTCTTGTGCATCAATCAGAGTCCGGCATTCCCCAAGGTTATAACCATCACCAACAAACACTCATTGTCAGCCCCACCCTTAAAAGACTTTAATCTGCATCGCGTTGCGGCGCTTAAAACCGAATTGCCATGCGTAAAACCAAATTGTTGCAACATATATAACTTAACTTTCAAATACTTTTGAGGGTAAATTGGCGTGAATAATGCTTCAAGTTTTGTTTTCTCACATTGTTATTATGTTGGTGGCCATAAGTAGAATCTCTGTCATAATATGTCTATTATTGCATATGGTCACAAACACTTTGAATAATAAAAACTACATGAGACTTCAAATTCACAAGGAAATAATAATCTACCCGCTATTTCAATGAGAAAAAGCTATTAAATTAGGCTAATAAACTAAGCCTGCCCAAAATTTGAGCAACTCTTTCTATTTGTTGTTGTCTTCCCACAACAGGTCCAGCTATTTTTTTAAAGGCAAATTGCATTAAAACTTCACCAAAAAAATACAACAACAATATAGCAAGCTGCTACATAGAAACACACCCATACAAACACACATATCTGTTACATAAAAACAAACTCGATCACTACAGATTGAAAGAATTACACCTGATCCAGACGATTTGTTGCTCTTTCACACGATTCTATGCCCACATAAAAGAAAGTGTCTTGATTTCGCATAACATTTGTTCCAAGTTTGGCCCTTTGCCACCGAATATCCACGCATTTCACCCTTTCCACAAGACACAATAGGTCCAGGTTAGCCCTGAAAATAAAAACATTATCATACATGAAGTAGCATTAAGAGTGAAACTAATATAACTTAGTTGGTCCCATATTCCTCGAGTGTCAGCACTTACAGAATCTACACACTCACCAACCATCCTGATAACCTACTCAAACAGTGGAAAAAATTTGCTCCACCTAATATTATAATCTTTTCAACCTCTATGCGCGCCTCTTTCAAATAAACTCTCATTCATTTAAACACCTTTACTGCAATGCCAGTGTCCTTAACAATAAGGCAAACAAGAAAAATCCATGAAAATCTATGAGCTTCGATCATCATCATCATCATACTCAGTTAATCCCACCTATAGCAAAGCTAAGGTAGGGTCTGAGGAGGGTAAGATGTAGACAGCCTTACCTCTACCCCCAAGAATAGAGAGGCTGCTTCCAGTGAGACCCCCAGCTCGACGTGGTTTGGTATCAAGCCTTGGACATTAGACACATAACACTTAGCAATCGGGACAAACCCGATCGGTGCATGTACCCCTTTGTCTTTTGGCTATCCACGCCACCACATGATGCATGATTAACCGTCCGTCGTTTTTAACGTTATTTTCACAAAATTAGTAAAATAACGTTAAAACTAGTTCAACTTTACTTTTGCCCCCCAAGGGCCATACATATATACATTATATGCGCACACCGTAAGTGGGCGTAAAATCAAAAGCATCTGTTTCGAAGCTCATAATCACCTAGTATTAATTCAAATCAGTTTGCATCAAGTAATCAAAGAAAGACATAAAATGAGAATTATGAATCTGCGGGAATGGTATATAGTAGTGATTGTGACTGTAAGTTTTCAAACTGAGAAAACAATCCACTCCTGTAAACGCTCCCTATACTTAACAGGGATGAAATAAGATTAAAAAGCTTATTTAGGGCAACGACAACTTACACCCTGCTGCTGCATGTTCAAGACCACCAATTTATCCTCATCGAAATGTATGTAGCTGTTTTTGAATACGAACATCCAAGTGTAGCTATTTTGCTATCCGAAAAGACTTCAAACAACCATCATATAACCGATTAAAAGTACCAATGCAAGCCAAAAGTCTTCCAAATGTATCTTTAGGGAAAACATCAATATGCAAAAAATCAGAGCTTAGTCGATCGATTTGATCTCTAATTTACGCAGCCCGATATTGTTGATCAAAACAAACCTTCAACATAATCAAATGAACTATCGGATGAAATTAGCTATTTTTTAACATTTGAAAATATAGCAAAATCCAACCAAAGAACTTAAACCCATTTATCCCGGTCAAAAATGACAAATTCAAGGGACAGTTTCCAAGATTCACATAACCAAATTTTTATACTAAATCACAAAAATCCTCTGTTTATAATGTTATTACTTATTGTGATCCATGAGATGATCAATCAATAAAAGGATTCAATAAATCATCTTGGGTTGCAAAATTAAAAACAACAAAATTGTGGCCAAGACATCTTGCTTACTGTTGTGCAAGCATAATATTTTAAAAGAATAATAAACATTTTGCCATATCGATTCCAAAACACATAATGTTTCTGTGAGCATCATAATTCTCGTAATGAGGGCTAAAACTTTCAGGATCAATTTACTGGTTTGCATACTGAAACAAAAATGTTTGGTTTTTATAGTCTCTTAGCCGATCAGTAATCAATCAGTTTACCAAACCGAAACAACAAAATGCAAATCAAATATTATTGGAACCTAAACCTGGTCCAGCCACAAATGAATTGCTAGATCCCTAAAATCAATTAAAAAAACCCTAATCCAACCAAAAATTATAGACGCGGATTGTCCCTTATCATCTCCGTCTCTCTGAGTCTCGATTCCATCTCAATAAAATACATCGACCTATGACTGCATAAACAAAACCTATTTATAAATGACGGTGTAGGAAACAATCGGTTCAATGTGACCAAAATCAAACAAAGATCGCAAACAAATTTACATACTTAGGGTTGTTCATTTCCTTTATCTATGTTTAAGAATAACATATAACAATGAAAAGCATCAATTTTTTCAAAAAAAACCAACATTGGTAACACAACAAACAGTAACCAAGTTCAAAGGAATACATGTTTATCAAGAGGTAATAATTTTGCAGAGCAGAACAATTAATTTAAAGATGTTAACAAAATCGCTTACCTGTGCGGAAGCCGGAGAAGAAAGCAAGGGAGAGGGGGAAGCCTGAGAAGGAAGCAAGAGAGTGGTGGTTATGCTCCGGTAAGCTTAGATGGTTATAGACCTCTGTGTGTGTGTGTGAGAGAGAGAGAGAGAGAGAGAGAGAGAGAGAGAGAGAGAGAGAGAGAGAGAGAGAGAGAGAGAGAGGTGGGTTTGTGTAGGTGATGAAAGAGAAGAGAAAAGAAAGGGGCAAACATAAATGGTGGTGGCTATGAAACGTGGATTGCAGGAAATGTGGCCAGATAACTCCGTGACTTAAGAAGAGCGTGACTCATGTGGACAGGTGTGGAATGCAGATAAGTGATCGACCAACTGGGCTGTTTAAAAAAAAAAATTTAAACCGATTGACGGGAATCGAACTCGGGCATATCTTACAGCAATACAAGTGATCGACCAACTGGGCTAAAGGAGTTTTTATGCTCAGATCCACGATCCATACATACACATATAAATACAATAAAAACAACTAAAAAAAGAACTATTCATCAAGACCCTTATATCATTATATAGGATAATTTTGATGAACTTCGCCTAAAAGAAGTTTCTAAACCCTTGTAAATAAACTTTTAAACTTTGCAAAATATCACCAACAACAAGACCTTAAAACGCACGACCATCTTATGATTTTTGAAGCTCCAATCTTAGTTTTATAAAACCCACAAAACATTGTTTAAGAATCTTTGTTTAAACCTTTACTATGCACTGTACGTTAGACTTAAAACCAACGATTTACACAATAAATATTAGGAAAACCTTACCACTAGTCCAAACACTCGGGATGAATACAACATATCGATGGTGGGAACACATGACGTGGAGAAAATAAAGGTTTCATAGCTAAGATTAGGACAACCACATTAACTTAGAAATGCCATTAAATTTGATGTTGAAATATCAAAGGTTTTGAAAATACATGTTCCAGTAAATGAAATCCTGACAAAACCTAGATATCATAAACCATCCCCCAACCAAGCCATGCACGAAACATCATCCACTTCAGTTACCTAAAAGATATATTTAAAAAAAGTAGTCTGTATATAAATATTGGTGAGTTCATAGGTTGCAATTTCATGCATCACAACAAATTTACAAAACCAGTACATGTAACAGAAATAAGAAAAACTATGCTATAAAAGGGAAGTTATCCCTAAGTGGATGGCATTATCTATTGGGCCCGTAACAACACCAAGACTTATCCATATGCCTCGCAATGTTTTTTCTCGAATTTTAACAACTAAGTTAAGAATATAACTCCCCGCCTTGTATATAAAATACCTAACCGACGCTATCAATTAACGGTGGGACTCATCAGGCACCAATATTATATTCATTCGGTATCATTATATGAATTAATTGTTACGATGAAATGGGAGGAGTTGTTTTTCCCCGAGTGGCTTACCGTTACCCATGTGCCATAAGTTTGTCAAAATATCTTGTAACAAGATTGCTTACATTTGGATTATAGGGTTTATGTTTTAATCGATTTTAGTTACAAGATTTTTGGGCACTTTTTAAGCTTTAATCACCTTAAACATTGACTAGATTAAGTACTGATTAGTTGATTAGGTTTTTCGTTTAGTGTTTTTATAACTTATACGCGTAGCGGGTGCGGTACGTGCACTTTATTCTTCACAAGGAGAATTGGGATATTGTATTCTCAATTTGAGTTTTGGTAAAACAAAAAACCTTATATTTTCTAATAATGTCATTTATTTTATATCCCTGGTATATGGGATCATTTTTGGTTACTTAATTGTTACCCGGTAACAACCAACGTTTGTTCCGGACAAGTTTCTGCTCACGAGGTCACGTCACGATATCAATTAAACTATTCCGAATGGTCAAATAACTAGAGCGACTAATGCACATGTGCATAATTTATATGGTAATGTTGAAATTAATGTTAAGCACATGTGCATTAAGGTTTAATTACTTGTAATCATTAAGGCTGTGCATAGTTTATATGGTAATGTTAAAATTAATGTCAATGCACATGTGCATTAAAGTTTAATTCTTATTAATTTGGATATGTTTAATTTGTTGCAGGTGTTTTTACGACTACAAATGGATAGAAGGCAGTGATCGTTGGGAATGGAGAGGTGACAAAGACGGAATTTATACGGTCCGGAAGGCAAAACAATTGTTCGTCGATTGCAGCAACAATGTTGTCGGACAGAAGGTTAAGTGGAAGGTCTGGACTCCTCTTAAGTGTAAGTTACTGATATGGCGGGTCGTTTGGAGTCGCATACCTACAAAACAGGAGCTGCGGAAACGTGGAGTCATATTAGCAGACGATATCTGTCCGTTATGCACTGAAGCTTCTGAAACAGTCACACATTTATTTACAGGTTGTTGGTTCGCACAGGAGTTGTGGTTTAGGATATGCAGATGGTGCTGCTTGCAGCCGGTGCTGCTGTTTGATGTTGATGATCTGATGCAAGTGGCTGAAACAAGTATGAAGATCGCTGCGCAGCGGAGTTTACTGTAACACCCCAACCGATGACGGAAACATCGGGATGTCACGTATTGATGATTGTTCAGTAGCTCATGGTAAATAATAAATTTCAATATTTGATTTAATAACATTACATACAATTGTTCTACAAGAATTTGTACATCAAAATGAATAATACTAAATACACATCTTCAAGCATTAACTCTAATCTTCAAGCAAGCTATAACCTGAAACATGTTAAGTTTGAAAATATTTTGGGTCAACAAAAGTTGGTGAGAATTACATAGGTTTGATAATTGAATTAAAACTTATACAATTCGAGTGTCATGGCAAGTCTAGTCCATATGTGAAAACAATACTACCCGGTAAATCGTGTGCATAATCAAACCTTGTGACTAGAATATTGTGGTCCATCCCATACGCATATGGTTCACTCGTTTATGTTGCGATAACAATCACCCACGCTACCTATGTAGGAGGTAACGTATCCGGGTGGGGTTGTCAGTCCAATAGATCTATCATTGTGTATCGTTGGCTTGTACGGAGTTAATGATTATGCTAGAATAATTGTGCTTACCATAGTAATGTTTAAGACATAATGCAACATAGAATAACACATAGACACTTATGATTGAATTGTAAATTGAATGTTGTAACATGTTTCACCCCAAAATAGTGAAATGGAAAAGGGGCTATGTAAAACTCACCTTAGGTGCTTAATGAGTTCGTGAGTTTTATTGAGCGTGCAAACACTTAGTAATAATGCCTTGGAAAACTCGGAACTAGCTAGAGGAGATGATGATGGATGAAAACTTTAGTATGTGGGAGATGGGATAATAATGTTTTTTTTTTATTGAATGTTATAAATGAGAATCCGGTTAAAAACCGAATTCATGGATCGATTACGCGAAAACAACTCGGTTTCACACGGGAGATTCGAGACGAGACAGAACCATACGATAACAACGTCATCACAGATTCGTATTAATTCAGAAACGGTTACAGACACTGTCATCAGTAGGATAAACATCTATCTCGGGGCCGGGGGAGGTCGGGCATGACCTCCCCCTTGAGAGCATTCAAAGCATAAACTCAAATCTACAAATGAAAACAACACATGAGATTGCTATTTATAGTCCAAAACTATAAGCCACCTTCGCCCATTTAATGAGGTCGAATGTGGAACTTTTCCAAATGCAACAGATCCATAAAATGCCCTTATGGATCACCACAATCTCATGTAATACAATACAAGACTCAACCCTAGTCTATTCGACAGTGACATCCATAGAAACTGCATCAACAATCTCCCCCTTGGACGTTGCTGGCGAATCCTAAACACACCTAGCATCTTCAGTCAGTTATTGTTGAAGTATCAGACACATTGTTACATTAACAATAAAGAGTTGAATGGTAGGCTATTGTATTTATAGTGTAGAAACTGGAGTTGTAATTAGGGACTACTTTGACTAGACTAGAATTTAGGAACAACTTTGACTTGACTAGAATACCATATTTACTAACACTTTGACTTGACTAGGAGACCATATTTACTAACACTTTGGCTTGACTTGACTAAGAGATTACGTTTGACTTTTCAGGTTTGACTAAGGGACCTTGAAAGGGTTTAAGTTTAATTGGTTTTAATTAACATCACAAAACACCAAATGGTGTAGTGGTTTGTGTGGTATGGTTAAGG
Source organism: Ambrosia x helenae (assembly GCA_030844895.1). Classification (NCBI taxonomy): domain Eukaryota; kingdom Viridiplantae; phylum Streptophyta; class Magnoliopsida; order Asterales; family Asteraceae; genus Ambrosia; species Ambrosia x helenae. The sequence goes on along the minus strand of CM061226.1, from coordinate 64,354,039 downwards.
TTTAGCCTGCCAGGGACTCGGGTTCGAATCCTGGCTCAGGCAAACAGTTTTTTTAACGTTTTTAAATCAGAATTTTTAATAAAATCAAATTTAATATTGATTATAAGTCATTATTTAAACAAAAAAATTAATAAAATGGATGGGAAAGATAATGTAAACATGAATCGGATGAATAAATGAGGGAGTTCTATATATATATAAAAAAATTGTGTAATGTTACATTTACTCAGGGGTATTGTATACACAACCATATGGTATCTTTGGAATGAGCAGAACGCAAAGGTTTTCTTGGATAAATGTCGGCGACCGGTTGACGTAGTTGAATATATTAGTGAAATGCACATGTGCATGCAGTACACGTATCTTATATTATAGTTTTAATAAAGAGTTGTTTTTAATTTTATTCATGTTTGTTGTCCTACACATGTTTTATTTTTCGTTTTATGTTATAATTTGCATGACTAAACAATTGAAGAGTTCGAGTGTATTTTATATCTCACTTTACATACATTTAATGATCATTGAATAAAATTTTTTTACCCCTTATAACGTCGATTTAATAATCATTTAATTATGATAATTGACAATTTATTCAAAAATGTGATTTAATAGTTAAATGCACATGTGCATACTGTATATGTCTGTATATATAACAGCGAAATGCACATGTGCATCAGGGATGACGTCATGTGATGTCACAACAACCATTTTTTTATTTATTTTTATTTTTTTATTTTTTTCGAATTAATAATGCAAAATAATCATTTTGTTGTTTTTACTTTTTTTATTTTTTTATTTATTTAGGTTATATAATTTTTTTTTGATGGAGGGGTTTTTGTAGACACCCTTTATATTTACAAAAATGCCACCTATTCACACTGGTTCTTTGGTTCTCTCCCTAAATGGTGGTTATCAAATGATCAAAATCCTATATATATATATAAATATATATATATATATGTATATATATATATATAAATACCCGCGGGTTGCTGCGGGACGGTTAAGATAAATTTATTTTTTTGAACAATGCATAAGCGTAGCTGTGTTAACCTACCAAGTTGCAGGAAAAGTGTAAAAACATATTGTCTTCCTTCCATTGTCTTTGAATGCAAAACAATGTATATGAAATAACCAAAAAGGTTTTATTAGGCTTACTTGTGTGATATTGAAATTACAAAATAAACCTCGATATATTTGCTTTTAGTGTGCCATTTACAAGAAAACTTTGTTACAATCAACTGTCTTGAGGACATGGTTATCAACATTTGCTTCTGTGTCACCAACACACTCATCAATCTTCTACAAAGCAAAACAGATTCTTGTAAAGATAAGGAGCTAATTTTTAATATAAACCTAAAATTTTGTTATGCAGTTTACCTTCATAGTAAAGCTCCTTTGAAATTACCTTGGACCTTCGCAAATTAAAGGGAAAAAGAATTACTAAATGCATCTAATGATTTAAACTAATAACACAATCAAGAAAAATTGTATATTTGTGGCATTAGTAAGTAACCTTGCTCCACAAAATGGGATACTCTATAAAATGCCCAACTTTCAACCTAATTCCAAGTTCATAGTGTAATTTAATTTATTCTACAAGTTTCTAAATCTTTTTTTATTTCTACTGATACTTTATATGGTTACAAATTACAATACAAGAATATGATGAAAGTGTCGGTTTGCATTAAAAACCTCCATTTCTTTGTTTGTCGAGTCCCCGAATGCATCCGTTAGAACAACATCCAAGGAGAAGTTCCTACGACATCATGCCTGCATTTCATATTTATTTAGTAACAACATTTGAGATATTAATGAAAAGAAAGAAATTTGATTTAACATAGCAAATATATGTAAAACCTAATAAGCTTTATGCACAGCCTAAGAAGCTATATGTACAACCTAAAGAATCTATAAAAACATAAAAATCAGTAAGAAACAAATCAAAAGTGGAGAAAATAGAAAGATGAGAAAATGGGCTGGTAAACACCTAATAAGCGAATAGTGTTTTTCCAAAAAAAGAAAAGGAAGAGCCACTCTAAATTGAAGGGGACTCTCAACATCTTAGCTCTAGAATATACTTGTTATTATGTAGAAGAAGAGGTTTTTATAGGGGAGCATTGAATTGGATTAAAAACCATTGGTAAGTAACCTATGCAAGCATTGAATTAGATGTTTCATTCACAAGGGTGTGTTTTAGAGATATGTACTATTATCATTAAAAGTTGTACATGAGGGCATAAAGGGAATAAATGAGGTAAAAGTTAGATATTTGTAAAGAGACCTTTGGACTCCCATCTTAAAATAGAGGTGATTTTACCCTTTTACCCATCTAGAATGCATTATATCTATACTATATTAATAAGCATATATGAAGGGCAGAAATGGTCTTTTTACAATGGTACAATACTTGAGGCTTTATGTACAAGAAACCATTGCATAGAACTCTTAAAATTTTAAGAGTGCAACTTATGATGCACCACGTACAAGCATTTTATTCCAAAAAAAAAAAACACGGCATTCACATCAAATTAGGGTTTCCAGAAATCATATCTAGCATTTCAAAAACCTAATCTGCGCCGCGCCCCTTTCTCTTTCCCTTGGCGATTCAAGAACATTAAGGTGATTTTACCAGATCTATGAAGATTCCTACCTCTTGGTTCCAATTTAGGAATTTTTTGGTGTTTTCACTACCTTCGTCTCTCTTCTTGCTCCATCTGCAACCACGGCACCAGCAGCAAGCGTCGCTACCACCACCACCATCTCTTGGCTAAGATCAACAACAATTGTAGATGTTTGGTAGTAACCGCCTCAGTTTCCTTTGGTGAGTACCCATTTGTTCTTAATGGCATTTTCTTCATTTTAGATTTAATTTTTATAAGTTTCCTTTGTTAGATTTTCACATATCTACTGGATTATCCACATCAAATATTAATGGTCGTCGTTGCAGCTCTTTTGGACATCCGAGGTTTTTTTTTATTTACATGTAGTTTGCTTTTTAATTATTTTGCCTACTTCCTATGCTATTTTACAGTTTTATAACTTTTTTTATTAAACTCTTCAATAATAATATTATAACAGGTATCTAAAGGTCTTGAAATGGGTATGGACAAGGTCGACACAAGAATGATTCAAATGAAGCTATAAGGCTTTGGTGTCATGACATTGCTACTGTTAAGTTGGAGGTAATTGTAAAGGCCCTAATCTGTTTGACTTTATTAGAATTGGACTGGATGTGTTTGACTTTGAATCTTTAAGGGTCCACTATTAAACAACTTGAATGGTGTAAATAGGTATCATTATTTACAGCTTGTTCATGCAGTTTGTGGTTTGATGTTCTCAAGATAGTTAGGTCCATCTAGATGTATTGCAGTCAAGTTAAAAGTCTACTATTCAAATTTAATGTAGTTTGATGTGGTGGTACGTTGTCAACAAATTTTGTCTGCAATTATGCTTTTTGAAGTTTTTCAACAATGAGGCTTATCATATAAAAGTATAGATACTAAAATGTTATCCGCAATTTATATATTCTTACGAATATTGAACACTATATCCTGTTGCGACAAGATTATTTGCAATGTATTTATTTGTTTTTTGTTCTTACAGATATTGAAAGGTTGGCTCCAAATTTGTACGTAGGCAAAGGTTTGCTGGCGAATTGGAGAACAACCCTCGGGTTGATAAGCCAAACACGCATGGTAAACACAAACTTATTAGACTTGAATCAAGAATATTTTTATAGACTTTAGTGTCTTTTCCTTATAATGAAAATAGTTATATAATTGCAAAAAATTAGACTTAGTTTTGGTTTATAGTTCAAGCTTCACTTTTGAAACTATTATATATAATAATTTTGTAAATACTGAAATAGAAATAATATAAGACAATAATTCACATTCTGTTTACTAAATTGAAATTACTTTTTCTATGTAGACTAAGCTAAACATTCATAGCTTGTAAAGTTTAAAAGAACGGAAACGAGCCTCGAGGCGTTTCCCCTTCGCTTCAAAGGCCTACGCTTTAAGGCGAACCGAGGCGCCTCTAAGGCGCCGCTTTCCTTAACGCCTCAACCTTATGAGGCGCACGTGCCAAATACCTGCAGACTCGATTTCATACTGAATCGCCTTGAGGCGCGCCTCAACTGTTTTTTAAACCATAATCGCTAGGGTGGATGTATAATAAATATATATGAGGTCATGTTTAAGGTGTTAGCTGCTGTTATATTAGACACTTAGGTGTTCATTTTAATATATATGCCAACGTCAATACGACCCGTATCGCCAAAGTCTATCCAGGTCATATGACCTGTTTAAAGAATGAAGCTAATAAATTATTAATTTAAATAAAATTTTAAAGTGATAAGATCGTAATTTTAGGTGATCTTATTTTGTAATTTTTATTTCATGCTTTTTGGTTGTCGGACATGTAGCTCAGGTGTTTCAAACATAGCCAAACATCCTACTGGGTTTCATTCCCTTGTTGATACTACCATGTTGATACTATTGAGTTTCATTCCTTTGTTGATACTACCATGTTGATACTACTGAGTTTCATTCCCTTGTTGATACTACTGAGTTTCATTAACACTTATGTCATTTTTTTTATTATGTAGATAGTTATTGTATTATGATTTAGATCTGTTATATTTATAATAATAATATGCGTTCTTCAATAAGCAATTTTAGGACATGTAAGCATTTGAATATATGTTAGGCTATATATCAGTTTTATGATTACATATCATGAGAAAAATTCATATTTATATTAGAGAAATGATACAGATCTAAATGGGTATATTTATATTAGAGAAATGATACAGATTTATATTAATAAACAGGTCCAACATATTGTTTTTAGTAAATGGGTCAATTTTATAAGTTTATTGAACGGGTCAAAATTACCATTTTCACTTTGTGGCCCAAATTTACCATAACCAGTTAAAATTAGAGAAATGATACTATGTGAATCCAGTGATATGATTTCTTGGGTTGGGAGTAAACTCCTAATCATTTCCATATTTTTATAGATCAAGGTTGCTGATGTACTCTTAACCTATTGCTTAGTTGATTACTTCAACATAAAACCTAATTGTTATGTCGATTCATAATTTTCTTATATTATTCATCTTGCATTTAGGTAGATCGATTTAAGACATCGTTATGGGATTAGTCTTCACTTTTATTACCTAAATTGGTTGCACTCTCCAGGTAAAGAACCTTTTTTTACTGGTAAGAACATGTTACCTTTATTTAAAAAGACATGTTGTAAAGTAGGTGTTAAAGTCTCTCGGTTCAGGTTAAAAAATGGATAAATAAAGAACATGTTACCTTTATTTAAAAAGACATGTTACCTTTTTTTATGTGCATTGACACTTGATTAAAAAGTCAAGAGGCATTTTAGTTCCACTATGTGAAATGTTAATGGATGCACATGTTGCCTAGGTTATTATATGACCCTGATCGATTGCATAATAATGTTTCTTTTTTTCCCTAATTTGTTTTTTTTTCCATCAAGGGCTTTAAGGCTAGATCGGATGGCGGTTGGAGTTGCATATCTGGTTCCAATCAGATTAGTATGTGCTGCTTGCTAAGAGGTTCAGAAGGTACAGAACATTTGATGATGCCTTTTTGTTTATTTATTTTTTGAAGCTTTAAACAACGCAATGGCTCCAACCCATTTGAAAGTGCTAATTATTTAAAGATTTAGCAATTTAATAATACATTATGAGACTCAAAATTGAATACTTGGCTGTGAACAATCTTTGACCCTTTATTTATGAATGGGTCGAAATGGTTTGTGTTTCATTTAAATCGGATAAAAACTAGCTAAAACAGGATTGGTTCATATAGGTTGAAAAGGCGCCTTTCGGTGGGCAATGCAAAATCAGCTTTGGGCTGCACTTGAGCACCTATGGAGCTCTTTTTTGTTTGTTTCAAATTTAACTATGAAGTTTCTGACTGAAACTTCTTTTTAAAGTTTAAGCTGACACTTGTAAATGTTGTGAGTTGTTGTTAAATTTATAAAGTAACAACATGAAGTTTTGTTTCTGAAATAAAATTCAAAGTCAAGCGGCTAAAGTCAATTTAGGATGGAGCCATTGCGTTGTTAACCTTTTATGTGTGTGTGTGTGAACTGGCTAAGCTTAACATATCTGAAAGAGAAAACGCCAAACGGGTCAAATAAGTCAAATATGTGTGTTTGTGTTATTTCAGAATGATTTTTGTTAGATTCCAGCCATATCTACATTTGCAGCATTATCGCTTCCCATCTTGCTACAGGTTCCCTCTCAAAACTTTTTTCTTTATATTACTATTAATGCATCCAATGGTATTTCATCAAACGATGTTTACGCAAAGCTTTTGCTTCAACTTATTTGTTTTGGTTATAATTATGCGGGCTACAAATCAAGCATCCATGATATATAAAATGTCTTTATAAGTTTTTAGAATGAGCTATCAGCTATTTAATACATATACCATTGTCTTAAAAAGATTGTTGAAAGTAAATGTGGTTGAATTTAGCAGAATTTTGTTTATTTTTTATGCTACAAGGTGGATTAAACAATGGTAATTGGCGATTTCTGTCTTCCGGTTTGCAACATGGCAGAGAGCATGTGCTCAACGGAGGGACCGCCTGTTGGATTTATACTGTGCTCAACGGAGGGACCGCCTGTTGATTTTAGAAACGCTGTAAACCCGATTGAGAAGCTAGAGGGAGCGCTTGACCATCACATAGAACTCCAATTTTACAAGTCCCAGGTGAGTTGTTTGTTACTCGGTTTTGTACATGGGGTATTTATTTGGATGAAACTGAAACATAGTAGACTGAACTAGGTCTAAACCGAATTAATAAAAAGACGGATTCCTTCCGACCCATTTTTGTCTTCCAGTTTGTATTTTTTACTTCCAAAGTGTAATTATTTTACTTTCGTCTCATTTAAGCTTTCATGTCTGTTAATAATAATCCAAATAAGATTATACTTTGAAATGTGTCTTCTTAAAAAGAAAGAGAGATAATAGCAAAAGTTATACACAAGTTTTTATGTAGTCAAACTTTTACCAGCTGTCATTTTACAGCTGTAGAAGTACCAACCCAAATTCAGATTCTGCAAAATTTTTTAGAACTTTTGATATTTCAGAGTCTTACTTACCCTTTAAATATAACGAGGCTTAAACAGATGAGAACAAGAAAGAAATAACAGCTAAAGTTTCTATGAGGTCAAACTTTTACCATCTTTCATTTTACAGCTGTAAAGTACCAGCCCTTTAATTCAGATTTTTTTTGATATTTTCATGCAAATTTTATAGAACTATAGATATTTCAAAGTCAAATACTTACCCTTTTCAATATAACTAGGCTTTTACATATGGGAACATTGACGGTCTGCCTTTTATCAGGTCTTTAACATCAGACCCTACAACTACTATATTCAACATTAGTCCTACAACACTCAACATCAGACCTATAACACTCCACCATCCTGACCTTATATTCTTCATTCTATAAAGCTTCATCAAAGCTCTACACTCAACAAACATTCAAACATCAGAGTTTATATTGCATTCAAGGAGTGCAAAGCTAGAGATCAGTTAAACCTACAAATCGGTAAGTAATCTCAATTCAAAATTTGACATACTTTTACTTTCAAAACCTTAACAACTTATATTTCCACTCTTTATTTTCACAGGCAAAACTGATTTAGCTTTTTTAGAAGCTCTTTCCTCTCTCAAAGTGCAATCTTATTTAAAGTTGTAAGTTACCATCTCGATTCTGAAAATTATTAAGAAGCTTTGTTTCTCTGTTAAGTGTTTTGTTTCAATTAGACTTTGAATATCTATTTAAGTATCATGTGTCATGTTTCCATTAGTCTGTTAATTATGTCTCCCTGATAACTTTTATTTTCTGTTGATATGATTGTGAAGATTTTATCATGTCATTGTTTTTTGTTAATATGTTGATGATTTTGTTAATGTGTATGCCAAGTCAAATGTTCAAATATGTTAATAAATTAGAAATTTTTTATGGACGAAACAAAGAAGAAATCGGAAGATATGTCAGGTATCAATTTCATTTAAGATTGTAGTTTAATTTATCCATCTATATACTCGGTTTTGATTAAATACATGTAAGCGACTAACATTGGTTTTTTTAGTGTCGACACATGCTCCAATAGAGGAGAAGATACAAGAAAGTCATTAGCCGGTGGTTGTATTGGTCAAACAGGAAGTGATATAAGAAACTCTTAGTATTATATTTGATGATGAATGGTGGTCGAACCATGTTGATGAGGTAACTGAGATGTGTAAGGTTTATGAAAAAAAAAAATCTCATCACAATGCAAGAAGTTGACACGTTAATTGTTATTTGTAATTTTCTATTTTGATGACTTATATATTTCTTATTCATGTGTTTGCTTTTTTTTAGATTAATATGTTTAATTTTTATGGCTGATATGTAACCAAACTTTAAAAGGCTCATGGCATACATAGACCAAACCGATGCTACGCATAAAAACTAATAGAAGTACAATACAATATTTAACGAGAGAATTGAAAAACTAACAAAAAACGAGTAACACATTGTAAATTACTGTCGCCGCCGCAACGCGCGGGTTCCCTACTAGTAGTATATATATATATATATAAATATATATTGCATCAGTCAGGTTTTGACAAAATTTAAAGTAGTTGTCTAATATCCAAAATAAAAGTTTCAAAATCCTTAACATTTGACACAAGATTAGAAAATTAAGAGTTTACAACGATAAAGGAATGGGAAAGTTTGTAACTGGTGTGGGCAGAGTCACTGATGAAGCAGTCTCCCATACCTTAGAAAAGTTTCTAACCAAACTTTATTAGGGTATGCAAAAAATTCCAAGTAACCAAGAGTGTGAGTGTATACAGGAATCAAGCTCTTTTGTGTGTGGTCAAAAGAATGATTTCAAGAAAGTCAAATTGAATCTTGGGTAAGAATTTTCTTGACGAAAGAAAAAAGGAAAAGGAACTGATAGCCGTTGGTCAAAGACCTATTAAAGAGGTCGAACCTAACGCTAATAAATAGCTCGAAATGCAACAGAAAAGATGAGGTACCTAGTCCGCCCCCGCAGTATCATTCATGCTTATATATATGGTGTACCGCAACTAACCCACCACACTACCGATACCTTGGTTTCATACTGATTATCCACCAATAGCCTAAGTAGAATCACACACCACCCCCATGTACGTGTAAATCCATGATTGCGTTCCGGACCGTAATCATCGATTTACCTTACACTAGGGTGTTATGCTTTTCCATAACACTAACATAACTAATACCAGAACAAATGCATGCAACCAAAATACGTTAAGTAATAGATACTGCAATGAAATAATATTCAATCATGACATGGTTAGAGGTCCTTCCCTTTCGGGTTCACCCTTTAACCGTAATGAGAATAATGTGTAAGTATAAGATATGGTTAGAGGTCCTTCACCTTTCAGGTTCACCCTTAATCGGTAAATTTCTGTTCACATCGTTGGTACCCTAAACTCTGAGGATTATACCGTTCCCCTTGGGTTAGAGGAGTACTTGGACCCGAGACGTACGTGGGCACTGGCTTAGGCCTCATGCGAGTTATCAATTAGTATGTTCATTGACCATGATGATGAACAAATAATAAAAAAGTATAACAGGGTTTTGCTCAAAACAAGAAAATATGCGTACAAAATATGAGTTCAAAGTATAGTATAAAATTTTCATTCGAAAGAACAATATAACATAAATCGAGTAAATCGCACGGTTGCGCAAAATGAGAGTAAACGAGCTGAATCAAAGTTCAAAATTAGTGATGTAAGAATGACTGTTAATAAATAGTGCGATAGTAACCACAAATGACGCGTAAGAATAACCACCAATAAAAGGATAATGCAAGAATAACCATAAATAAGATAATGTGCGAGCATAACTATAAATAAAATGGTGTAAGAATAAAATAATGAAATTTACTGCAAATGAGAGTGCACAGAACAGTCGTATAGTCTACTGGCATGAGAATTTTAATTTAGTAGTTTTGCATATATGCACTATACGATAAAAGACATTTAGCAAAATTCCGATGAGGATATGTCCAATGTTTAGACCAAAAGTTTTGCGACTGAGAGTGTGTAAGTGTAAAAAGATAAATTTTCATTTATAAAAACGTAGTTCACTCAAAATTTGTGATATAGTTGACAGAGTAGTAGTAATGCATAAGAATAACTTTTTAGAAATCGAAGAATGTTTTAGATTCAAAACAGGTCCACATAAAAAGACTTCGTAAGTACACACTTTCATGTGTATACAAGAAGTCGAGTTGAAAATTTTTATAAGGCATATTATCAGTCGCAAGTTTCCTCATTCTCCTTTACCAAAAACATGTATTGGATTCGTTATATGAAAACAAAAAGGTTTGCATTTGACTTGTAAATATACAAAACGAGATTATAAAATGCAAGAGGTGTAACATCGCCAAATTTTCGAATTCTAATTCGTATATTATTTTCATAATGTGCCTAAGTTTGATGTTCCGACCACACAACTTATATATATATATACATATATATAATAATAATAATAATAATACATAATACATAATAACTATAATGTGTAAAAAAATAATTAGTTGATTGGTGTAGTTAACCCAACCCAACAATGGCCCAACCAGACAAGCCCAACGCCTTGGAAGACAGAAGCCCAGCCCAACAGCCCACAGGCCCATACTAGCAGCCCACTACCCCTCCTTCCCATTTCAGCTAAAAAAAAAATGTGTTGGGGACGGGAATCGAACCCGGGTCCCCAACCGGCTCAAACATGTACACCCACACACCAAACCACCTGATCTGTATGAATCCTTGTTATAAATCTGGACACGATTTAATTATAAGCAAACATGAATTCATCTCAGTTGACTTGGAAAGTCAACTGAGATCAATAACCTTCCATAATCAAGATCCTTGACTCGTGATTAACTTGTAATTGGCAATGTGACGCGATTATCGGCCTGGAACGAGTCAGACACACAACAAATTCCCATCAATTCTTACCAATTGTGAGTTTTGACGCGTCAAACCTTAATAACTCGGTCAATCATTGCCAAATCGAACACCCGACCCTTAACATTATAAATTGATCATTCCAGAGCCTTCACAACTCGCCATTTTCTTTCTCTCGATCCCCAATTCTTCAGTTTTATCCTCTGTTCCTGGTATACGAATCGCGTTTTTTACTTGGGCTTTGACCGACTAATTCGAAATCGAATCATTCTTGTAAGTGTGATTTCTCTTGTGGGTTTTAATGATCGGCCAACACACAACGTTTACCCCATGATTAATTGGATTAACGTTGTGTGATTCAATCAATTGCAAATTCTAGGGCTCGATTTCATATATTTGGGGAAGAACATGTATTCTGATATGATATTTATTTTTAATAAACTGCATCCAAACACAACCACTGGCTTGGACCAGCTGGTTGTGTCTGGTGCCCATGAACAGAGCCACGCGGGTTCGAACCCGGTCAGTGGCGATTCTTTTCTTTTTCTTTTTTTTTTTGATTATTCAACAAAACAAACTAATATATATATATATATATAATCATTAGTATTTTAAAATTAGTTTTAAAATACTAAAACTCTTTTATTAATTCCAAAAAAATTATTTCAGGTAAATATGATGAAAAAGTTTCACCTACAATTTTTAGATTTCAAAAATTAATTTATTTAATATATATAATAATTATATCAATTTTATTCTATTATATTTATAAAATTCTATTAAAATATCAAAACGATCTTATAAAATTCCACAAAAATTATTCTAAGTTTTTATAACATTAAGCTTTTCAGAAATGATTTTTATTTCCAAAAATCATTTATTTAATATTTTTAATTAATTTTTGTTAGTTTTAATCATAATTAATTCATAATAAATCCAATTTTTAATATTTTTGCACCAAAATTTTATACAAATTATTTCTGATCATTTAGAACAGAAATATAATTTTTAAACTGATAATTCTTTAATGTTAGTAATTTTTAATTATTAAAGTTAAAGTTTGACAATTTGTAATAAATAGATTTAATAATCTATTTTAAAGAAAATAATTTTATAAAAATTATTTTTATACTTTAAACACATTCTTGTGACCATCTTAGATTTAAAATTTATAAAAAGATTTTTGGTTATTTATTTACTAAATTTCTCTCTATTGTTGAATATTTTTAATATTAATCAAACGAGCAATTATCCCCAATTCGAAGCCCTAGAAACTTATACATTTGTAGACTTGATAGACTTAGACATATTTATTACCTTATTATACGGTGATACTTGATACATTTGGGCAACACCATTATTCAATTTTTCAACAGTTATAACATTTTGCTAAGGTGAGTTTTACATAGCCCCCTATTCTATTTATCACCATTTTTGGGGTGAAACATGTTACAACAATATTTATGCAATTCAATCATCAATGTGTCTATGTGTATTTCTATGTTGCACTATGTCTTGAACATGACTAGGGTAAGCACAATTCTAGCATAAACATTCATCAGCCAAACGGTATACATTGATAGATCTATTGGACTGACAATCCCACCCGAATACGTGCCTCCTACAAAGGTTACGTGGGTGTTTGTTACTGCAATATAAACGAGTGAACCATGAGCGTATGGGATGTACCACAATTACAACAGTCAACAAGGTTTATTATGCACTCGATTTACTTCTAGTATGTTTTCGCATATGGACTAGATTGCCATGACACATGAATTGCACAACAATTTTATTCAATTATCAAAACCTATGTAATTCTCACCAACTTTTGTTGACCCAAAACATTTTCAACTTAACATGTTTCATGTTCTACTTGCTTGGAGATTTGAATTGATGCTTGAAGATATTTGCATAGTTTATTCAATTTGATGTACAAATTTTTAGAACAATTGTATGTAACTTACTTAAATTATTTAATGAAATTTATTATTCACCATGAGCTACTGAACAATCATCAATACGTGACATCCCGATGTTTCCGCCATCGGTTGGGGTGTTACAGATTGGTATCAGAGCCATGGTTATAGGGAATTAGGTTATTAGAATAAATAATCTAGTCTATAACCATAGGATTTAACCAGTACTTGCTTCTTTTACTTGCTATTCTCTATCTCCCTCCTACTTCATATCTCTACTTTCATCCCTACAAGAAGGTTGTTCTCCATCACTAGATCCACTCTTAGACTAATAGGACAAAATCCTCAGGTTGAACCTGAACCACCTTGAGATTCTCGTCGAAGTTCTAGATTTTAATAACGAACACGTGCAATCTGGAAGGGTGAACGCCTGTATTCTGAGTCTTCTGTCTAGGCTGGCATTGCGCATATATCCCAATCAGACGAGGGACCCGGATGCCTACCTGGGAATTCTCGGGATGAGTGTTCACTTATAGGCTAAAGCATGTCTTCATATGTTATTAGAATTTAGAATCTTTGATAAGTCAACGTTTTCGTTTATTCGTTTTAATTAATGGATAAATGATTACACTCCTTATATAATCTCATTCATTTCTCTTACAGATCATGCCTCCACGTCGCAGTGCTCGTCTTAACAGTGGTGAAAATCATGATGAAGGAAGTAGCAATCACAACCACAACCACGATACTAACCACAACAACAACAACAACAACAATGGTGTCGATGCCCAACTTGCTGCAATCATTTCTCAACAAATGGCGCAGCAAATCGCAACTCTGGTTCCCAACTTACTAGCTCTAGTCATCCAGTTGAACGGCAACGGGAACGGCAACGACAACGGGAATGGAAATGGAAACCACAACGGGAATGGGAATGGACTTCCAGCCTGTACCCTTAAACACTTTAATTCTTGTAATCCCCCAAAGTTCAGTGGAGAAGAAGGAGCTACAGGACTCCTACAATGGTTTGAGGGTATTGAGAATACCTTCATCAACAGTGAATGCCCCGACAACTTTAAAGTCCATTATGCCATGAGTGTTCTTCACAAACGAGCACTCACCTGGTGGAATGAAGAAAAACGCACTCGCGGAGCTGAAGCTGCACTAGCCTTAACTTGGGATCAAGCTAAAGACATTATGAAAGCAGAGTTCTGTCCTCGTAACGAAATTAAGAAGCTGGAAGATGAATTTCATGATCTTGCTCAAGACAGTGGGGAAAACCTTGCCTACAACACACGTTTCCACAAACTTAGCCTACTGTTTCCACACAAAGTCACCCCCTTGCCTATTGCAATCGAGAAATACATTGGTGGCTTACCCATGAAGATTCAAGACACAGTGTGGGGAAGGAACCCTGCTACTTTGGAGGAAGCAAAGCGTTTGGCTGCCACCTTAACAGATAACCATGTGAAGGCAGGAACCCTGACTCGTAAAGGGGAAAAGAAAAAGTGTGAGCGTTGGATTTTAGCTAAAACAGGATTATATGATCATACAAGTCACAAATCTAGGTGCGGAAACCCTAGATCTGAACAAATTGATAAAACACAAATCACGACACAATCAAGATCATTTTCAATATCATTTTCATAGATTAACCTTCATTCAATAAGCATTTACAATGAGTTTATGTTAATCTAGATCACACAGATAATCTCTCAAAAACACCTATGAACCTGATCTGAACCTGGACACAAATGACAACTCGCTTTTCATCACAAATACTCAAAATCTATTTATAGGCTCTGCAGGTTCGCCCCTTTTCATGGTGCGAATGTGGACAGATTCCACATTCGCCCAGTGTGAATGGTCGAATGTGGAAACTTTCCACATTCGCCCCTTTTCATTTCACCTTCGCCCATTTTATCCAAGAAATTTCCACCTTCGCCCACTTTTTCCACTTTCAGGTCATCAGCACTTTTTAACACATGTAATCAACACTTTTTAACACATGTTAAAGTCTTGGTCGTTTTCTGATTATCTGAACCTTCGACATTCTATACCGAATCACTAGCTAGGGACATACATGAATAATGCACTAACAATCTCCCCCTTGGACCTAGCTAGTGATGTACCAAAGCAGAAAATTATCAATTCTTCAAGTCTTTGATTGAAAACTTTCCATCTATCATGCACGTTTGTGTCGAAGTTCCTATCTATCTCTCCAGTAAGCTTTGAAATCTCAGACAGACTCAAGAAATCTTGGCTTTGTCATTTGTTCATTCAGAGATGAAAATAGACGATAGTCTTGATTTCTTCAATCTTCATCATTTCTTTAACTTCTTACTAACTTCTGTTGTTCTGGTAATCTTGAAGTTCAGGTTTGGGTCTTGTTCGGTTACACAATTTGTCGATGAATCTTGAGTAGTGCACCTGTTGTATTTGATTCTGCAGAAAAATTTACTAAAAACTGCACAAACTACAACCGGCGTTAAACACGACAAAAATCTCGGAAGTACTCTTCACATTCCTTTTGACCCTCAATAGTTCTCCCCCTGAACGATACAACATTTTCAATATGTACCAGAAGCTTGAAAATTTGAAATCTTTTTCAACTTTTAAGTATCTGAACATTCTCATTCAGTATCCCAACATCGGTTATCGAAAATAAAGTTGAAACAAAACTTTTTGATTTTTCAAAGTTTAAGCTAATACACACCAAAAATCTTTTTGAATTTTCCAATATAATTGCATAAAAGTAAATTCAACATATTTTTGTGAATTTTTTCGGTTAAGAGGATCATATCAGTATTGAAACAGTCAGTCATAACTCTTTTTGATCAATTTTCTGTTTTTGTCATTGAGCATCCTACAACCATTACCAGTATATTTGTCCACTTAAACTCAATATCATCATTCATTGTTCAGCACTTTAGATACATTATGGTAATATTAGATACTGAGTAATCTATGGTCCCCGCATTCGCGACACATTCCCGTATCAAAAATTGCACAAAGTTTCATTGTAACACGTGATTATACTGTAGTTATCTGTTAGTTACAAGGTATGAGGCACAGTGGTGACAGGTCAGCAAATTAATGCTTCAAAGCGACTTATGCACTCAACCAGGGTGAGGACTAATATCAATCATGATTTGCATCAATGATTGGATACGATGTATTAGATAATCTTTGATTATCTTCACACATATTAAGTTCCTCATTCGGTAACTTAAGGTTTTGTCATTAAAGATCTTTTAATAAGATACCCTGACTGATCTAGGTCCGTAAATCAATACGACAAAAGATCAGTTAGGCTATCCCCAGATAACTTTCAATATAACGACCCGAAACCTCCGATTTTGGCAATCTATCATACGAAATTTCGGTACTAAGACCATATGCCAACGATACGTTGATCCACATGATTATCAGTTATTGATTTTAAATTTATATCACCATGCTGAACTTTAAACTTTGATTTCAAGCCTACCAATATATAATTGTAGTGGCTACTCAAATTATTTTTGTTTTTAGAGTAGTCGACAGTCCACTGATGTACTATCATCTCCTCTTATTCTCCAGGAAAAACTCATTTTTGATTTTTAATTTTTTTATTTTGATTTTTCTGAAATTTTCTCCCCCTAAAAATCTAAAAATAA
The DNA here is from genome assembly GCA_030844895.1 of Ambrosia x helenae. Lineage (NCBI taxonomy): Eukaryota > Viridiplantae > Streptophyta > Magnoliopsida > Asterales > Asteraceae > Ambrosia > Ambrosia x helenae. Next base: position 64,337,449 of record CM061226.1, on the reverse strand, counting down.
GCATATTTTTGGATTTTTAAACTTTTGAAGAAAAACAAAATAAAATGAAATCCGATGCGGTTTACCCACTGAGTTTTAAAAACCATTTTCCACTCAGATTACTAGACTTCATTAAGATTTTTCAATTAGCAAACCATTTTGTCGTATCTGCTATTGAAATCCAACACCTGAGAGCAATTGCAAGAGATTGCAACTTTTTCCGGCTTCACAGGTTGGAGTCAAACTACAAACACTCTCCTCTCTATTGAAATCATGTTTTCCTTCTTCAATAACCCTTCCTTGACCTTCACCTCTCCAATAAATAGTGTGTTTACAGATGCTCCACTATCAACTTATCAAAGAATAGGTAATAGGTCTGTCTGGAACAATCTGCACACTTATTAAACAATTAGCATGAGAGAGGCACCCATCCCTTCACAATGATGGGTCGTCCAAGGTCATCAATCCTCGGAACATCAATCCATTCTCCTTTTGAAAAATCAATTGGTTTTTCAATGGATTGATTTGAAGTAGAAATTGCTATTGACTTAGAAAGTGATTTGGGTTTCCAAACACGTTCAGAGTTTATTTTAGATTTTGTTGAAATCGTTTTGATTTTTAACTTTTCAGGTTTCATGTTTGACACCTGCTTCTGAACTTTGTTTGGAATCTTCTCAGACTTAACTGATGAAGACCCAGGTTTAGAGTTATTCTTAGGCTTAGCCTTAGAACTCCCCCTTACCTTAGCAACCCATCCACAATCTCCATTTTTATTCAAGGCAATTTTGTTACGATTGTCATACACAACCTGTTTTCCCTTTTGCTTCTTGATTGGTTTTGGGGACACAGGCTTTCTGACATTGCCTGAATTTTTAGCAAATTTCACTTCTGTCTTTTTCTGTTTAACATATGGACAGTAAGCAACTAAATGCCCACACTCTCCACAGTTATAACAAGACCTATACTCTTCAAAATCACATGCATATCCATCATCCCAATACCAATAGGGACAATGAGCAGCAATATGTCCAACTTCACCACATTCAAAACAGTTTCTCCATTCAACATACCCATGAGAATACTGTGGTGAGTTGTTTCCCCAATAACCATCAAATCGAGATTTATATGAATAATCATAATAGTCATATGATCTAGATGAAAAATTTCTTGAATTCTTTTGATGAGAATTTTTCATCTGATCATTTCCTTTCGATTTGTATGGTTTTGATCCCTTTACTTTAGGACCATTCTGATTTTCAACATTTTTCTTTTGATCCTCTTTATTCTCATGTTGGTTAGGACTGAGTTCAAAATGAAGATGATCAAATTGATTTCTAAATTGATTTAACAAATCAAGATTATCAACAAAAATACATTTAAGTAGAGATTGTTCGATATTCTCGATTAGAAAATCTTTGTTTAAAATCAATTTGTCATGTCCTTCCATCATGTAGGATCCTTCAACTCCTTCAGGAAAACTGAATATGGGTTTTTCTTCAGATTCAGATTCTGAAGTTGTTTCAACATTTTCAGTTTTCTGTTCAAACACTTGTTTCACTTCAGAATCAGAATTAACAACGCAAGGTGTTGTGATTTCCAACTCTGATGTGGAAGTATTCTTTGAAACACTTTTATTCATTTTTAACATTTTATTTAAAGATTCAATTTTATTTAACAAATCTTTTTCATTCTTTTCAAAAACTTTAATTTTGTTTTTACAATTTTCTAGTTCATTTGCTAGTTTCTGTTTGTCCTCAATAAGTGTCATCAATTCACAATTCAACTTGACACATTTAAAACAACTAGCACTTACCTCATCATCTGATTTATTACCATTATCAGATTTTGCATCACTATTTGAACTATCACTCTGTTCTGATGTACTTTGTTCTGAACTCGTATCAGAACTCAAATCACTCTTTGACACTTCACTGGAATCATCATGTCTCATTTGTTTGACTAAACATACACCATTCCAAAGAACACCTTCTCTGTTAACACACTTGTTAACATGTCCCATTTCATCAGTTGGTTTCGGTGTCATTGGAAATCTCCAACTGTAGTCAGCTTGAGAATTTTGTCTCTGTAATTTTTGTTGCTTTCTTTATGCTTCTACTAGAGCTTTGATCTCCTCATCCGTTCTACATACGGCCATGTAATTAATCATTTTTCCAACAAAAATCTTCAAAAATTGCCTTACCCAAATTTTCGATAGAAAATTTTCGAAATTTTTAGGCACTAAATTCTACGTTCGCCCCTGGTAATTCTACGTTCGCCCCTTTTGATTCCACGTTCGCCCAAAAGTATCAGCTGAATGTAGAATAAACACCAGAATGTAGAATATCAGAATTCAAACTCTACGTTCGCCCAAAAAGTTCCAGGTTCGCCCAAAATACTTCCAGGTTCGCCCAGTTCAATCTAGATTCGCCCAGTTCAATCTAGATTCGCCCAGTTCAGTTCCAGGTTCGCCCAGTTTATCACATGAAGATTCCAGGTTCGCCCATAAGGTCAGATCTCACTTTTGAAAAACGGTTATTGTTTGAAAAACGGTTATTCTGATCTCAGATTTTCAAAAGTTCATGGAATTGAATGATCTCAATCAGGTTATGTTTCGGAATTGATTTGGAACAACTTTAAGTCTTGGAAAACTTGAATTCGACCACAAATTCACCTTTAAATCGATCAAAAACACTTAGAAACAATGTTTATGTAAAAACATATGATTTTATGTCAAAAACATGTCCAAATCAGCTCTGATCTTATCAAATTTGTTGTTGTATGATCCTCTATGCTCTGATACCACTTTATGAGCGTTGGATTTTAGCTAAAACATGATTATATGATCATACAAGTCACAAATCTAGGTGCGGAAACCCTAGATCTGAACAAATTGATAAAACACAAATCACAACACAATCAAGATCATTTTCAATATCATTTTCATAGATTAACCTTCATTCAATAAGCATTTACAATGAGTTTATGTTAATCTAGATCACACAGATAATCTCTCAAAAACACCTATGAACCTGATCTGAACCTGGACACAAATGACAACTCTCTCTTCATCACAAATACTCAAAATCTATTTATAGGCTCTGCAGGTTCGCCCCTTTTCATGGTGCGAATGTGGACAGATTCCACATTCGCCCAGTGTGAATGGTCGAATGTGGAAACTTTCCACATTCGCCCCTTTTCATTTCACCTTCGCCCATTTTATCCAAGAAATTTCCACCTTCGCCCACTTTTTCCACTTTCAGGTCATCAGCACTTTTTAACACATGTAATCAGCACTTTTTAACACATGTTAAAGTCTTGGTCGTTTTCTTATTATCTGAACCTTCGACATTCTATACCGAATCACTAGCTAGGGACATACATGAATAATGCACTAACAAAAAGGATACTCCCCAACCTGCCGTTGAAATCAAAACCGAGGCCTCAACCAACGGGAAGTGTAAGGTCAGGAATTTTGCAATAGACACCACTGCCCCACCCAACAAGAAACAATACAACGGGAAGCTACCTAAGTGTGACACCTGCCAGTATCACCATCCAACCCAAGTGCCCTGCCGTCAGTGTACTAATTGTCAAAGGTATGGGCATTTTGCGGAAGCTTGTCGAATTCCTGCTACAAACGCCCTTGCAGCTCCAAATGATCCCGCTACTTAACAACAAACCCCACCACTTGAATGATGCCTACTTTCTCTTTAATTTCATGTATTGACACTTTTTGATTCAAATAATAAATTCAAGTATTCTCATAACATCTGTGTGCATGCTTGTTTGAATGTGAACTAATTGCTATATCTATAATCATACTTGCTTACTTGTACAACAATTAATTGACTACCAAACAACCTGCTTAACGATTGGTAGAGGTCATCATGTCTTTCCAACAGTCGGGAGAGGCCCTACCACCTGCTCAACGACTGGTGGAGACTATCAGACCTACTCAACAATCGGTAAAGTCATAAAAGGACGCAAAACCCTAATGTAAGGTAAATTGGTAATTACGGTCCGGAACGTAATCATGAATTTACAGGTACGTTAAGGTAGTGTGAAATTTTATCAAGGTTTCCGGTAGTTGACCAATTGTAGCCCTGGTTTTCTTTTAACTTCGGGACGAAGTTCCTAAAAGTAGGGGAGACTGTAACATCGCCAAATTTTCGAATTCTAATACGTATATTATTTTCATAATGTGCCTAAGTTTGATGTTCCGACCACACAACTTATATATATATACATATATATATATAATAATAATAATAATAATAATAATAATAATAATAATAATAATAATAATACATAATACATAATACATAATAACTATAATGTGTAAAAAAATAATTAGTTGATTGGTGTAGTTAACCCAACCCAACAATGGCCCAACCAGACAAGCCCAACCCCTTGGAAGACAGAAGCCCAGCCCAACAGCCCACAGGCCCATACCAGCAGCCCACTACCCCTCCTTCCCATTTCAGCTAAAAAAAAATGTGTTGGGGACGGGAATCGAACCCGGGTCCCCAACCGGCTCAAACATGTACACCCACACACCAAACCACCTGATCTGTATGAATCCTTGTTATAAATCTGGACACGATTTAATTATAAGCGAACATGAATTCATCTCAGTTGACTTGGAAAGTCAACTGAGATCAATAACCTTCCATAATCAAGATCCTTGACTCGTGATTAACTTGTAATTGGCAACGTGACGCGATTATCGGCCTGGAACGAGTCAGACACACAACAAATTCCCATCAATTCTTACCAATTGTGAGTTTTGACGCGTCAAACCTTAATAACTCGGTCAATCATTGCCAAATCGAACACCCGACCCTTAACATTATAAATTGATCATTCCAGAGCCTTCACAACTCGCCATTTTCTTTCTCTCGATCCCCAATTCTTCAGTTTTATCCTCTGTTCCTGGTATACGAATCGCGTTTTTGACTTGGGCTTTGACCGACTAATTCGAAATCGAATCATTCTTGTAAGTGTGATTCCTCTTGTGGGTTTTAATGATCGGCCAACACACAACGTTTACCCCATGATTAATTGGATTAACGTTGTGTGATTCAATCAATTGCAAATTCTAGGGCTCGATTTCATATATTTGGGGAAGAACATGTATTCTGATATGATATTTATTTTTAATAAACTGAATCCAAACACAACCACTGGCTTGGACCAGCTGGTTGTGTCTGGTGCCCATGAACAGAGCCACGCGGGTTCGAACCCGGTCAGTGGCGATTCTTTTCTTTTTCTTTTTTTTTTTGATTATTCAACAAAACAAACTAATATATATATATATATATATATATATAATCATTAGTATTTTAAAATTAGTTTTAAAATACTAAAACTCTTTTATTAATTCCACAAAAATTATTTCAGGTAAATATGATGAAAAAGTTTCACCTACAATTTTTTGATTTCAAAAATAAATTTATTTAATATATATAATAATTAAATCAATTTTATTCTATTATATTTATAAAATTCTATTAAAATATCAAAACGATCTTATAAAATTCCACAAAAATTATTCTAAGTTTTTATAACATTAAGCTTTTCAGAAATGATTTTTATTTCTGAAAATCATTTATTTAATATTTTTAATTAATTTTTGTTAGTTTTAAACATAATTAATTCATAATAAATCCAATTTTTAATATTTTTGCACCAAAATTTTATACAAATTATTTCTGATCATTTAGAACAGAAATATAATTTTTAAACTGATAATTCTTTAATGTTAGTAATTTTTAATTATTAAAGTTAAAGTTTGACAATTTGTAATAAATAGATTTAATAATCTATTTTAAAGAAAATAATTTTATAAAAATTATTTTTATACTTTAAACACATTCTTGTGACCATCTTAGATTTAAAATTTATAAAAAGATTTTTGGTTATTTATTTACTAAATTTCTCTCTATTGTTGAATATTTTTAATATTAATCAAACGAGCAATTATCCCCAATTCGTAGCCCTAGAAACTTATACATTTGTAGACTTGATAGACTTAGACATATTTATTACCTTATTATAGGGTGATACTTGATACATTTGGGCAACACCATTATTCAATTTTTCAACAGTTATAACATTTTGCTAAGGTGAGTTTTACATAGCCCCCTTTTCTATTTATCACCATTTTTGGGGTGAAACATGTTACAACAATATTTATGCAATTCAATCATCAATGTGTCTATGTGTATTTCTATGTTGCACTATGTCTTGAACATGACTAGGGTAAGCACAATTCTAGCATAAACATTCATCAGCCAAACGGTATACATTGATAGATCTATTGGACTGACAATCCCACCCGGATACGTGCCTCCTACAAAGGTTACGTGGGTGTTTGTTACTGCAATATAAACAAGTGAACCATGAGCGTATGGGATGTACCACAATTACAACAGTCAACAAGGTTGATTATGCACTCGATTTACTTCTAGTATGTTTTCGCATATGGACTAGATTGCCATGACACATGAATTGCACAACAATTTTATTCAATTATCAAAACCTATGTAATTCTCACCAACTTTTGTTGACCAAAAACATTTTCAACTTAACATGTTTCAGGTTCTACTTGCTTGGAGATTTGAATTGATTCTTGAAGATATTTGCATAGTTTATTCAATTTGATGTACAAATTTTTAGAACAATTGTATCTAACTTACTTAAATTATTTAATGAAATTTATTATTCACCATGAGCTACTGAACAATCATCAATACGTGACATCCCGATGTTTCCGCCATCAGTTGGGGTGTTACAAGAGGAAACCATATAAATCAAATGTGTTTCAAAAGGCTAAGATTTAAAATGGCATGAATGATAAAAAAAAACAAATGTGTATGACACAAAAAGCTTATAATTACATAACCTTTCTGCAAACACATTTTAAGCTTTGAAAAGAAAATCGAGTCACAGCAAGGAAAATGATAAGGGTTGTAAACAACATGTAAGTTTCTAGTCTCCAATATAGCCGGTAATCTAGCTTCAAAACCCAAATCAACGTCGAAAGTCAACGACGCACAAATTTCTCGTGCTGCTTTTATTGAGTGAATCAGTTCGGTGTAATATGTTAGAAGTTTATGGATACAAATGGAGAATCTGGTTTGGTTTAGGTGATAATATTTGGAAAGTGTGGATAGAATACGTGTAAGCTGAGTATGATCCTAGATGGATAGAATAGGATTTTGTGTACTTAAACATTTCTTTAACTTATAAGTTAAAAATTTCATTAGAGTTGAAAATATTCAGATATTATGAAGTGTGTGAGAAAGTCAAATGTTACATGAAACCTTGAAAGTTTTACGAAATCTATACGTTGAGAACCCGTTTGCTTGTACGAGTCGTTAAGGTATTTCTTTGGGCTCATAGCGTGCTATTTATTTCAGGACACAAGGTGTATATAGGGTGTACTAATATGGTGAATAGGTTTCTCCAAGACTGGGTACTTGGGTTTTGTGCTTTTATGAAATGATAACACAGGGTAAGTTGCTAAGTTAGTTGCTTTAGAGGGTAGTGTACTAGTGTATATTGGTTAGATAGGCATTTATGATATTAGGAGTATTGTGAAAAAAACACTAGGGGTTAATAATATCATGGTTTAATGGTATACTGTGACATCGATCAATTGAATTTGTAAACATGTTGATATAAAACAAGTTGATTAATAAGTTTTGAAACCACATTTGTGTTTAACTGTGTATGAAGTCACAACGTTCAAAAATCAGAATGTGATCATAGTTGATGTTTAAAGATTTGAGTCATGGGAAAAATGTTTTAACACGAGAATGTGATGCTTTATAGTGTAAAAGTCACACAACATAAATGAAATAATGTAAATTTTAATGCGATAATAAGTGAACAAAAGTTTTAATAATGATTATTGGTGGTGAAAATCCCCATGATGGATTTACCTTGAGTATCCTATGTGACATCCTCAGGATGGAGAAGGACTAAGCAGACTTCAGGATATAACAACATTCTGACAAGTGTGCATCCAGAGGATAGACTAACAACTTACTTTGTCTTAATATTTTTGCAGGTACAATCAATGAATGAGTAAGACTTGTAACTCCTCTCTAACGGCTATAAAGTCTTACCAAGTCAACGAGTTTAAGGATGCATGAAGAATACGCGTATAGACTTAAAGGACGAGTCAAAGTGTAACCGCCATGACATTGAATGATAGGCGAGAAAGGTGGAAACTGATGCCCAACGTCTATTTTAGTTGAAACTTCCTCAACAACTACCTGAAACATCCCTCATGACCATTAAAGACAACGTGTATTGAAGGATCCTCTATTTATTGTCATGTAAACTATATATAGGGATATGATGAACAAAAATAGGACACTTCTTACTTGAAAAATACTTTGTAACACACCTGAAACATTCTCTCCACACACACATCACTAGACAATCATTGTAATCATAGATTATTCATCATACTTCCAAAGTTGTAACACCTTTTTACCACCTTAATATTAACAAACAAAGGCAGGAGCCTAGACTCCTCCCGAGGTTTTATGCCAGAGATCATCAATTGATCAAGGGCTTTCCTCGTACATCATGTGTCGTCCCCTCATTGATTTGTATACACATTTGTCCATTATCACTTATTTTACGATTCTGATATATAGTTACATCCTCAGGATATAACTGCCCATCCTGAACGATATCATTGCATCTTCAGCATAGTTGTCACTTTATAATTGATTTGTCATTATAAACCCCTATCTTGAAAATATAACCAAGCTTTTGATACAATTCACACATTTAGCACTCTACCTCAGTTTTACTAATTTGGAATACATAGTTATTTCTAGTAGGTAATTTTTTACCAAAACAATTTGGCGCCCACCGTGGGGTAAGTGATGCTATTTTTAACAAAAACTTGATAAAACTCTTTACCAATCGATTCATTTCAAAAATCTTGACAACTATGGCCTCAAACCCAAAGTCTGTATCTTCTTCTACACCATCCACAACCTCTGCCAGAAATACGACTTTACCACCTCCTCCTACCTTTCCCAAGAATTCTACACAAATTACCAGGAGTGTTGCTCTTTATACTGCTAGATCTGGGATGGCAACATCTGGATCCACTCCTCCTGTTTACGTGTCAAATGATGAGCTCCTTTCCATGTTTGCATTGGTGAAGGATCAGATAAAGCAACAGCAGGATACCAACCAGATGCTGATGAGAGAAATTCAATCTATCAAAACATCCTCAAAGAGACCGGCTGAAGACATGGGGATACCATTGCAACCTAGGGTGTTGGATTTCAATTCTAGCATCACTGGGGGCATTCATTAAGGATATTTCATCCCCATGAGCACTGGATTCTCTGCACCAGAAACTGTTTCAGCACCTATGATGGCAAAAACTAGAGATGCATGATACACTGCCGAGCCATCTCGAGGATATGTTGTAGAGCCATCTCGAGGATATGCCACCGAACTATCCCGATGATACAACAACGGTAACAATTTAAGTTCAAGTACTTATGCTACTAACGATATTGCTTCTTTACAGGATACAGGTATAAGTCCATAGTTGGGAAGGGAGCTTCAGAAAATCAAGGATATGGTATCTAGTGTGCCGGGGATAATACAGCCCATCCTTGAGGTATCCTCAGCATGTCACAGGGTGTCTCGTTTTGCACTCCAATATGTGATGTTGAGATTCCAAAGATATTCCAGACTCCAAGCATGAAGCTTTATGATGGATCCACTGATCCTGAGGAGCATGTAGCACAATACAGGGAAATGATGGAAATAAACCCCATTCTAACAAACTTGAAAGAAGCATGCTTATGCAAAGGATTTTGGTTCTACCCTCACTGGTCCAGCCTTTAAATGGCTACTAAGTGTTCCTCCCTACTCTATTACTTCTTTTGCTCATTTAGTTAACATGTTTAACAATCAGTTTTCTTGTAGTCGAACCTTTGAACGTTTGACAAGTGATTTATACAGGGTAACACAACCACATGGAGAATTATTGAGGGAGTATATCACAAGGTTTGGGAAGGAAGCACTTGATATCCCAAACCTGGATGTCACAACGACGGTACAAGCCTTCAAGATGGGACTACAGAAGGATTCACCTTTCTATAAAGAATTGGTGATGAACCCTTGTAGAAATCTCGATGATGTTCGGAATAAAGCTTTAAGATTCATCCGTCTTGAAGATGACAATAGAGGATAGAGACATCCTCAAGATATAACAATCCCAATCAGAAGTCAACCTCCACATACGCACCATACAAGCATAAACCATATGCTAGGCCTGATAACAAAAAGGTCAATGTGGTCGATGATGACGATGAAGAGCATTGTCCTAAACTTTCGGACTATTGTTTTTCTGTGGATGTAACAGGTTTAATGTACTTTCTGAAGGACCTTGGAGACAAAGCAAGATGGCCTAGGAAAGATAACAAGTCTGGATGGAAGGACAAATCCAAATGGTGTACTTTCCACGAAGATTTTGGACATATCACCGAATATTGCATTGCTTTAGGAAAAGAAATAGTATATCTCCTAAGAAAGGGCCAACTCAAGGATCTACTGGGCAAAAAGAAGTTAAAGGTCCAGGATAGCACTGGCATCCCGGAAAGGGCAGCGTCTCCACCCAAGGATGCTGGCATCATTAATTTTATTTCAGGAGGATCAGATATTTGTGGGTCATCCTACTCAGCAGCCAAAAGGCATGCAAGAGAAATGAAATCAGAAAAGGGAGAAAGACCCACAAAGACTACCATCCTGACTAATGCAAAAGTGATTAGCTTTGAAGAAGAAGATCGAGAAAACGTTCTAGAACCTCACCATGATGGTTTGGTCATAACTTTGTATATTGCTAACCATTTTGTTCGCAGGATATTAATAGATGGAGGGAGTTCAGTCAACATAATACAGCTAGAAGCCCTCAAAAGGATGAACATCCCTGAAACCGAAATAATGGGTCATAGGTGGGTTTTTATACTAGTTTTGGATTCAATTAGCCATTAAAATTGGTCAACACCATAAAGTAGGGTATTATGATGAATTGACTATTTGACTAGGACTTTGACTGTTTGACTAAGACTTTGACTAGGACTTCGACCGGGACTTTGACTAGGACTTTGACTGTCTGACTGTTTTCGTGGACCGCGAGAAATAAAAAAAATCAAATTTTCTAATTTAATCAATTTTAAGTTCCGGACTTGTTTCCTTCGGTTTCTAAGTTGTTTTAGGACCGAAAATTAAGGCTTTTGAGTATCAAGGTCTGAAACATACGTGCTCAGGTGTAGATATGAGTATAAAACGTGCAATACTTTTACTTATAAAAATTATAAGTTTTATTAAATTGTGACTTTTGGTACTAAATATATTTATAAATATATAAATAGAGCAAAAGAAAAGAAGAATAAAAAGAAAAGGGTCTGACCACTGCTAACATGGGTCGAACCCGAGTCCATGCAGTAACAATGTGACAAACAAACCACTACACTATAAATCTTTTGTTGGAAAATATGAAGAGAAACTATATTTATATAAATACCACACTTCATCTTCTTCCTTAACTCAAACCCTAAACCCTAGATTTCCCATAACCTTAATTCGATGATATTAAGACCCGATTTCATGGGGCTTTCGAAGATTATAGACAAAAGATCAAAATGGCAATAACAAATGGGTCTTACAATGTGTTTTGATGTTCGAAAAAAGGATGTGCAGGTGCGTGACTTGAGAGCCAATTATCTACGTTTCAGATCGTGAATCAGATGGTTTTATTATAAGTTTTTGTTAGTTAAAGGTTTGGAAACAAGTGAAGAGTATCAATTTATATGATTATTATGTTTTGAACGTTTTTTAAGTCCGATCGGTTACAATATAACCGGATTAAAAGTCAGATTATAGGGTATTTATGCTCGTTATTATGATGGGAAATATGTTACAACGCATGGAGAAACGTTTGGAAATCATTTATATGTAATAATACTCAATAAAACCGATTTGAGTCTCGTTGGAATAAGTCGCCGGCGGCGACTTCCTTGGCCGGATTCACGAACATGAAACAGGAAGGTGGGAAAGCTTTTAAAAACTTGTGTTAATTGGCAAAAATAGTTCCTGTAGTTAGAATTGTTAATTTTATTAATGTTTTGGTTAGATTTTTCTTATAAAAAGTTAACTAAGTTAACAAAACGTAACTTAATCATTTTTAAGCTTCATAAAACTTAAAAGAAATCCATTCCGAATAACGTTTCAAGATACGCATGTGATTAAAACGTACACACGGTCCGTAATAAGTGCAAGTGATAAACATTGAGTTCGATCTATTATTAAATTTGAAAAGGATGAAACTTACAGAGATTAAAATAGAAACATTTGAATATGCGAGGGACTATAATTGACAACTTTCTAAAATATGAGGGTGACGGGTGTCACAGAAAATTTGTCATCCTAAACGATATATTGTATAAAAAATCTCTTGAAGGTCCATATTTAAGATGTCTCAACAAGGAGGAAGCTACAGAAGTTCTTAAGGATATCCATGAAGGAGATTCTGGAAATCATATAGGAGGAAGGGCTTTATACTCAAAGACCCTCAGGACAGGATACTATTGGCCAACAATGAAGAAGGATGCCATGCTATATTCTAAAAAATGTGATGCATGCTAAAGGCACAACAAGATCCTACATCAGCCAGCTGAACCATTGCATCCCATTATCTCACCATGGCCTTTCATGAAATGGGGTATGGATATAGTGGGAAAACTACCCAAAGCTCCTGGTGGATAGGTGTTTATGCTAGCAATGACTGACTACTTTTCTAAATGGATAGAAGCTGAAGCCTTTGTACAAGTTAGAGATAAGGAAGTAGTATCCTTCATTAAGAGGAACATCCTAACTAGATTTGGTTTTCCAGCTGAGATCATTTGTGATAATGGATCTTAATTCATTAGTAAGAGGACAACCAGTTTTTGTGAAATCTTGGGAATTAAGATGATAACTTCAACACCTATATATCCTCAAGCTAATGGACAAGCATAATCTTATAATAAAATCATTGTCAACAATTTAAAAAAAAATCTAGGACAAAAGAAAGGAAAATGGGCAGAGGAGCTTGCATTTGTATTGTGGGCTGATAGAACAACTTCTAAGAATGCAACTGGCCAAACAACATTCTCTTTGGTTTTTGGTGCAAAGGCCATGCTGCCAACAAAAATGGTGATGCCCACAGCAAGAAAACATCTTCAGGATGCAACTTTTAACTCAGAAGCCTTGTTACAGGATCTCGAAGTGGTGGATGAACTTAGGGATGCTGCTAAATTAAGGATGGCAGCTTTCCAACAAAACGATAGCAATGGCATACAATAAGAATATAAGAATCCGAAGGTTTCAAGTAGGAGACTTGGTTCAAAGTAAAGCTTTTCAAAATACTACAAATCCAAGTGATGGTAAGCTAGCCCCTAAATAGGAAGGTCCATATTTGATTGATTCTAAGGCTGACAAAGGAGCATATTCACTTTCCACCATGGAAGGTGACATCCTCCCAAGATCTTGGAATGCAATTTACCTAAAATACTATAACATATACGGTATGAAGTTGTTTATCTTTATTTCCATCTTTCTTTTATAACAAAATATACGACTAATCATGGTCTAGAAATAGTCCATCCTGAGAATGTTACAGAACCATCCTGAAGATGGAGCTTTGAAGAGTAGGGGATTGGCAACCCTCTCCTACTTTAAGGTATCTGATATCTTCTTATGGTTTAAAGATTTTCACCTTTCTCCCGATTTGGGTTTATACACCCCACCTGGAGCGCACGTATTCATGTATATCCTCAGGATGATGGGACCAGTTCATGTTATAGTGGCTGACAATGTCATCATCCTTGAGATATGCATTGAATCCCCAAGGTTTAGGCATTATTCAGGATGATGGGACCAGTTCATGTTAGGCATTGAATCACCAGTCATCCTTAGGCTACAACGCTTTTTTATTTTTGGCCTTGTCGCCAGTCATCTTCAGGTTGTAACGCCAGAATGGGCTTCACCCCAGTATTCATTAAGGCCTTGTCGCTAATATATCATCTTTGTGTACCTTTCTACAGGTTATTCTTAAGTGTTACTAATAAGTTTATTATCATAAGAAAAATGTCTTAAGTCTTGTTGGTGGTGAAAATCCTCAGGATGATTTTTCCTCATATCCTCCATGTAGCATCTTCAGGATGCTGAAGGACCTGATAGACTTCAAGATGTAACTATAATTAAGCATGTGCACATCCTGAGGATGGACTAACAAATTATCATTTAATGACATGATTGTAGGTACAACTAAGTTATAATATGGACTTGAAACTGTTTTCCAACGTCTATATTATAATACTCGGTCAAAGGAGTTTAAAATGGAAGAGTTACACTCGAGAGCCAAGGTCCAAACATGAAGAAGGAGTCAAAGTTGTAACCGACTAACATTAAAAACGGGCGAAGAAGCAGGAAACAGTTGCTACAACGACTATCTGAGCTGAAACAGCTACAACGGTCACATGAATACTTTAAAGAACTTAACTAAGCAAGCGGATTATACGGGATTTCTTGTTTACTTTCATGTACTATAAATATGGGAATGATCAATGAGTATAGGACACATTATCATCACCTAAAACACACGAACACTCTGCTAATCATAGAGAAACTCACACACACTTAGCACAATTCATTTTAATCTTAGTACACTCGTCTATCATTCATCCAAAGTTGTAACCTTTTTACCCATTTTTCATATTAACAAACAAGGCAGGGGCCTAGACTCCTCCCGAGGTTTTATGCCGGAGACCTACAACTAATCAAGGGCTTTCCTCGTACATCGTGTGTTGTGCATTGTGTATTTGAGCTTAGACTATCTATTTATTTCATTCACTATACAGTTGAATCCTTAGTATACAACTGCCATCCTCAGTTTACCTTAACCATCCCGAGCATAGTTGTCAATTTATCATTTATTTACATTTATAAGTCACCATCATAAAAATAACATTAAGTTTTTATCGTACTAGTACTCTACCACACTTTTACTAATTTGGAAAACAAGATTATTTCTAGCAAGTAATTTTTGACCAAAACAATTTGGCGCCCACCGTGGGGCAAGTGGTGCTATTTTGACAAAAAACTTTGTCAAAATGTTTTCTCAATCTACTCATTTTACAGATCTTGACAACTATGCCTTCCTCACAAAAATTTGTTTCCTCATCCACGCCATCTACAACCTCTACCAGAAATGCAACACTACCACCCCCACCTGCATTACTGAGGAATTATACTTCTCAAATCCTACCTAGACCATCAATGGGGACATCTGGATCCACTCCTCTTGTTTTTGTGTCAAATGATGAAGTCCTCTCTATGTTTGCATTAATGAAAGATCAAATACAGCAACAACAGGACACAAACCGGATGCTGATAAGAGAGATACAGTCTCTCAAGACATCCTCAAAGAGGCCAACCGAAGACATGGGGACACCATGCAACCCAGGATGTTGGATTTTAATTCTGGCATCTTGGGGGGGGGGGGAGGTTCATCAAGGAGATTTTATCCCCATGAGCACTGGATTCTCTACTCCTGAAATAACTACTACACATAGGATGACAACCACTAGGGATCCAGGATATACTCCTGGGCCATCCCAAGGATACAACCATAACGGTAAAAATTTAAGTTCCAGTACTTTTACTGCAAATGATGTTGCTTCTTTGCAGGATACAAGTATAAGTCCACAACTAGCTAGGGAACTACATAAAATTAAGGATATGGTGTCAAGTGTACCAGGGAAAGTACAACCTATCCCCGAAGTATCATCAGCATGTCATAGGGTGTCTCGGTTTGCACCTCCTATATGTGATGCAGAGATCCCAAAGTGGTTTCAAACTCCAAGCATGAAGCTCTATGATGGATCTACAGATCCTGAGGAGCATGTGGCTCAGTATAGAGAAAGGATGGAGATAAATCCAATTCCTACCAACCTTAAGGAAGCATGTTTTTGTAAGGGATTTGGTTCAACTTTCACTGGTCTAGCCTTGAAATGGCTCCTAAGTGTTCCTCCCTATTCAATCACTTCTTTTGCACATTTGATTAACATGTTTAATAATCAGTTTTCTTGTAGTCGAACGTTCGAGCGTTTGACAAGTGACTTATACAGGGCGACTTAACTACAGGGGGAATCACTAAGGGAATACATTACTAGGTTTGGAAAGGAAGCACTCGACATCTCGAACCTGGATGTCACAACGGTAGTATAAGCATTTAAGATGGGACTGCAAAGAGATTCACTGTTCTACCAAGAATTGTTGATGAATCCTTGTAGGAACTTGGATGAAGTCAAGAACAGGGCTTTAAGGTTCATCCGACTTGAGGATGACAAGAAAATTCAAGAGAGGATAGAATCATCCTCAAGATATACCCATCCTAATCGAAAATCCAATCCCACATACGAACCATACAAGCATAAACCATGTAGATGCATTTTGTGCGACTAATGCTTTGGATTACTATTAACATATGTTATGTTGTTTGTCGAACGGGCGAAGGAGATAAAAGTGGGCAAATGAAGATTTCAGAAGGTGCGAAGTGTAACACCCCAACCGATGGCGAAAACATCGAGGTGTCACGTATGAATGATTGTTCAGTAGCTCATGGTAATACATATGTTTACATAATCCTTTAATACAATATTGAATTACATTAAATGACTTGAATGAAATCTAATACATCAAATAGCCAAACATAGCATAAACTTCAAATTGTCTCCTCATGCTAGCTCTAGACTTCAAGCATCGTTATTTCCTGTTGAGTTTGGAAAAATGGGGGGGGGGGGGGTCAACTAGAAGTTGGTGAGAATACATAAGCCATGTCAAGCAATTAAGCTTAAGAATAAAAGTTTAGCAATTCAAATGTCTATTGTAAGTTTAAGTCTACATGAATAAACATGAAGTGTTGAATGCACATAATCAAACCTCCCGACTAGTTTAGGTCCATCCCGTCATCCACGGTTCACCTTAATATCATGTTGGAATGATAACAATCACCCGCGCTCCCCATAAAAGATGGTCAACGAATCTAGGTGGGCTTGTCAATCCAATAGATCTATTATTGAGTATCGCCGGCTTGGCCATAGCTAATGATTATGTATGTTGAAGCGTAAGTCTAACTGTTGTTGTTGTCTAAATCATGAGGCATTAAAGTTTACAACTAGACATGTATGTAGAATTTCTTAAGTATAATGTTGCAAGTATAAAGAATTTCATAAACATGGTTACGTAAACTCACCTTAGCAAAGTATTATGTCTCGAGAAAAAGTATAAGTGTAGCCCCGAAGTTGCCAAGTATTACCCTATGTATAAGATAACAAATAAGTCTAAGTCTTTCTAGTCTACAAGTATTTTCTAGGGTTTCGAATTTGGGGATGAGTATTCGTTTGCTTAATAAATAAAATGTTTAATAAATAAGAGAAATTCGATAAATAAATAAACAAAAGTCTTTTTGTAAATTTTAGATTAAAGATGGTCGCATTATAAAGTTTTAAGTATGAAAATAATTTTTATAAAATTATTTTCTTAAAAATAGAATATTTAATCTATTTATTTCAAATTGTCAAAATATAACTTTAATATTTAAAAATATTAAAATTAAAGAATTTTTTTAAATTAAAAATTGTATTTCTATTCTAAATGGATAGAAATAATTTATATAAAATTTTGGTGCAAAAATATTAAAAAATGAATTTACTATGATTTATTTATGATTAAAACTAACAAAAATTGATTAAAAATATTAAATATATGATTTTTCAGAAATAAAAATCATTTCAGAAATGTTTAATGTTATATAAACTCAGAATAATTTTTGTGGGAATTTATATAATCGTTTTGATATTGTTATAGAATTTTATAATTAAAATAGAATAAACTTGAAATATTTATTATATATATTAAATAAATAATTTTTGGAAAAATAAAAATTGTATGTTAAACTTTTCTACTAGAATAACATAAAATAATTTTTGTAGAATTTATAAAGCAATTTTAGTATTTTAAAACCAAATTTAAAAATATAAGTGAATATATATATATAAATCAAAAAGGTAAAAATATGTTTTGTTGATGCTGGGAATCGAACCTGGGTCTGACCCGGTTGGAAGGTTTTAAATCACAAGTTCAGACCAGTTGGTCTGAACCCTGAGAACGATTAATAGCTGTTAGAAATAATTATATAATTATGTTGAAACTGGTTATATAATCCTTATAAAAGAGGGGAAAAATGTTGTGAAAGGTGGGACTCGAACCCTGGCCATCCGGCCGGTTCGTGTCTTGAGTGTAAGGGTCACACCAACTGATCTGTAGATCAGTTGGTGATGATTTATGTTCTGTAATAATTATATACACATGACTGCAGAAGGTTTATCCCCAAATCAAAACCTTCGAACCCTAGGTTAATCAATAATCTGATTTGCACAACAATAACCCAATTGATCATAGGGTTATTGTTGTGAAATGGCCGATGAACAAAACCTTCAAAATAATTGAAACTTACAAAGCTTAATTCGTGGTTTTTGAACGGTCAACAGGAAAAGTCAACTGCGAACAAGTTGAAGCTTGAAAGATGATTTTAAACAGAAATTGGAGATGTGGAAGGACAAATCGGCGAGTTTAGAGTGAATTGGAGGGTTCAATTTATAGTGGGAGGGCTCGGGTTAGCGAATTGGAAAGTTTGACCGTATTAAACGTGGTGACGCGATAATTGGCTCGATATGGTAAGAATTAATGGTAATTAGGCGTGTTGAATACGCGTTTCAGTCTAACAAATCAGAAATCATGCCTTAATGGTATCATAAACGCGGATTTGTGGATTGATTATGGTAAATAGTCTTCACAGTTGACTTTCTAAGTCAACTGTTGAGACTCCAGACATGTTATAAAATTAAAATGTGTTGAAGACTAAACAATGATGTGATGTAGATCAACTGGTTTGTGTGGTTGGTGTATAATGAACCGGCCATGGGCTCGGGTTCGAATCCCGGCCCATGCCTTTATTTTTTTTGGCAAATAAATCAACCATATAATGATTATATATATATATATATATATAGTATAGTACTAGGGGCCCAAATGCGTCACGAAATATTTTTAAAAGGACGATAAATGATGAAATTTGACGTTTTATTCGAAAATACTCGTAACGTACACAAAATTAAATGCGAAATGTTACACGAAGGAGAGGAAAAGGTGCGAAGGAGGGATAGGAGGGCGAATGTAGATTAGATGTTTATGTAAAGCTTGGTTCGACCATGGTGTTTGGGCGAACCTGCACATTCGACCAAGCAATATGGGCGAATGTGCAGGCCTATAAATAGGTTAAGCTCATTTTGAAAGTTAGTTGTTGGTCATTTTATTCCCTCCTGTTTTGTGTCTCTCCCTAGTGTTTGTGTCAACTTATTTTCACGTCTGTTTTGATTGTAAACATTATTAAAACGTGTAATTCAAGTTTTTTATGAATGAGAAAAAGCTTTGAAAGATGATTTCTGTGTTTTGATTGTTTGATTATCATTTTTGTGATTGATTCAGGGAATCCGCACCTGAATCAAACTTGTTTGATCAATATCTTTGTAGATTTGACGATCCTAAGCGCATACAAAGTGGTATCAGCGCCATTATGGATCAAACAACCACAAATTGATAATTTTACAGCTGATTTGGACCCTGTTTTGATCAAAAACTTTCTGTTTTCATTAATAAAACTGAATTGATGATAAATTGATTGATTAGAGCTTGTTTTCATGGATAAAATGCATAATTCTCTTTGATAAACTTGTTCCAAATCAAATCCGAATCAAAACTTGATTAGAATCATCAAATTCTTTCAACTTTTGAAAAATTTGATCAAAATTAACTGATTGTCAAAGAATAACCGTTTTTGAAAGTGCAGGGTCGAACCTAGGGAGAATGGGCGACATGTGTGTTAAACGGTCGAACCAATGGATTTTTGGTCGAAGGTGGTGTTTTAAGTGGTCGAACCTAGAGTTTGTTAGTGTATTGGTGTACATTCGACTATACTTGTCTCATTCGACCATTTAAACGGTCGAAGGTGAAATTCAAACGGTCGAAAGAGGGTTAAACGGTCGAAAGTGATTTGTGTTTGTTATATCTCTCATTCGTATCATTTTAAACGGTCGAAGGAAAACATTTTCTCTCATTCGACCACTCGCTACATACGAAGGAGAAAGCTGTTTAAAACTTTTCAAATCTTTTCGTGTTTAATCATTTTTAGATCAAGATGTGGAACTTTCCTACTACACCAAGACCTAACACGACACCACAACAGCAGACAACCATGGATCCTTGGTCGGTTGCTGCCCAAAAGTCTAGTCAACCATCACAACCTATCAATTATATGGCTATGACTAGTACTATTCCTCAACACGTTGCACAACCACAACCGCAACCGATTGGCGACTATTGGGGAGTAGCAGCAGCAGCGGTTCACTCACAGACGACTAATGCCATATCAACTCTTATTCACGACTTGTCATCTGGAAGTGGAAACCGTCCACATAAGCTTATTGAAATGGTGGACTACAACACGTGGAAGACCAAAAGAAAAAGTTTGCTATTGAGAAGAAGGCATTTTCTCAATTGTCTCAAGCTATCAACACTGATTTGCTGTATCAGTTTGGTTCTTGCACAACTTCTAAACAGCCATGGGACATGTTGAGGAACAGGCATGATGGAAATGAGAAGACTAGGAAGCTAAGGATGGAAGAGCTTCGGAAAGAGTTTGAGAATTTTAGTTACATGGGTAATGAGATGTTGAAAGAGTTGGTCCCAAGGTATTGCCACTTACTCACAAAGCTTTCAAGCTATGAGATTAGCATACCTATGTCTGAATTGGTGGACAAGTTTGCCGATGCATTGCCACCGTATTGGAACCAACATATTGAGGTGTTAAAAGAGAAGGATGCGTACCAGTATTGGACGATCAATGAGTTTATACAGAAACTGGAAAACAAGGAGATGGAGGAAAAGAGGAAAGCAAAAAGGGCTCAAATTCCTCAGAATCCAGAACTGTATCTTGGTGGTACATCTTCTTCCCATTCTATTTCCAGTTCTACTACCAATGTTGCTCCACACATCGCGTGCGTATCTAACATTGTTGAACCACCCAAGACACCAATCAATTACCTTGCTCAAACATCTTCATATACCTCAACATCATATCCAACAACTTCTTATATTCCACCATTTTCACCCATGCAACAAGCAGCATGTTACTCTGCTAGCCAACCTCAACAACAACAACTTTACAACCCTCAAATGAACCAAATGCAACTTAACCAAAGTCAACCTAACCAAAGCCCGATTGTGCTGGAGACATCAAATCTAAACAATGTTACTGTTGAGATTGCCCAACAACATGTAGCATTAGTTTCAGCAATGGTAGCATCATACAATGGATTGGTTGCTAGTCAAATTGGGAACAACAACTTGACCAATGAGGACTATGCCCAGATTGACAAGGAAAAGATGGAATTGATGGATATTCAGTGGGCTTTTGCAAGTATCATGAGAAGAGCCACTGATTTTATTCAAAAGACTGGAAGAACTGATCTTTCGACCTCTCCCAACACCACTTATGGCTTCAACAAAGCCAAAGTCACTTGTTTCAATTGTGGTGAGAAAGGTCATTTCAAAAGAGAGTGCACACAACCAGCACAACAAGGTAATAGAAACCTATTCAACTCTACTTACCAAAACCGACAAACCCAAAATCAAAATCAAGTATCATACCAAAGTCCCAACATTTCAAGTTTTCAACCTCACAACAATTATCAAAACCGCCAAAATAACCAACAAAATAACAATGCTAGACAATCCACAACACAAAGCCAAAACCAAACACAACAGAACTCAAACCGAACAATCATTCCCATTTCTACACCAAACACACAAACCCAAACCGAGAACCCAAATCAAGCTTTGGTGATACAGAAGGATGAGGGTTTTGATTGGACCGGTATGCAGTTGGGTGTTGAATAAATTACAGCTGGTAATGTGCTTGTGTGGCACAGAAAATGAATTTGGATGAACCGGTGGAGGTTAAAGAAGAGATTGTGACTGAGCAGATGAGTGAGTTGAAGATTGAAGAGTTGAATGATGAGATGAATGTTGATGTTGATTGTGCTGAAAAGAAGACTGGAATGATTCTTTATTAAGTTTCTGATATTCCAGAGCAGTTTGATTCTACTTATTCTGATAAGGAGAGTGAGTCTGATTCTGAATCTAGTGTTAACTCACTGGATGATGACATTGACCAGTTGCTTGCTGATGCTGACTTCTTAATGACCTGGAAATCATGCTTTGTGGATGACGCTTGCACCAGAATTGATTACTCCAAGTTTTTCGCTGGGAAGGAAGCACACTTTGCACTGATGGCCATGACAGAACCTCCTAAACAGGTAAGTACTGAAGATTCTGTTAATTCAAATTCAACTTGTGTTAAAAATTGCAAAGCTTGTGATAAATTGACAGACGAGATTAAGCAACTCAAGGTTCAACTTGAGAGTGCAAAAATTAACTGTCAATCATATAAAAAAGAATCAAAAGAGTTTAACAGAGTACTTGATGGTTATAAGAAAGACGTTTCTGAATTGAAAAAGACTTTGTCTTTAAAACAAATGGCTATAAATAACTATATCAATGATTTAGAAAACACAAAATTGGATATGGCCACCATCAAGTGCTTTGCAGAGAAAGTAAACAAAAAGCTTGCGAGTTATAAGCATATTGCTTATGTCGTTGACCACATAATAGAAGAGCCTTCACAGTCTAGTAGTGCAAACTACAAAGTTGTCCCAGCTCCGGTGTTGTTTGAAAACCATAATTTGCATGCAATAGCACCGGAGAGCTCAGTTAAATCTGACTCTACATCGGATAACGAGTCAAACACATCCAGTGTGGGAGACCCGTATTCTGATGTTAGACCTGTTCTGGGAAATAATGATGGTGTTGTTGCTGCTGATGATTCTGATGAAGAGGATGAACAGTCTAAGACGGTTGTTGAAAAAGTGAGTGATATTCCTGATGAAAATCACATCATCACTGCTGAACCTATTTCACCATCTCAGATTGTTCATCCCATGGCTAACGCTCACAGAAAGAATCAATCAGTGAAGCCTGTTGAAAAGAAAGTTGAGAAGAAAGTTGAAAAGAAAATTGAGAAGAAAATTGAAAAGAAAATTGAAAAGTCAGATGAAAAAGAAAATGAATTGTGTGATAAACCTATCAAAGTTTTCTATCGGATGCAAGGCTCCGATAAGATCATTTCTGATGAAGAATATCCAATTCAATTTGCTAATTATTCAAAAATTGAAAAGATCTGGCAGGAAAGTACCATTTGGTTCCCGAAACATGAATGAACAAATGATATTCCTCCAGCCATTTTAAAGAAAATTCATTCGGATATTCCTAAAGAGCCAAAGGTCAATGCCACACAATTTGTTAAACCAATAGATAAGTCAAATGGTTTTCTTGAGCCGCTTACTCAAAGGACCCCGCTCCTGAGAGTTTAAGAAGAAGGTGTATGGATGATAAATATCCTATCGCCAGTTATTCTAAGTCGAACATCAAGGAAAATTATGAAGAGTACCGTGCGTGTTTTAAATGCGGGGAGAGGGGGCATTTACGTGCCAACAGCCCGTATGTACGACACAAGAGGCACGAGGTGGAGATGAAGCAAAGGAATGATTGTCCGGTTGATAATCATTGTTATCCATAGAGACGGTTTGTCCCTTAACCAGCACCTTTTTATAAACAAAGCAACTATTTCAAAAGGAGGGAAAATCGTCCGATGACATATGATAGACGCAACCGGATTGCCACTGAGAAACCGTTGAAGAAACCAATGGTGAACGCAACTGTTGACAACAAAAAGGTTCCTGTTAAACCTAATGTCAAACCAACAATTGGACCTGTCTCTGTTAAATCAGAGAAGGTAACCAAGAAGGTATCGTTCAAGGATGAAGTAAAGAAACCGGATGAGACCCCAAAATCTCAGATCCGGATCTTGAAAAGATCTGAACAATCTTGATCGCCAAAGGGATCTGAAGGTGCTTCATCTTCACAACAAAATGTGAAATCTGAGAATGAGAAAGATTTGTATGATAAGAAAAAGGTTGATAAAAATGAAACTGTTTGTGATAAATCTGAATCTTTGAAACAATCTGTTCAAAGACCCAAGACCAAACAGGCTTGGGTCCCCCGAAAAATCTAACTTCTTTACTTAATATGTGCAGGGAGTTTCAGCTGGCCCTATGAGTAGTCTTTGGATTGTTGACAGTGGAGCTTCTGGCCACATGACAGGGGATCTTTCGCTACTTTTTGATATTAGAAACATCAATGGAGGTTATGTAGCGTTTGATGGGAACAAGGGAGGTTATATTACCATGGAGGGTAGTGTGAGCAATGGAATTGTGAGCTACGAGAGAATTTCTTATGTGAAGCAGATAGATTACAATTTGTTGAGTGTCAGTCAGATATGCGACAAACAATTTTCTGTGTACTTTGACGACAAATCTTGCTATATACTCAAGCCGGGTTTTGAATTACCGAAAGAGTGGGTGATGTTAAAGGCGCCGAGAGTGAACAACTTGTACATTCTCCATATGTCGAAAGCCATGACCACTTAAGGCCAAGTCACGTGTTTCCTATCCAAGGCTACAGAAAAAGAATCCATTATGTGGCACAGGAGAATGGGACACATTCACCTCAGAAAGATGAATCAAATGGTGAAGAATGAACTTGTCACAGTCGTGAACGTCAAACATTTTCACTTAAATGACAAGTGTGTGAGTTGTAAAAAGTGTAAGCAGCACAAGCAATCCCATAGGCCAAAGAAAGTTAACTCTGTTGAACTACCACTTGAATGTTTGCACATGGATCTGTTCGGACCGGTCAAGCGTAAGAGTCATGCTGGGGAATTATACTGTCTTGTGGTGACTGATGATTTTTCAAGATTCTCATGGGTTATGTGCTTACACCGAAAGAGCGACACGTTTGATAATTTGAAAGTTCTGTTCACTCGTCTGGAAAATATCTATGGTCTCAAGATCAAGAGGATTAGGAGTGACAATGGGACGGAGTTTAAAAATGCACAGATGGATGATCTTTGTGAAAACAAAGGTATTCATCATGAATACAATGCTCCGTATACCCCACAACAGAACGTTGTCGCGGAATGTAAAAACATGACTCTAATTGAAACGGCGAGGACAATGCTTGCGGATTCAAATCTTCTAGTAATGTTCTGGAACGAAGCAATTTATGCAGCTTGTTATACTCTTAATCGTGTTTTAACGGTGAAGAAGTTTGGCAAAACTTCTTATGAACTATTGAATCGTCGAAAGCCAAATTTAGAGTATCTAGAACTGTTTGAAGATCCTTGTACTATGCTTAATCCATCTGAGAAGTTTGCACCGAAGGCTGAGGAAGGTTACTTTGTTGGATATGCAACCCCGCACAAACGGGTATTCAACAAAAGGACTCGTCAGGTCGAGGAGTGGGCTAACGTTATACTTAAAACTTACAGGGAAGCGGTCCAGACTAGATGTTTGATTACAAAGATTTCTTTCAATCATTCAACCTAGATAGCTTGGTTGAAGAGGCTGTATTACGTTTATATTACGAGGTCGAGAACGTAGTGACTTCACCGTTGGTGCGTTCGATTACCGTGAATCCCCAAACAGCTTCTAATGATACCAATTTTCCCGTCGTTGAAGAAGAGGTATTTCAAGAAGCTACCACAACGTTGAATTCATCAGAATCAGAAGATGACGACGATGATGTTACAAGTGAAGCTATCTTAGATCATGCTACAGTGACACCACCAGTGAACCCAACTATAAATGATGATTCAACATCGAATGTGGGTAATGATCTAGTTTCTGCAGAGAACATAACTACTCAGACGGGAGTCCAAGTACCCGATTATCCGGAATCTCGGATACATCGAATTCACCCGATTGAGCAGGTTATTGGTGATCCTGGTAGAAGTATGATGACGAGAGGTCAATTGAGGAATGCTAACTCACCGGAAAACCTTGGCAATCTTGCTTTATATGCCAAAATACAAAAATCTGGTTTTCAGAATGACTGGTCTTTTGCTTGTTATGTTTCGCAGGTTGAGCCGCGAACTTACAAGGATGCTCTTTTGGACGACGCTTGGGTGGAAGCAATGCAAGAGGAGTTGTTGCAGTTTCAGAAACTTGGTGTGTGGACACTGACAAATTTTCCCCCGGGAAGAAAGAAGATTGGAATGAAGTGGGTTTTCAAATGCAAAAAGGATGATAGAGGAGTGATCATAAGGAACATAGCTCGTTTGGTTGTACAAGGATTTCATCAAGTGGAGGGAATCGATTACAACGAAATCTATGCACCAGTTGAACGCTTAGAGGCAATCCGAATGTTTCTGGCGTTTGCATCATTCAAGAAATTTAAGGTGTATCAAATGGATGTCAAGAGTGCATTCCTTTACGGTGTGGTCAAGGAGGAAGTATACGTAGGTCAACCACCAGGCTTTGAAGATCCTATTCACCGGGATAAGGTCTACAAATTGAACAAAGCTCTCTATGGGTTGCACCAGGCTCCAAGGCAATGGTATAAGGAGCTGAGCACGTATCTTCTTTCAAAAGGATTCAAGCGAGGTTTGGTAGATTGCACCCAGTTCACTAAACGAACAGGCGATGACTTGCTTCTAGTTCAGATTTATGTTGACGATATTATATTTGGGTCTACTAACGAACTTCTGTGCAGAGAATTTGAACGTGTTATGCAGGAAAAGTTCGAGATGAGCGCAATGGGAGAGCTGCAGTTTTTCCTAGGTTTGCAGGTGGAACAAAGACCAACGGGACTCTTTATTCACCAGACGAAATACGTTTCTGAAGTCTTGAGCCGATTCCAGATGGATGATTCAAAGCCGATGGATACCCCAATACAACCTAATCACGGGATTGGAGTTGACGCTAAGGGGGAGCTAACTGATCCATTTACATACAGAGCAATCGTCGGATCTCTAATGTATCTCACCGCCTCCAAACCTGATATAATGTATGCCACATGTCTCTGTGCACGTTGTCAGTCGAAGCCAAAACAGTCATCTTGCAGCTATCAAATGTATCCTTAGATATCTGAAGGGTTGTCCGTCGAGAGGACTATGGTACCCTAATGATGATAATTTTGACCTAATCGCTTTTAGTGATGCAGATTGGGGCGGCTGTGACAAAGACAAAAAATCCACAACGACTGGATGCCAGTTTATGGGGAGCAGGCTCGTGACCTGGCAGTGCAAGAAACAGACCGCAGTTGCATTTTCCACATGTGAAGCAGAATACGTTTCAGCATCGAGCTGCTGCTCACAGGTTCTTTGGATCCAACAACAGATGGTGGACTACGGTTTGCAATTTCTTAAAACCCCTATTTACTGTGATAACGAAGCCGCAATCGCATTAACAAAAGACTTAGTAAATCACTCAAAGGCTAAACATATCCGGATTAAATACCATTTTATCCGTGATTGTTACGCTAAAGAGTTGATCGATATGGTCAAAATCCACACTGATTACCAACGCGCAGACCTTTTTACCAAAGCTTTTGATAAATCGAGATTTGAATATCTTTTGAAAGCTAACGGTATTAAAGAAAAACAAGACTGATCACCACCTCAGTTTATCGCTTTTTAGTTTAGTTTTACTGTTTTTCAGAAAAATTTCGAAAATCCAAAAACATTGAAAAATTTCAAAATCCATAAAAATTAGAAAATTTCTTTGCTGACTGCTATATCTTCTTCCCTTAGATTAATGCCGTCAGATTTTTGTGAACAAACGATATCTGGGCCGTCACATATTTGAAATGCTCCAGCTTATTCTTGGGAACAGTAAATTTTAAAATTTATAAAAATCAGAAAAACCAAAAATGATTTCTTGGAGAAAAAAGGGAAATGATAGTACATCAGTGGTGATCTGACACATTCTAAAGAAATGTAATGCTATATAGGGCGTGTGTTTGAGTCTGTGTGATGTGCTGATAGGCTTCGTAGACCTAATATTGCGTGCCTGATACATACATATCAAACGAATTGTTGTGTGGATGCACTCCTCATGGACATATGGTCTTAGTACCGTAATTTCGTTTGATAGGGTATTTGTACAAAACTCGGAGGTTTTGGGTCGTTATGTTATTAGTTGTCTGGGGATAGCCTCTCTGATCTTCTGCTGTAAGTCATTACGGACCTAGATCAGACAGGGTGTCTTTATAAAAGAGCTTTATGCCAAATCCTAAAGTTACCGAATTGAGGAACATTCCATATTTTATGATAATCAAAGATTATCTATTACATCGTATTAATCACTGATGCAAATCATGATTAATATCAGTCCTCAACCTGGTAGAGTGCACATGTTACTTTGCTGCATTAATTTGCTGACTTGTATACCTCTGTGCATCATACCTTGTAAATTACAGACGACGAAAGCATAATCACGCTTTACAATGAGTCTTTGTGCATTTACTTCTTGATACGGGAGTATGTCGTGTGCGTGGGAACCACAGGCAATTATATTTATACTATACATAATCGTATCAGTTTAAAAGCACTGCAAAAAAGTCTGCATGTGAGTTTTTGTGGATCACAATATCAGTAGTTGCCGGATCACACATTGTCTTTAATGATAATAATCAAAAGATCAACGGTGTGATCAGATTTCTCAATAACTGATATGATCCCTTTAACGGAAATCCCAAAACATTTACTGCTTTATCTTTACATTTCTGCATTTTATATTTCTCGTCAAAAATTGCAAAACTCAAAAAGATTTTAGGTGTGTTTTAATATAAACTTTAGAAAATCCAAAAAGATTTTACATTTCTATCTTATTTTTGATAGCTGATGGTGGTTGATGACGATTTTCTAAACCTTGATGAACCATTTGAGCTTTGTAATCTTTTGATGAGATAATATGATTGTCGGATGCTTAAAAGTTGGAAAATATTGAATGGAACTCGATTTTGAGATTTGGTAGAATTTTCAAAATTCCTGATTCACTTTCGCCCCTTCGTTGGGTCGAAGGAGGAATTTTCTTGTTCATTCGTATGTTTCAATTTGGGCGAATGTGAGAGTTCTTAAGATATTTTCTCTTTCGAACCCTTATGTCTCATTCAAACCTTTAATTAGGGGCGAAGGAGACAAAAGCTTCACATTCGACCGGTGTGAACGGGCGAATGAGCAGCCTATATAAAGCCTTATCTGCTCATTCGACCCATTCCAAATTTTTTTCAAAATTTCTGATCTAAAGTCCACTTGTTGCCCTGTGATTTTAAATCTTACCATTGTGTTCGTCTCTTCGTGCTGATCATTTTGCACCATCTTATACAGGTTTTCATCATGATTTGAATGCTTAATCATTGCATTTCTGTTCGAGCCCTAACTGATATTGAACAGGGCTTTACACATGATAATTGGACTTGAATTTGTTAGGGAATCATTGTTTAAGTGTTTTAGGGGGGAGATTATCCAAAAACATAGGTTTAAATATCAACAGTTAGTGTAATCGATTGTTTAAATACATAGAACCCTAGTTTTTGATTAAAAAACACTTAATCAATGTTTAACTGATAAAATTGATTGTTAGGAAAGCTTTATCGGAAGTTTTAGTTGATAAATGAATCAAAATGACAGTTTGAAAATCACTGAATTTCAAAATTGAAATTTGAAATGAAGATCAGTCACCTTCGTCCTTTTCGAACGGTCAAACATGCAAAAATGGGCGAAGGAGATGTTTTGTTTGGGCGAATGAAGTCAAACGGGCGAATGAAACATTTATTCAAAAATTTTCACATTCGAACCCTTAAAACTTCACATTCGCACCGAAAAACTCTCATTCGTACCTCCGGATGGGCGAATGTAGAGATTAATTATCAAATTTTCAATTTTTGTTTATTTTGTCGATTTCTATCGTGTTTACTTGATTTGTTTTGCAGTATAAACCATGTTTGGACAGGAAAGAACTAGTGAACAAGCGGGATCATCTGCACAAGCTGCTGAGACCGGAAAGGAAGAGATTTTGCCGTTCGAGAATGCACATAACTGTTGTGCATATCTTGGAGATGTGAAGAAGCACACTGAGTTTAAAGGGATTATTGAGTTTCTAAAGAGGAGTCGGGTGATAGATGCAATTGCTACACCTGCTATTATTTATAGAGACTTGCTACAAGAGTTCTGGACGAACGCGAAGATGGATTTCTGGGAGTGTGAATCATCTCTAGTTAGCAAGATTCAAGGACAATTGGTAATTGTTTCAGAGAATGATATCATGGAAGCTTTGAAGCTTGAAGATGAAAAGACTGATCCTAGAGAACTTAGCTTTACTGAACAGAGGAAATGCTTTCTAAGGATGAAGTATAACGGGCCGATTACTGATGGTTCGTTACACAAGGGAAAGCTTTGTCCACAATTCAAGTATTTGGCACATGTCATGATCCATGTCTTTGGTTCAGCAGCAGGAGGTTATGACTTGATGAGGAAGAGCATAAGCTCGATGATGGTTGCACTGATTTTGAACAAACCGTTCAACATATCAGGGATGCTTATGGAACATTTATTGGAACCTGTTAGAGGTACAAGGACTAGGAAGTTTCTGTTATATCCTAGATTCCTTCAGATGATATTTGATCACACGTATAAGCAGTTGAAGAGGGATCTGAAGCAGATCATAGTTCAAGAGCATATGACTATTAATACCTTGGCAAGAATGAAGGCTTACAAAGGCGTGCCGGTGAATGAACGACCACGTGTTAGACGATTATGTGGATCCTGGTAAAGATAAGGTAAGGAATGCTGACAGTGCATCGGACGAAGACAATCCGTTACATCCTGTTGACCCTGAGGCGAAGCGAAAACGTCAGGTTGTGAATGTGGGAGCCAAGAGTGGAATGTCGAAAGAAAAAAGAGATCAGAATTGAAGTTGTTCCTGAGAATGAGCCTGCTAAGAAGAAGAGTGTGTCGAGAAGGCATAAGAGCATGGCTAAGAAAGGTTTACACCTTGTGGATGAAGCGTCAGTCGATTATGAAGAGACGCAAGAGGATGAACGTTGTGTTTCTGAAACTGAAACAGTAAAGGCCACCACGCCCAAAGCCACTGTGGCTGGTGAGTCTGCTAGTCTGAATAGATCAGTGGAAGAACAGAGAACGAAGAGCCCTATTCACTTAGATGAAGATGATGAGGGATTAGGTTTGGGATCAGAAGATTTTCCTGGATCGCCAGTACAAGGGGAGAAACCAAAGAAGCCCCAATTCAAGAAGAAGGAAAAGGTATTAAAGCCCACGGAAAAGAGAGATAGGGAGATTGAATCTTTAGTAGCAGGAAAAAAGTTGCCACCTGCTTCAAGCTCGAAATCACCGGTTGCTGCTCTAGCTTCTAAGAAGCAGAAAACCACAACCACTTCTAGTACTGAACAGGGATCTGATTTACCTGTTGACGCTTTTAACGAGGCATTGGATAATGTACTGAAGAAGTTGAAGAAAGGTAAACTGCCTGAAGTTGCTGAAGTTTCTGCTCAAAAGGTTACAGTGGATAGTGCTGTGATGAACACTGTTAACTGGAAACTTACTGAGATGACGAATATTATAAATAAGCAGCAGACAGAGATTGATCAATTGAGAAAGAATGACACAAAGATGTTGGATGTAGCTGTTACATCACATGAGAACAATGAAGAGCTGAAAAAGAATATTAAACAGTTGCAGAAGGATAATAGGAAATTGTTAAGACATGAGCAAAGAAACACCAGAAGGTTAATAGCTTTGAAGGAAGAGAATAAGAAGCTAAAAGAGAGTAATAAAAGCATGGATAATCTGATTAAAGATTTATACTCTCGAGCTCCTCAGTTGAAAGAAGGTGAAGAGGACAAAGAACAAGACGAGGAATAGGTTGATTTTGAACCGTCTGATAATGAGGAGGAGGATGATGAGGATCTTGATGAAGATGCAGGAAATGCTCCTCCTCCTCAGAAGAAGAAGGATGATGGAGATGATGATGGTTCGGATGATGAATCTGGTGATGGAAGTAGCTCTGCATTTGATGATGATGATGATGATGATACAGATAAGTATAAGTATGAGAAACGGGAATCTGGAAAAGGAGGTGAGTCTAGTTCTAAAGCTCCTGGAGGATCAGTTGATGATGATACGATCTTCTGGAATGAGAAGCTGAAGTCATTGTCTGAAAAAAATAAACAGATGTATCGCCAGATGCTAACTGATCGACTCTGGACGATCGACATGACGAGTAGATTCTCTGAGATCTTTGAATCTAGTGACATGATGCTTGAATTGGATTATAATGATCCAGATTTAGTAGATGGTGAAGTTTCTGCGGCAGTGTCAAAGGAGATTTTAGAAGGTTTGGCGAAGCAGGTTGGGAAAACGTTGGAAGAACTATTGGCTGATAACCAGATTCCTAATCTACCTGAAAAGGAAGCTGGAAATCATTATGATGATCGTGACGTACCTGCGTTCGAGGAGATTGAAATTGAAGATATAACCAGTGAAGAGTATCCAGAATATTTCAAGAAAGATAAAGATTCTGGATTTGCTGCATTCACTGATGAGCTATTGAAAGAAGCCGAGAAACTTGCAAAAGAGAAGAGTGATAAGTTTGTTGAAGAAGTGTTCAAGGGGCATGATAAACCGCATATCGAACAATCTGACAGCTTGAAAGAGTTACTGAGGAAATTGAAAGAGAAAGAAGCCAATCGTCCGAAAGCAGAGATTCAGGGAAGCTTCTATAAACTTCACAATGAGATGTTTAAAGGAAGAGCGTTGGGTTAGAAGTTTATAAAGTAGTTAAAGTGTGTTGCCGTTAAGTGGGAGAAGGGGATATTGTATTTTGACAGATTTCATGATCTGAAGACTCTCCCGTACTGGGCTATTCGTGATATTTGTCGACATAAGTTGACTGGATCTTCAAATGATCACATTGCCTATTTTGCAGATAAAATGGCGAGGGAAAGCAGGACGAAGTGGAATCTTTTTGCACCTCAGTATGCGAAGCGGATTGTTCACAAGAAAGACATTGATACTATTACCGGTTTGCCCAAGGTGACTCTAAAGTACAAACCACTGAAAGTGTTGAAACATATTCCGCTATTGCAGATTCCTCAACACTTTACGAAAGACTTTATCTGGTAGTATTCTGATTGGAAAATTGCAGAGGCTGTGATAGTATTGAAGGATGGTGAAAAGAGTTTCAAGAAGATATACATATTTGATCCTATGTGGTTGTTGAATTGTTCACATGAGGACATCATTATGTTGTATTACAATCCGATATTCAGTGATGTGAAGGATGTTGAACAAGCAAGTAAATACCAGCGTGTGGTATTTCTGTGCTTTGCTCATGACATTAATGCCGGATGCGAGTACGATAAGAAGCTTGGCAAGTTTGTTAAAGTTTAAGATGCTCCTGAAGTGAAAAAGAAAAAGCCTAAACAAGTATTTGAACCGGTGATGACGTTAGAACAGAAGAAACAACTGCGCATAAAGCTTATGAACATGATAATGGACCAAGAGCGTAAACAATCTAAGCAATAGTCGAGGGGGAGTTTGTAGATGCATTTTGTGTGACTAATGCTTTGGATTACTATTAACATATGTTTTGTTGTTTGTCGAACGGGCGAAGGAGATAAAAGTGGGCGAATGAAGATTTCAGAAGGTGCGAAGGAGAGGAAAAGGTGCGAAGGAGAGATAGGAGGGCGAATGTACATTAGATGTTTATGTAAAGCTTGGTTCAACCATGGTGTTTGGGCGAACCTGCACATTCGACCAAGCAATATGGGTGAATGTGTAGGCCTATAAATAGGTTAAGCTCATTTTGAAAGTTAGTTGTTGGTCATTTTATTCCCTCCTGTTTTGTGTCTCTCCCTAGTGTTTGTGTCAACTTATTTTCACGTCTGTTTTGATTGTAAACATTATTAAAACGTGTAATTCAAGTTGTTTATGAATGAGAAAAAGCTTTGAAAGATGATTTCTGTGTTTTGATTGTTCGATTATCATTTTTGTGATTGATTCAGGGATTCCGCACCAGAATCAAACTTGTTTGATCAATATCTTTGTAGATTTGACGATCCTAAGCGCATACAAACCATATACTAGACCCGAAAATAAAAAGTTAATGTGGTGGAGGATGACGATGAGGATGAATATCCTAAATGATAAGATTATTGTTTTTCTGTGGATGTAACAGGATTGATGTACGCCATGAATGATGTCGGGGACAAGGCAAGATGGCCTGAGAAGGATAACAAGACAGGATGGAAGGACAAATCAAAGTGGTGTGCCTTCCACGAAGATTTTGGTCACATCACTGAAGATTGTATCGCCTTGAGAAAGGAGATTGCATATCTTCTGAGCAAAGGTCATCTTAAGGATCTTCTGGTCAAGAAGAAAGCAAGGATTCTGGATGGCACCAACATCCCGGAAAGAGCAGCATCCCCACCTAAGGATGTTGGTATGATAAACTTCATTTCAGGAGGATCAGATATTTGTGGAACCTCGTATTGAGCTGCTAAAAGGCATGCAAGAGAAACAAATTCAGAAAAAAGAGAAAGACCCACAAAAACTACCATCCTGACAACTTCAAAAGTGATCAGTTTTGAAGAAGAAGACAGAGAGAATATCCTTGACCCTCGTCATGATGGTTTAGTTATAACTTTATATATTGCTAATCACTTTGTTCGCAGGATTCTTGTCGATGGTAGAAGCTCAGTGAATATAATCCAGCTAGAAGCCCTCAAAAAGAAAGAACATCCCCGAATCTGAAATAGTTTCCAGATCGTCAGTCCTGGCGGGCTTCAGCAGAGAAACTAAGAGTACAGTGGGTGACATCAAGCTACCAGTGTATGTAGAGGGAGTGAATTCTATCAGAGATTATGTGTGATAGATTCCTTATTCTGCTATAATGTCATCTTGGGGAGACCCTGGATATATGACATGAAGGTAGTCCCTTCAACATATCATCAGTGTATAAAGTTACCTACACCATGGGGAGTTGTTAAAGTCAACAGTGATCAACGGGAAGCCAAGGATTGCTATACTACGTCAATGAAGGCATCATCACGACAAACATAGCAATTATAGAAGAATGCATAGTGTCATCCTCAGGTTGTCAAAGCACATCCTGACCAGGATGTAAAAGCCGTCTGCCTCGACGACAATAACAAGGATATCACTGAGCAGATTGGTATGAATATTCCTCATGACATTGAACAATCACTAATTTCAATTCTCAAATGCAGGATGTCCACCTTTGCATGGAAGCACGAAGATATGACTGGCTTCTCTAAGGATGTCATCACCCACAAACATGGGATTGATAAGAGCTTCAAACCCATCCAGCATAAACGAAGAAAGTTAGCACCATAAAGAAATGTCATTATACAAGAAGAGGTGGACTAGTTGCTCAAATCCAAGTTGATAAGGGAAGTAAAATTCCCAAGATGGTTGGCAAATATGGTAGTGGTACAGAAGAAAAATGGGAGATGGAGAGTATGTGTAGACTACACAGACCTCAACAAAGCCTGTCCAAAGGACCCATTTCCACTGCCACATATAGATTCAATGGTGGATGCTACACCAGGTCACGAGATGCTGACGTTCAAGGATGCATCCTCAGGATTCCAACAAATCCAAATGGAACTAGATGACCAAGAGGATATGGCATTCATGACCCCATCAGGTATATATTGTTATATAGCTATGCCATTTTGACTAAAAAATGCAGGTGCAACCTACTAAAGGCTAGTGAACATGATGTTCAAGGAAAAGATTGGGGACACAATGGAAGTATACATTGATGACATGGTGGTTAAATCCAAAAAGGTAGAGAACCATCTTCAGAATCTCAAAGAGGCATTTGACATCCTGGATGCCTACAATATGAAGTTAAATCCATCCAAGTGTCACTTTGGAGTTGGTGCTAGAAAATTTCTTGGATATTTAGTAACCAAAAGAGGAATAGAGGCTAGTCCCGAACAAATAAAGGCCATCCTTGATATCCAATCCCCAAGAAATATCAAGGATGTACAAAGGCTGACAGGCAGGATAGCAGCCCTAAACAGATTCATCCCGAAATCCTCAGAAAAGTGCAAGGAGTTCTATGACATCCTAAAGAAAAATAATAAATTTGACTGTCGACAGAAGCATGAGGAAGCATTGAAGAAGCTGAAGGAGTATCTTGCAGCAGCTTCACTCCTGATGAAACCTGAGGATGGAGAACCTCTCAAGCTATACCTTGCAGTTTATGAAAATGCAATAAGTGCAGTCTTGGTAAGAGACTTCGAATGGTAACAACATCCTGTCTACTATGTAATTAAAACTCTATTAGATGCTGAAACCAGGTATTCACATCTCGAAAAACTCATTTTAGCTTTAATAATGGCATCTACCATGTTAAGGCATTATTTTGAAACACATAGGATACATGTTCAAACTAATTACTGTTGATGCACTTTCTATGGACGTCACTGTCGAATAGACTAGGGTTGAGTCTTGTATTGTATTACATGAGATTGTGGTGATCCATAAGGGCATTTTATGGATCTGATGCATTTGTTAATTGTCACACCACGCCTATGGCGGAAACACGTGGCGCGATGGTTCAAAAGTATTAAGCCAAGATTAATGCAAACCACAATAGTAATTAAAGAAACGGGCATTTATTCAATGCTAACAATCATGTCAAATTATCCGTACATAATTATAAATTGTTTTTGAAATTAATAAGGAGGCTCTTCCCTTTATCCCTAAGTCCATGGAATAAAGAGATGAGACCCTTTTACGACATTCCCAACGCCCAACTTGGAGATACCCCCGACCCTGCTCGCCATGCTAGCTTCCATCATTCAATTACCTGAAAGATATGTTTGAAAATCGTCAATATATAAATATTGGTGAGTTCACAGGTTTTAATTTAGTAAATCTTTATAAAGTGGGAATATCCTTGTTATGACATTTATAGGAGTTGCAAAGTCCTACAATTTACTTGAGCCTATAACCAAACCAAGACAATTAATAATGCCCCCGCCCCAAGTCGTTACTCGGTATTCCTACGACTTTATTTCAGAATACGTGCACCCCAGGCATACACCGATGCATCATCGACGCTATCGATTAGGGGTGGGCCTTGTCAGGCACCAATAGTACTATCCAAATATTCCTTTGGTTTCTCATTCTTGAACTAATGATTATAGTGGGGAGGTCTCAACCCCGAGTGGCGATCTTTACTCAAGTATCCAACCCGTCATACAATCCCGACATATCTTTCCCCCGTAAAAACGTTAAATAGTTTAGAAATGGGGCCGTGAGACTCACCTGTAACTGTGCTCGGCTCAAAGAAAATAGTAAAGTTTGTGATCCCGTACCTACAAAGGTTCTAGGCGTATAAGTCACTTACACCTATGGTGTATGTGCCTTGGCAAGTTGTACACCCAACTTTCCGACCACGTCTTTATCCCAATTCCCGTTTAATAGTTTTGTATCCTAGGTTCAATTGCGATGGATTACCCTTTTCTTACAAGTCATATATCATTCTTATTAATATTCTTTATGACTTGTACAATATTATACTCGACACGACTCTACCCAACGTATAATTATTTTCCCATTTAAATAATTATACTTAGGAGCGTCTCGCTCGATATAATGTGATTTCTTATTATCCGACCCGACTCACTTTGCCACATATTTATTTTCCCATTTAAATAAATATGCTAAGTTCTTGTCGTTTGGTAACATATTCTTAACGCCCGACCAGACTTACCACACCATACATTTATTTTCCCATTTAAATAAATGTACTAGGATCTTGTCGGTATTCACGCGTTCGTAGATATATTTCACCTACTCGTCTCGGTTTTCCTTCTCGCATATCTATTTTCCCATTCAAGTAGATATACTAGAATTTCGTCGAAAACGAGTATATGTACATATACCATCGCGTGGATACTACTTGTTAAGTTCATGTGTCGTTTAGCGTTTTTAATTTGTTACGTTATGTTTTTCCTTTCCCACGAATATTCTTTCTACACTTAGGAAAGTGTTACGCACGTTTCACCCTTGTTATATATATTTTATTTCCTTAAAATATATATGTATATTTTTATTTTGTCGTAATGGCATTTTCCTTATATGACCGTTTACGTTGGTTCGTGTAACTAAGTTCGTTAGTTAGCGTTTTTCATATTTATTTCCGTTGTGCGTTCTTATGGAAGTATCGTTCCTACTTCCGATTCCGAACGTTTATTTCTTGGAAAAATATACTTTGTATGTTTTAGCCCGACTTGTCCAACTTGTTACTAAAAATGTTCCCGATACTTTTATATTCCCATTTATATAAAAGTATCCTATTTTTGTACAAGTCTTCCCAAGTCTTTATTTTATGAAATCTTATCTTATAAAATACTTGCGTTACTCCTTTTATTTTTATAAAACTTCCATTTTATAAAAATATACTTTTTACATAAAATGCCCAAGTATGCTACTAGTATTTACCAAATCAACCTTGTAAAACTATTACTTTCACTTTTTGACACCAATCTTTCCATTATTGTGTTTTTGGACTAATAGTTTTCTAAAATATTTATTTTAGTCCCTCAACTTCCAAAGTTGCCATATTAGTCCTTTAACTCATACTTATTGCATTTTCCACCTTATCTTTCAAAGTTAGTATTTTTCTTCCACTTTAGTGGACTTTGAAGGACCATTTTCTTAATGTTTAGTTGTTTTCATTTCTTTTCACTTTTGATGATCTTCTAATCCATCCTAGATGTCATTAACATGTTTATTCCATATTTTTACCCAAAACATCCAATTTTCACTCATCCAAGTGAGTGGACTTTGAAGATGAAACTTTTTCACCTATGACCTTCTAACTCATTTTAATATTTTTATGACATTATTATATCATCCTATGATGATTAAAGTCATCTTCATCTCATTCAAGTCTTTCTCATTTAATATGCCCAAATCATCATCTTCTCAAGTGTAAGTGTATTTTATCATCATTTCTTCAATATTTCATTTATTAACATAAATCCAAGATTCATCAATGTTATTATTATTCTTCCATTTTTATTCTAACAAAACCCATTATTTTTATAAAACCTATTTTATTACCCAACAATGTACAACTTGCTTTCATAGCACAAAATATGAACATTCAAGTAATAAAACAATGCAAGACTTACTACTAGCTCAAGGCTAGGGAAGACAAAGATCTTGGATTTGGGTGAGGTTTAATGTGTTCTTCCAAGTGGGTTATGCTCCAAGCTCTTGAACACACAAAAGGGGTTTTGAATAATGATGATCTAGAGATGATTTAGAGGTATGAAAATTGAAAGAGAGATGTAAAGGGGGAGGTGCAAACTTACGGCCAAAGGGAAGAAGAAGAAGATTATTTTTGTGATTTTCTTCAAGTGTTCTTACTAGTGTTTTATAATCTCACCTTCAAATCTTGCAAAGATCACCTATTATCTTTCCTTGGATTATGTAATATCTTGGAAGGATTTAGAGGATTTCACTAGATATGGAAGAGATCCTTGGAAGATTATAATGAGGGTGTTTGGGCCGTGAGATTAGAGAGAGAGAGTGAGGGATTTGTCAATTTTTCATCCAATATTAATCCATGCATTAATATCATTGGGTATCTCACTAATCATTTGGTTTTTAAAGGAGGTGAAGGGTTAAAGGGGATCATTAAGAGTTTTGCTTCTTGGGTGGGCCATGGCCGGCCCCTATGGGGTGTTTGGTGGGGTCCACTTTGCTAATTACTTCTCCATAATATGTTTAAGTTACTTTCTTTCGGGTACCGCCCGGGTATTTCTTGAATTTTAACCGCGGTTTACCTTAATATTAAAATACCGTTAATATTCATTAAATTTTGCCCAGTTAAATTACTGATAATTTATTTCGGCTTTGCCGGGTGAATTTACGTGTTACGCGCGTATCGGGTGCGGTACGCGCACTTTATTCGTTACCGGGAGATTTGTACAATAAGCCTTCACGTATGGCTCTGGGTTTCCAATACTCATTATATTTTGTGAAAATATTATTTATTTTATATTCCGGGTGTCCGGAGTTCGTTTCGCTTATTTAAGTTTTACCGGGTAATCGCCAGTGTCCATACCGGATAGTTTTGCCTGCGCATGATCCTATCATGATTTGCTATTAAACTTATGCATTCCTATGCATTATTTGGGAACTTCTATCTTTCTAAGGCCTCAATTAAATAATCAGCACATAATTACGGTTAATTACGTTAATCGCGTTTAATTAATTAGTACGGAATTACCTTAATTTTGCCGGTTGTTACATTCTCCCCCCGTTAAGAGAATTCCGTCCCGGAATTCACTTCGAGCTCTCCGGTATAGGGGTCTTCTCGAATAGGGCGGGATACTTTTGCTTCATCCGGTCCAGCTGCTCCCACGTGAACTCCGGTCCACGCTTGGCATTCCAACACACCTTGACCAACCTGATCTTACTGCGTCTTAGCTTTTGGACCTTCCAATCGGTTACTTCGATTGGCTCTTCGACGAAGTGTAACTTGTCGTCAATGTGGATTTCGTCTGCGGGGATGATGAGGGTTTCGTCGGATAAGCACTTTTTCAAGTTCGACACGTGGAACGTGTCATGTACACCGTTAAGTTCTTGTGGTAACTTGAGCTTGTACGCTACGGGGCCTACTCTGGACAGGATTTCGAACGGTCCAACATATCGTGGGTTCAGTTTTCCGCGCTTCCCAAAGCGCGCGACACCTTTCCAAGGTGACACCTTTAGTAGGACCCTGTCTCCGACTTGAAATTCCAAAGGCTTCCTCCTCATGTCTGCGTAGCTTTTCTGTCGGTCACGTGCCGCTTTGAGACGTTCTCTTATCAGAAAGACCTTATCCGTCGTTTCTTGAACAATTTCGGGCCCGGTAAGTTGCTTTTCGCCAACTTCGGCCCAACATAGAGGCGATCTACACTTGCGTCCATATAGAGCTTCAAAAGGTGCAGCTTGAATGCTCGTGTGGTAGCTGTTGTTATACGAGAACTCTACCAGTGGCAAGTGTGTATCCCAATTTCCGCTGAAATCGATTGCGCATGCCCGTAGCATATCTTCCAAGGTCTGGATGGTCCGTTCACTCTGACCATCGGTTTGTGGATGATATGCGGTACTCATGTCAAGGCGAGTACCGAGGGCTTCATTCAAACTTTCCCAAAATCTTGAGGTGAAACGACTATCTCGATCGGAGATGATGGAAGTAGGTACACCGTGCTTCGACACAACTTCCTTAATATACAAACGGGTCAGTTTCTCCAACTTATCCGTTTCGCGAATGGGGAGGAAATGTGCAGATTTTGTCAATCGATCAACGATTACCCAGATCATATCATGGCCGCTTGTTGTCCTGGGCAACTTGGTAATGAAATCCATAGTGATCCTTTCCTATTTCCATTCCGGTATTTCCGGTTGCTGGAGCAAACCGGATGGTCTCTGATGCTCGGCCTTGACCTTCGCGCAAGTCAAACATCGCGCAACATACGCCGCTATATCCCTCTTGAAATTTGGCCACCAGTAAAATTCCTTTAGATCATGGAACATCTTGTCTGCTCCCGGGTGAACCGAATATCGCGAACTGTGGGTTTCGGCCAATACCAGTTCACGCAATCCACCGTACACTGGTACCCAAATCCTATTCATGAAATACAGAGCTTGATCCGCTTTTGACTCCAGTGAATCAACCATCTTCCGTAATCTTTCACCTTTGACATTCTCGGGTTTAAGAGCGTTAGTTTGAGCTTCACGAAGCTCGGACACGAAGTGGCTTAACCCGTTCCTTGCGACTCAAGGCGTCGGCTACGACGTTTGCCTTCCCGGGATGGTACTTTATCTCACAATCGTAATCGTTCAATAATTCGACCCATCGCCGTTGTCGCATGTTCAATTCCTTCTGGTCAAAGATGTGCTGCAAACTTTTATGACCAGTGAAGATCGTACACTTGGTTCCGTACAGATAGTGTCTCCATATCTTGAGTGCGAATACCACGGCTCCTAGTTCCAGATCATGTGTGGTGTAATTCTTCTAGTGAAGTTTTAGCTGTCTGGAAGCATAGGCTATGACCTTCTCTCGCTGCATCAATACACAACCCAATCCCTGATGAGAGGCGTCACAGTAAACTACAAAGTCTTCCGTACCATCGGGGAGTGATAGTATCGGGGCGCCACATAACTTATCCTTCAGCAACTGAAACGCTGCTTCCTGCCTTTCCGTCCATTCAAACTTCTTATCCTTTTGGGTTAGCATGGTTAAAGACTGTGCTATTTTAGAAAAGTTCTCGATGAACCTTCTGTAGTAACCCGCAAGGCCAAGAAATTGTCGTACTTCAGTAGGCGTTCTAGGGGCGTCCCAATTCTTGATTGCTTCGATCTTGGCGGGATCGACATGTATACCCTTTTCATTCACCACGTGGCCTAAAAAGTGAACCTCTCGAATCCAAAAATCACATTTTGAAAACTTAGCATAGAGTTTCTCTTTGCGTAGTACCTCGAGGATTAATCGAAGATGATCCTCGTGTTCCTCCTTAGTGCGTGAGTAGATCAAGATGTCATCAATGAAGACAATGACGAATTTGTCCAGGTATGGCTTACACACTCAGTTCATCAAGTCCATGAAAACAGCTGGTGCGTTGGTTAGGCCGAATGGCATAACCAGAAACTCATAGTGCCCATAACGAGTCCTGAATGCTGTTTTTGGCACGTCTTCTTCTTGAATACGCAATTGATGATAACCGGACCTTAGGTCGATCTTGGAGTAGAAACTAGATCCTTGAAGTTGATCAAACAAATCGTCGATCCTGGGAAGAGGATAGCGATTTTTAATAGTTAGCTTGTTCAGTTCTCGATAGTCGATGCACATTCGAAAAGTGCCATCCTTCTTCTTTACAAATAAGACGGGAGCTCCCCAGGGTGAGAAGCTTGGTCTTATGAAACCTTTGTCCAACAACTCTTGCAATTGACCAGACAGTTCCTGCAT
Organism: Ambrosia x helenae; assembly: GCA_030844895.1. NCBI lineage: Eukaryota > Viridiplantae > Streptophyta > Magnoliopsida > Asterales > Asteraceae > Ambrosia > Ambrosia x helenae. The sequence continues at coordinate 64,294,283 of CM061226.1, read as the reverse complement.
CTCAGAAGGAGCTAGGCGATATGGCGATCGCGCTACCGGTGCTGCTCCTAGAACAAGGTCGATGCGAAACTCGACTTGTCGGGGTGGTGGCAATCCCGGCAAATCTTCTGGGAACACATCTGGAAAGTCTCTGGCTATCAGAATGTCTTCTAGCTTTCGCTCGTCGGCCTTCTTGTCTACTACGTGCGCCAAGAATGCGACGAGACCTTTCCTTAGGCACTTCCTGGCTTTCATGCTGGTAATAATTCTCAATGGTGTTCCACGCCTTTCCCCTTGGATCGATAGGGTTTCACCGCTTGCGAGGGGGACTTGAATTACTTTGTCATTGCACACGACGATGGCGCGGTGTGCGGATAGCCAATCCATGCCAACGACTATGTCAAAGCTACCCAGTACGACTGGAAATAGATCAATGTCAAACTCATGACCACAGAGATCCAACTTACAATCCTTCGCTACCTCTCGAGTTTCTATAGTCTTACCGTTAGCTAGTTCGATAGAGTATAGTGTGTCTAGCTTACTAGTCTTTAAACCAAGTAATCTTTTAAATTCGACAGATACGAAGCTAAAATCAGCGCTAGTATCAAACAATACTGAAGCATAATGACCATTTAGAGGGAACGTACCAGTGACCACATTAGGGTCTTGTCGTGCGTCACCGGCACCAATCACGAACGCCCGCCCACGGGCTTGGTTGTTAAGTTTGGGGCAGTCCCTCTTCCAATGATCGAGCGATCCACATGAGAAACAGGGCCTCGCTCCTCCGTTCTTTGGCGCTCCTGATCTGCAGTCTTCTGTCTTGTGCCCCGAACGACGGCACTTACCGTAGATCACTTCGTTCCTGCCCTGATAACCTTGCTTCCCATTATTTCCACGTCCAGTGGCCACATACCCTTTTCCCTTCTTCCCTGAACCTGATGATCCATCCTTTTTCCTTTCGTCGCGCTTACGCTTCCCAAACCTTGGCCTATTTCCCTATTCACTTGACCCAACGACTGAACTTGTACCCAGATTCTTACCCTCAACACTGCTGGACTCAGTAAGCTTCAACCCTGATACTTTCCGGATTAGAGTGCCCATTCGGATGGCGTCTTCAGTGAGGCTTAAGGCGAGGTCGATAGCTTCGCGCATGGTTGTAGGTTTGGAAGCAGTGACCATGCCGCGTATCTGTGGTGCCAGTCCGAAGAGGTATCTTTCCACCTTCTTGCTTTCCGGGGTGACCAGACGAGGCACTAACCGGGAGAGGTCATGGAATCTGGACGTGTAACCAGCTACGTCCGATCCAACCATGGCGAGGTTCCAGAACTCAGTCTCTAGCTTCTGTACTTCACTTGCCGGGCAGTACTCGGCGATCATTAGTTCTTTCAACTCTAACCATGACAAGGAGTAAGCAGCATCATCTCCCAGTGTCTGCACTTGGTTGTTCCACCAGGTTAGAACTTGGTCCAGAAACAGGTTGGTGGCGTACATGACAGCCTGTCGCGGGGTACAGCTGCTAATACGGATCACGGCTTCGGTCTTCTCGAACCACTTGACTAGTCCGACAGAACCTTCAGTGCCGCTGAAGTTGAGCGGTTTGCAGTCCAGGAAAGCTTTAAACGTGCAGCCACGTTCTCGTGAGGCCGTTTCTGCAATAATAAGGCAACATATTATATAAGGTAGGAGTTTCATGAGGACTCCTGTTGTATATACCCGAAGTCTTTTTACCAGTAGGGGAGGTTTCGCGTCTGTCGCTCCCGGTTCGGTCTCGCGACCTTTCGGTGCGTGTGGCATTGTGTTCTGCGAGAGCTTGGGCGATACGTCCCGAAACTAGGGTTTCAAGCTCCTCGGGTGTCGTGGGCAGTCTTTCATTTCCACTGTTGCTTCTGGTGGCTGGTGCCATGTTTCTTCAATAATCAATATCAAAGGTTAATTTTGGCGATCATTCATACAATATCGTCACATATAAAGTATAAACAACAACACAACCATACGAACACAATAATCACCATAACAACATCACACAATCACAATATAAACAGAACAAGTAATAATAATCGTAGACAATCACAACACATATTTTACCATAACAAAATTTTCATTAATTTCAATACCATGAGTACAATGATTTGTTCATAATAACAAAAACCGAGGATACCTTCCTCATACATTGCTCCTTTGAAATATACTAGAAACATAATGTCATATACCGGCACAATCCCGCTCGGCTAGGCAAAAAAATGCAGATGGGTGCTACAACCCATGCTGTGCTATCATACTACTACTACTACTACTATGTCCGTAAGTGATCTCCCAAGCGTCTCTGATGTATCGCTACTGTGGTGGCGGCGGCGGCGGGTACTGATACTGGGGTGCGCACATGCTAATGGTCATACTAATCGCCATAATGCGATCGTACAAGAATTGGCGATGCGCAAAGTGTGCGTCGCCCGTAAGGCCACAATGAGCGTCCATGCTCAGCAGCTCCTCAGCATAATGTGCCAGTGCATCCCTGGCATCAATGATCCTGGCCCACATGAGCTGGGCCTGCTGCTCCATCTGACTCACGCTGCGCTGCACCGTGTCGGTGAGGGTCTGGAAATCTCTCTCCAGTGAGATCACCGTGGACCATGCGGGTCCTGACAGTGGGGCCATCCCGTGGGGCTGCGACGGCCCGGGGATGTCAGTATACGTCGGCTGGGACGGGCCGACGATATCGGGTATGGGTAGGGGTGTGAAGGGTGGGGCAAAGCCCGGTGGTCCGGTGAAGCAGTAGGGTGGTACCTGGTACGGGTCTCCCGCACCTAGTGCATATGGTGCAAATGGGGGTATCAAAAATGGGGCTCCTGCATCCATAGTGAATGGTGCAGGTGGTGGTGTAGGGAGCATCTCGGGTAGGGGTGGTAGTGTGGGAAAAGTGGTGATGGGTAGTGTCATGGATATGGGTGAGGGGACTACAAGCTCGGCGAGTGGGACCATGAGAGGTTGGGTGACAGCGACCCACTCTGGAGCGGATATCACAGTGGTAGGGGTGGGAGGGCTAGCAGTGGCGTGAGCTGCCAAACCTGCTCTATGCAGCTCAGAACTACGGGCTGAGCTGCCCTCGAGGATGTGCCCAGTAGAAGCTGGCCCATCCTGCGGTACGGGCTCGGGCATGGCGTGTAGGGTGGCTGGGGTAGTGGTAGCATGCCCTATCATCGGAGCGACGTGCTCCTCCTGGCCTGCTGGTGGGATCGGCACAGCAATGTGCTCCACCGATGCAGTCGACTCATCGTCAGAGTCATCAGATATCCACCCGTTGTGTCCTCGGCAGACAGGCACGAGTCTCATGCCTGAGGGAACGGGGATAGGTGGGGTAGGTAAGGGCTCACGATCGACAGGTGCGCGTCGGTCGTATGGAGACTCGACAGTCTCCGACTGGGTAGGGATAGGTCTCGAAGGACCTGCACAGCCTACAGGGAAGTCCCTGACGGCTCGGATGGGGAGTGCTGGCAGTGGTGCTGCCTGGAATGGTACTAGAGGCAAGTCAGCCTCGGCCATCGGTAGGTCGGCCACGGCGGCCATGTCGCCTCCAGCGGGGGCCCACGCTGGGTCCTCGCTCGGGTCTGTCTCGTCGGAGCTATCTCCGTCGGCGCCCTCCATGGCGGCATCAACCTCCATCTCGTCATCCTCGGGATCGAGTATCACCACCTCGATCGGCTCTGCTGGCGGTGCTGGGATGATCTGAAGGCTACTGTCGTAGCTCGGTGCTACGCTCCCTGCGTTTGACATCCTGGCAAAAGAACCGTACTAATATTTAAGTATTATTCGTTAGGTAGTTAAGGCACATATCTACGGTACTCTTCCTAACCTTCTAACGCAAAAATAATACGTATACTTACCATGGCTAGCTTGGTCGGAATCTCCATATACCCAAATGGTCGTTGGAAAAATTTATTTTATTGCGTTTCGCATTTATTTTGAAAGTTTTTGAACCAAATCCGGTTATAGTTTAGATTTTAAAAATGCTAATTCGCTATAACCTTGGCTCTGATACCACTTTCTGTCACACCACGCCTATGGCGGAAACATGTGGCACGACGGTTCAAAAGTATTAAGCCAAGATTAATGCAAACCACAATAGTAATTAAAGAAACGGGCATTTATTCAATGCTAACAATCATGTCAAATTATCCGTACATAATTATAAATTGTTTTTGAAATTAATAAGGAGGCTCTTCCCTTTATCCCTAAGTCCATGGAATAAAGAGATGAGACCCTTTTACGACATTCCCAACGCCCAACTTGGAGATACCCCCGACCCTGCTCGCCATGCTAGCTTCCATCATTCAATTACCTGAAAGATATGTTTGAAAATCGTCAATATATAAATATTGGTGAGTTCACAGGTTTTAATTTAGTAAATCTTTATAAAGTGGGAATATCCTTGTTATGACATTTATAGGAGTTGCAAAGTCCTACAATTTACTTGAGCCTATAACCAAACCAAGACAATTAATAATGCCCCCGCCCCAAGTCGTTACTCGGTATTCCTACGACTTTATTTCAGAATACGTGCACCCCAGGCATACACCGATGCATCATCGACGCTATCGATTAGGGGTGGGCCTTGTCAGGCACCAATAGTACTATCCAAATATTCCTTTGGTTTCTCATTCTTGAACTAATGATTATAGTGGGGAGGTCTCAACCCCGAGTGGCGATCTTTACTCAAGTATCCAACCCGTCATACAATCCCGACATATCTTTCCCCCGTAAAAACGTTAAATAGTTTAGAAATGGGGCCGTGAGACTCACCTGTAACTGTGCTCGGCTCAAAGAAAATAGTAAAGTTTGTGATCCCGTACCTACAAAGGTTCTAGGCGTATAAGTCACTTACACCTATGGTGTATGTGCCTTGGCAAGTTGTACACCCAACTTTCCGACCACGTCTTTATCCCAATTCCCGTTTAATAGTTTTGTATCCTAGGTTCAATTGCGATGGATTACCCTTTTCTTACAAGTCATATATCATTCTTATTAATATTCTTTATGACTTGTACAATATTATACTCGACACGACTCTACCCAACGTATAATTATTTTCCCATTTAAATAATTATACTTAGGAGCGTCTCGCTCGATATAATGTGATTTCTTATTATCCGACCCGACTCACTTTGCCACATATTTATTTTCCCATTTAAATAAATATGCTAAGTTCTTGTCGTTTGGTAACATATTCTTAACGCCCGACCAGACTTACCACACCATACATTTATTTTCCCATTTAAATAAATGTACTAGGATCTTGTCGGTATTCACGCGTTCGTAGATATATTTCACCTACTCGTCTCGGTTTTCCTTCTCGCATATCTATTTTCCCATTCAAGTAGATATACTAGAATTTCGTCGAAAACGAGTATATGTACATATACCATCGCGTGGATACTACTTGTTAAGTTCATGTGTCGTTTAGCGTTTTTAATTTGTTACGTTATGTTTTTCCTTTCCCACGAATATTCTTTCTACACTTAGGAAAGTGTTACGCACGTTTCACCCTTGTTATATATATTTTATTTCCTTAAAATATATATGTATATTTTTATTTTGTCGTAATGGCATTTTCCTTATATGACCGTTTACGTTGGTTCGTGTAACTAAGTTCGTTAGTTAGCGTTTTTCATATTTATTTCCGTTGTGCGTTCTTATGGAAGTATCGTTCCTACTTCCGATTCCGAACGTTTATTTCTTGGAAAAATATACTTTGTATGTTTTAGCCCGACTTGTCCAACTTGTTACTAAAAATGTTCCCGATACTTTTATATTCCCATTTATATAAAAGTATCCTATTTTTGTACAAGTCTTCCTAAGTCTTTATTTTATGAAATCTTATCTTATAAAATACTTGCGTTACTCCTTTTATTTTTATAAAACTTCCATTTTATAAAAATATACTTTTTACATAAAATGCCCAAGTATGCTACTAGTATTTACCAAATCAACCTTGTAAAACTATTACTTTCACTTTTTGACACCAATCTTTCCATTATTGTGTTTTTGGACTAATAGTTTTCTAAAATATTTATTTTAGTCCCTCAACTTCCAAAGTTGCCATATTAGTCCTTTAACTCATACTTATTGCATTTTCCACCTTATCTTTCAAAGTTAGTATTTTTCTTCCACTTTAGTGGACTTTGAAGGACCATTTTCTTAATGTTTAGTTGTTTTCATTTCTTTTCACTTTTGATGATCTTCTAATCCATCCTAGATGTCATTAACATGTTTATTCCATATTTTTACCCAAAACATCCAATTTTCACTCATCCAAGTGAGTGGACTTTGAAGATGAAACTTTTTCACCTATGACCTTCTAACTCATTTTAATATTTTTATGACATTATTATATCATCCTATGATGATTAAAGTCATCTTCATCTCATTCAAGTCTTTCTCATTTAATATGCCCAAATCATCATCTTCTCAAGTGTAAGTGTATTTTATCATCATTTCTTCAATATTTCATTTATTAACATAAATCCAAGATTCATCAATGTTATTATTATTCTTCCATTTTTATTCTAACAAAACCCATTATTTTTATAAAACCTATTTTATTACCCAACAATGTACAACTTGCTTTCATAGCACAAAATATGAACATTCAAGTAATAAAACAATGCAAGACTTACTACTAGCTCAAGGCTAGGGAAGACAAAGATCTTAGATTTGGGTGAGGTTTAATGTGTTCTTCCAAGTGGGTTATGCTCCAAGCTCTTGAACACACAAAAGGGGTTTTGAATAATGATGATCTAGAGATGATTTAGAGGTATGAAAATTGAAAGAGAGATGTAAAGGGGGAGGTGCAAACTTACGGACAAAGGGAAGAAGAAGAAGATTATTTTTGTGATTTTCTTCAAGTGTTCTTACTAGTGTTTTATAATCTCACCTTCAAATCTTGCAAAGATCACCTATTATCTTTCCTTGGATTATGTAATATCTTGGAAGGATTTAGAGGATTTCACTAGATATGGAAGAGATCCTTGGAAGATTATAATGAGGGTGTTTGGGCCGTGAGATTAGAGAGAGAGAGTGAGGGATTTGTCAATTTTTCATCCAATATTAATCCATGCATTAATATCATTGGGTATCTCACTAATCATTTGGTTTTTAAAGGAGGTGAAGGGTTAAAGGGGATCATTAAGAGTTTTGCTTCTTGGGTGGGCCATGGCCGCCCCTATGGGGTGTTTGGTGGGGTCCACTTTGCTAATTACTTCTCCATAATATGTTTAAGTTACTTTCTTTCGGGTACCGCCCGGGTATTTCTTGAATTTTAACCGCGGTTTACCTTAATATTAAAATACCGTTAATATTCATTAAATTTTGCCCAGTTAAATTACTGATAATTTATTTCGGCTTTGCCGGGTGAATTTACGTGTTACGCGCGTATCGGGTGCGGTACGCGCACTTTATTCGTTACCGGGAGATTTGTACAATAAGCCTTCACGTATGGCTCTGGGTTTCCAATACTCATTATATTTTGTGAAAATATTATTTATTTTATATTCCGGGTGTCCGGAGTTCGTTTCGCTTATTTAAGTTTTACCGGGTAATCGCCAGTGTCCATACCGGATAGTTTTGCCTGCGCATGATCCTATCATGCTTTGCTATTAAACTTATGCATTCCTATGCATTATTTGGGAACTTCTATCTTTCTAAGGCCTTAATTAAATAATCAGCACATAATTACGGTTAATTACGTTAATCGCGTTTAATTAATTAGTACGGAATTACCTTAATTTTGCCGGTTGTTACATTAATATAAACCAAAACATAAATGCTTGGTTCAAACCCTACAAGGGTCGAACCTGCAGGTTCGACCTCATTAAAGGGGCGAACGTGGCTTTATGTTTTGGACTATAAATAGAAACCTCATGTGTTGGTTTTCATTTTAAGATTTTGAGTTTGTGCTTTGAATGCTCTCAAGGGGGAGGTCATGCCCGACCTCCCCAGGCCCCGAGATAGATGTTTATCCTACTGATGATAGTGTCTATAACTGTTTGTGATGCAATACGAATCTATGATGACTTTGTTATCGTATATTTTTGTCTCGTCTCGAATCTTCCGTCTGAAACTAAGCTGTTTTCGCTTAATCGATCTGTGAATTCGGTTTTTAACCAGATTCTCAATTACCCTATTAAGAATGTACTTAGAAAACCAAAAATGTCAGGAAGAATGGCAAAATGGTCGGTAAAATTAAGTGCCTTTGACTTGGTATATGAGCCTAGAAATGCAATCAAATCACAAGCTCTAGCAGATTTTGTGGCTGATTTCAGTAGTGACATCCTGAGTGAAGTAGAGTCTGAAGTTCAACAATTAAATGAAAATTTAGAAAAATGGACTTTATATACTGATGGTTCTTCAAATGCAAAAGGCACAGGTTTAGGAATACTACTATAATCGCCAAAAGGGGACAAAATACCTCATGATATTAGATGTGCATTTCAGACAACCAATAATGAGGCAGAATATAAAGCTCTCATTGCTGGTCTACAACATGCTAGGGACATGCATGTTATTAATATTGAAGTATTTGTTGATTCTTTATTGATTACTTACAATTTTAATGGATTTTATGTAGTGAAAGGTCAAAAATTAGTTATTTATCTTGAAATAGTTAAAAAAATTATCAACTTCTTTTGTAGAATTTACATTAACACAAATACTAAGGGAAGAAAATGTTGAAGCTGATGCCTTAGCAAATCCAAGATCTTCTTTAAATTTACCTGAAGGATCCAAGATTCCCATCATCCACATCCTGAAACCAGCAATCAAAGAGTGGCATCCTGAGGATAGTAAGGCACATCCTGAGGATATTACTGAACATTCTGAGAATAAAACGATGCATCCTAAGGATAACACTGTTCTAACCACTCAGGTTCAAGACGATCCATCTTGGTTGACTCCTATAATAAAATATTTATAAGAGGATGTCATCCCTGATGGAGAAAATGAAAAAGCTTTCAGGATGAAGGTATCAAAATTTACTATTATAGACAATGTTTTGTATAGAAAATCTCTTGCAGGTCCATATGTGAGGTGTCTCAACAAAGAAGCAAATGAAGTACTCAAGGATATCCACGAAGGAGATTGTGGAAACCACACAGGAGGAAGATCTCTTTACTCAAAGACCTTAAGGACATGATACTACTGGCCAACTATGAAGAACGATGCCATGCTATATTCTCAAAAGTGTGACCCATGACAAAGACATAGCAACATCCTTCATCAGTCTGCTGAACCACTACATCCTATTATTTCACCATGGCCTTTCCTGAAATGGGGGATGGATATATCAGGAAAGTTACCCATAGCTCCTGGTGGGAAGGTGTTTATGTTGGTAATGACTGATTACTTCTCAAAATGGATCGAAGATGAAGCATTCGTACAAGTCAGGGATAAGGAAGTGGTGTCATTCATCAAGAGGAACATCCTAACAAGATTTGGAGTGTCGGCTGAGATCATATGTGACAACGGTTCTCAATTCATCAACAAAATGACGACTGACTTTTGTGAAAGCTGGGGGATCAAGATGATAACTTCAACACCAGTCCATCCACTGGCTAATGGACAAGTAGAATCCTCAAATAAAATTATTGTTAATAATTTGAAGAAAAAGCTTGGGGAAAAGAAAAGGAAATGGGCAGAAGAACTTCCATTTGTACTTTGGGCTGATAGGTCTACTACCACGAATGCAACTGGTCAAACGCCTTTCTCCTAGGTCTTTGGAACGGAAGCAATGCTGCCAACAGAAATGGTCATGCCCACAGCCAAAAGACATCTTCAGGATGCAACTACTAACTCGGAAGTACTATTGCAAGATTTGGAAACTGTGGATGAACTCAGGGATGCTGCTAAATTAAGGATGGCAGCTCATCAACAAAGGATTGCTAAAGCCTACAAAAAAAATATAAGGATAAGAAGATTTCAAGAAGGAGATATGGTACTAAGAAAATCCTTTCAAAATACAACAAAATCAAGTGATGGCAAGCTAGCTCCTAAATGCGAAGGACCATATTTAATAGATTCCGAAGCTGGCAAAGGAGCATATTGGCTATCGACAATGGAAGGAGAAAGTCTACCAAGAGCATGGAATGTAATTCATTTGATATATTACCACGTATAAGATTACATGTCTCTGGAAGAGAAACCATGGTTCGGATTACTGGTAGGATGAAGGTGAAGGCTGACAGAGATGAATCATCTCCATATGTAAGTATTCTTAACCAATTTCGATCGTTTATATTTTAACTAAACATGGTCTAGAAATAGTCCATTTCGAGAATTTTGCAGTACCATCCTGAAGATGGAACATTTTGAAGACTAGAGGGCTGGCCACCCTCTCCTCCGTTAAGGTGTCTGACACCTTCCTAAGGTTTAAAGGTTTTCACCTTTCTCATTGGGTTAGCAACCCCGCCTGGTGCGCACATTGTTCATATATATTTTCAGGATGGTGGGACCAGTCCATGTAAAGGTGGCTGACAATTTCATCATTTTTGAGATATATATTGAACTCTTAAGGCTTAGACATTTTTCAATGTCTCTTACGTATTTCGCCTAGTCGCCAGGGCCTTGTTGCCAGCTATTCCTAAGATAATACAATAGGCCTTGTCGCCAGTTATTCTCAAGATGCTACATATTGGTCTTGTCACCAAGTTAATCTAAGTTGGTTTGACCCCAGTTCACTTAAAGGCCTAGTCGCCAGTATAATAACAATGTTTGCCTTTGTACAGGTTGTTGTTAACTTTTCCTTGAAAAAGGAAAAAACCTCAAAGTCTATCTTGAAGATATTATACTGGGGACATCCTCAGAATAATGGATACCATCCCGAGGATGACAAAGAAAGAAGAACCGGTGACATCCTCAAGATAGTAAGTATCATCCCGAGGATGACAAAGAAGAATGATGGACATCTTCAAGACATCGATGTAAGAAGATTGTTTTCAAAGAATGAAGGTATCATTTATATCATTTCTTTATGTCACACCCTCAAATTTCCACTGCGGGGTTCATACCGCGAGGCGCATGACATACCAGGATCCCATAGCCATAAGTCATATGAACGAACTCTAAATGCCCAAACCATTTAGTTCGTTTCAAAAACCAAGTTTAGTTATGTTGCGGAAGCGTAAACCAAATTTAATCCTTTTAAAACCATGCACAAAACAACGCGCCCAAATTAAAACCATATGAAAGAAAATGTGAAAGCATAATATGTAATTTAGGTGTATGCCCAAGACCCCAAATGCAATGAAGTGTGTAGTGCTTTCTAATTCTGGCACCGGAAGCTAACTACCTGCAAAAGCATGTAAATCGTGGGTCAACAAACAATGTTGGTGAGTTCACTGAGTAAAGTAGGTGAGTAAGTAAAAGCGTAGGTTTCCCAAACCATGTAACCAAATGAAAGCGTCGGTCTCCCAGACCACATAACAGTAAGTAAGAACGTCGGCCTCCTTGGCCACAAGTAAATAGCTAATTCAAATGTCAGGGGTAGCTAGCCCACTCATGATAACTAAAACCGGCGAATACCGAACTACTAATGAACAAGTTCCCATAACCGGGATAAGGATGCCTTGCACCATTGTCCATCGACAATGATTATGTTTGAAGCTAATAGTTCACATCCGTGCTCCCAGCACGATGTGAGGTTTGTTAGACCTAATAGCGCTATCAACTAATTAACCCGCTTGCCCAACCGACAATTGATTCGGTATTTTGAAGGACTTAAAAGATGTGTTTGGTTTAGTTCATCAAGGACATATATATGAATTAGTAAAAATAGATTCACCACGTGAACCATGCACCCCAAACCCGGGATGTGTAAAAGTAGTCCCAAACCGGACTAGAAACGTTAAGTAAGTTGTCTCAACCCGAGACGCATGCTTTTGAGAAAAGAGTAGTGAAACTCACCTTAGGTTGCAAGCAAGAATATCCAAACTTCACCGTAATAGAGACTCGCTACCGACTCCCTATTATATGTGTCACTATGTGAGTACACTTGTATAACCAATATACCACATAGCACGTTTATTCGATTCTTAAAAGTTTCAAAATCATGTAGTGACACCTAGTGACTCTACATGCACAAGTATGTCCTATGTATCCCGTTGGTGATCGTGGTGACTATTATAAGTTTTACGCATCAAACACATCTCATACAAGTTTTCACACAAGTACATGTCAATTACACACCACATAGAACTCCAAATAACCACTTAAAGACCCCGTACACAATCTGTGTTTTTAGGACAGATTGTGCGCTGTGAAAAACAAATTATTTAAAATACTTAACGAATGAATTATAGTCCCAAATTTTTACTGAATTTTATTTGGGATTCACTCGACAATACCTATTTTTGTTTTGTCATAATTCCAAACACAAAAATTATAAAAATTCGTACAACACAGCAGTGTTCAGAAAATTTCCTCAACAGGTCAGTTTAGTAGGAAAATTCTTAAAAATTGTGTATTCATCCAAACGAGATGAATCCACTTGGAAAAGCTCTATTTTTCCAGTATTGACCTACTGTAAAAATTTCATAACCTAACTCCTTGTAAATCTCAAGTTATGACCATTTAAAGTTAGCCCAATTTACAAATCCGAAAATCTGATATGACCTCTAATCAATTAAAATTCCAAAAATGACTCACACGATGTCCAAATTCGATGGTTTTGCCCATTATGAAAAGCTAAGACCTTGTACATTACAATCATGCAACGAATCAATCAAACCAATTATTTTCAAGCCACTAAACAGACCCTACAAGTCGACATTCAGAATCTGTCCAGATTCTGATCATGCAATATTATCAATTATATCAAACCCTAGTTGCATATTATCAATCAATAACACCTAATAATCATCATACAACTTTAGTAAGAACCACATCTGATCAAAACCCTAATTATACATCACAACCATCATTATTCACAAACCCTAGAAGTCTAAAACATCAAGAACATGCATAATCATGCAAAACATATAACATTCATTATGTAACAATGTGGTTGACCCTTTTAATCTTCGTAATCATCATGTTTTAACTTTTATAAAATATTTTCAGACCTGGACAAACTTGTTATATGATTTTTATAGTAAAAACATAAGGTAAAAGCGTAAGAAATCATAAGTTATACCCTTAGCTCTTCAAATCAATCAATCGCGCGCCTTGGAGCCTCCCAATTGATGATCTTGAGCCTTAGCAGGAGTTTTTGGAGTGAAATATTCGTGTGGGGCAGTAAGGGGGCGATTAGGGTTGAGTATGGGGGTTGCATGGGGTTAAGGATGTTTAAATATGAGTTTGAGGCGGTTTAAAACCCGTCAGGTAGTTTCGAGCGGCCGCTCACAGGTCCGAGGCGCGCGCTTTTGCTTCGTTTCGCCTCCCGACGCGTTATCCATCGACGTTTTCGTTATTTCGGACCGTAACAAGTGTAACCCCATGCGTTAAGACCCTAATCAACCTCATGCTCCACTTTTAATGATTTTTATTAACGTGTTCGGTTTAGGTTCACATAATCACGTATGGTTTTCACATAAGTTTATTATTCACCAACGTTCGGGATACAGGACTCATGTGTGTGTTAAACAATACTTATCCTATTTAACACATATGTTAATAACCTCTAACATGTGTTAGGCCTACTTAACTACCCCTAGTTAAGTATCTACCCATGCACAACGTAAGTTAACTAAAATGTATCATGTAAGTTAACTAGAGTTCAGTGAAAGTATTAACCTGAAAATGCGGGGTGTCACATCATCCCCAAGTTGAAAAGAATTTCGTCCCGAAATTCAGCAAGTAAACAATAAAGCCAGCTATAAAAATGTGTGCTTGGTTCCCGGATGTCACATCATCCCCAGTTGAAAGGAATTTCGCCCCGAAATTCACTTTGAAAGAGCTGCTTTTTGTTTAGCGTTCGATCGATGTTCAGGTTCAGGTTTAGAAAAGAGGTGTGGGTATTTAAGCCGTATTTGATCCATGCGTTCCCACGTGTATTCCGGTCCTAGACGGAAATTCCGTTGTACGTTAATAATAGGTATAGTGTTCTGTTTGAGTTTCTTGACGCCCCGCTCAAGAATCTCCACTGGTTCTTCCATGAACCGTAGCCGATCTTCCACCTGGATCTCCTCCAGTGGCACCATCAGTGTTGTATCCAACAGGCATTTCTATAGATTCGGTACGATATGTGGGATACATCATGTATCCTACCAAGTTTGTTAAGCAGGTTTAACCTGTAAGCTACCAGACCAATCCCATCAACCATCTCGAATGGTCCAACGTTTCACGGGTTCATCTTCCCCCGTTTTCCAAAGCGTGTCACACCCTCTCAAGGTGACACCTTTAATAGTACCTTGTTCCCATTCCGGAGCTCTAAAAGTTTCTTACGCTTATCAGCGTAGCTTTTCTGTCGCTCAAGAGTAACAGCCATCTGTTTTCTGATTGCACTGTCTTCTCAGAAGTTTGGTGCACAAGTTCGGAACCTGTCAGTTGGCTATCCCCAACTTCAGTCCAACATATGGGGGATTTGCACTCCCGTTCATAAAGTGCCTCAAAAAGTGCACACTGGATCGAAGTGTCATAACTATTGTTATAAGAGAATTCAATCAAAGGCAAGTGCTTGTCCCAACTGTTTCCAAAGTCCACCACGCACGCTCGCAGTAGATCTTCTAGTGTTTGGATGGTACGTTCACTCTATCCAACCGTCTGGGAGTGATAGGCTGCGCTCATGTCCAAATGAGTTCCCAAAGCATTTTGGAGAGTTTCCCAAAAATGGGAAGTAGATCGCGCGTCGTGATCCGATATGATAGAAGTAGGCATCCCATGCCTAGAGACAATTTTCGTAATACAAAAGCGGCTAGACGTTCCAACATGTCCGCCTCTCTAATTGCCATGAAATGCGCTGATTTGGTCAAACGGTCAATAATGACCCAAATCATATCGTGCCCGCTGGGCGTTTTAGGAAGTTTGGTGATAAAGTCCATGGAAATACCATCCCATCTCCACATGGGATTTTCCGGTTGCTGAAGTGGGCCCGAAGGTTTTTGATATTCAATTCTAACCTTGGCACACGTTAAGTACTTACTAACATAAGTGACTTTCTCAGCTTTCATGTTTGGTCACCAGTAAAGAGTTTGAGATCTCGGTACATTTTATCCGAACTAGGATGTACCGAATAACGAGGGGTGTGTGCCCCATCGAGCACTAGTTGTCTGAGATCTCCAACACGTGGAATCCAGACTTGATTCATGAAGTGCTGAAGACCCTATGTCCTCCATTCCAGGTGCTTATCAGCACCGTGCAAGGTTTCAAGCCCGATGTTTTCCCCTTTCAAAGCCACGCCCTGGGCTTTACGTATCTTAACATGAAGATTAGATTGTAGGGTAAGTTGCAAGGCTCGCACTCGTTTGGGTTTTGTTTCCTTACGACTCAGGGCATCTGCTACTACATTAGCCTTCCCTGAATGTTACTTGATGGCACAGTCATAACCATTCAGGAGTTCGACCCATCGGCGTTGTCGTATGCTTAGCACCCTCTGGTCGAATATATGCTGGAGACTTTTATGATCTGTGAAAATCGTGCACTCTGTCCCGTAGAGGTAGTGCCTCCAAATTTTTGAGAGCGAAGACCTCCGCTCCCAGTTCCAAGTCGGGAGTGGGGAAATTTTTCTCATGAACTTTTAGTTGTCGTGAAGCATATGTGATCACCTTTTCGCGTTGCATTAAAACACACCCTAGACCTTGGATAGATGCATCACAGTACACCACAAAGTCCTCCGTACCCTCAGGTAGTGATAATATTGGAGCACTGCAAAGTTTAGTCTTCAGTAACAGAAAAGCAGGTTCTTGGGCATCTCCTCACTTGTAGGTAATCCCCTTCTGTTTCAAAGCAGTGAGGGGTTGAGCGATTTTTGAGAATCCCTGAATGAATCTGCGATAATAACCTGCAAGGCCAAGGAATTGTCGGACCTCCGTGGGAGTCTTAGGGGCCTCCCATCTTTTAATCGCATCAATCTTAGCGGGATCGACCTGTATTCCTGCCTCGTTCACCACATGACCCAAGAATTGGACCTCACGAATCCAGAAGTCGCACTTGGAGAATTTTGCATATAACTGCTCACTTTTCAGAAGTTCCAAGATCAGTCGTAGGTGTTGCTCGTGCTCTCCCCTACTCTTGGAATAGATCAGAATGTCGTCTATGAACACTATGACAAATTTGTCTAGATAGGGTTTGCACACACGGTTCATGAGGTCCATGAACACAGCTGGTTCATTGGTCAGCCCGAAGGGCATTACCAAAATTTCATAGTGCCCATAACGAGTTCGAAAGGCTGTCTTTGGCACATCCTCCTCTCGGACTCTCAGTTGGTGATACCCCGACCTCAAGTCAATCTTGGAATAGAAACTCGACCCCTGGAGCTGGTTGAATAAATCATCAATACGAGGTAAAGGGTTCAATTCCCGGTAATCGATACACATACGGAAACTCCCATCCTTTTTCTTAACAAATAAGACTGGAGTTCACTAAGGTGAAGAACGATGTCTAATGAAACCCCTGTCCAATAGCTCTTGGAGTTGGGTGGATAGTTCTTGAAGTTCGACTGGTGCAAGGCGGTATGGTGCACGCGCAACTGGGGCGGCTCTTGGTGCACGGTCAATTTGAAATTCCACTTGTCGAACAGGTGGAAGTCCGGGTAATTCCTCTGGGAAGACATCTGGAAAATCCTGAACTACAGGGATGTCCTCAATTTTTGTTTCAACTTCAGCTCGAGTATCAGAAATGTTAGCCAATATGGCTGGGTAGCCCTTCCGAATACACCTCTAGGCTTTCAGGAAAGAGATGATGCCCATCATGGCACCACCAGGATCACCCTGGACAGATAAGAATTCTCCACTAGGGAGAGGGATACGAACAATCTTCTCCTGACAGAGAATTTCAGCGTGTTGCTTGGACAACCAGTCCATGCCAACCCCGAGATCAAAGCTTCCAAGGGTGATAGGTAGAATGTTGATGGCAAACGATTGCCCATCCAACTCGAGCTTACAGTCATGATGAATATGGGTTACCTCAACAGGCTTTCCATCAGCTAACTCCATGTTGTACGGGGTATTAAGAAAAGTAGGAACCATCCCTAGTTGTTTGTTAAGTTTTGATGACACAAAACTATAGTCCGTACCAGTATCATAAGAGTGTCGTATCCGTCACGACCTTGTTATCAGTCCTAGCTTCCCTAATGCCAATCACGAATGCTTTCCCACGAACCCCATTGTTGTTGTTCCCGTTGTGGTAGTTGTTGTTGCAGGACTTATACTTCACACTATCCCACGTTCTCTTGCTATCACCAACAGTAGAAAATGAAGCACCATGCTTCAGAAAGGTACCATGATCAGCAGTCTCATCGGTGAGTCTGCGAGTCAAGTGAAAGATTTGTAGGTGAGCTGCAGTGGCCAAGCCACGAATCTGAGGGGCCCACCCTTTCGGTATAAAGTTCGATCCATTTGTAAGGTAGGTTAAATAGATTTGAGCCTATAGTGGCTATCTCCTATAGCTTGGTAGTGTAGGCGTCGATCTCAGACCCATCCGTCTTTATATAACAAAGTTTCTAGATTTCACCACAGGGTGTTACGTTTTCCTTCCAGGTATCTGTAACTCATCGAGTGTGCATGTAGTGTACATTACTCCATCCTGCCTGGGACAAATGCACATGGCAAGGACTTATGCTATCGAAGCAACCAGACGGTCTCCTTCAGTTCCGTTGGAGTTATCGAGGTTTACAACCAATAAAAGGCTTGAAAATACGATGTACGTTCAAGGTATAAGAATGTTCAAATGTGGAAGTCAGGGGAAAATAATGATTTAGCAAAATAGATCTTTACTAGCTTGGAAAGATGCGAGGGCCTCAACCACCCTATCGTTGATCATAAAAACTCAGTCTTATCAAAGTTAACAAGGGAATGAAAGAAAAGATAGGTAAGAAAAGGTAAGAGCCAATCGTCGCCATGCTTTGTCTAGATAGTAGAGCCTTTATCCTCACTTTCCGTGTGCTCGTCCTGCTCAGGTTCCCCCTTTCATCTCTTATCCTTCCTCTTTTGCGATGTCAGTGTTATATGGTTCTCATCACGTACAATCTCCTTTTCTAGTCCTATGTGAACCAGTTTAGTGGTAAGCTGTACTACTCGTTCCTCCAATCGTGGCTATCAGCCATTAGTAGGTTTCATCCTCCCTTGTGATGTTGCATTACATCGCAGGCTTTACATAACTCCCCAAGAGTGTGTGTAACAAGTCCCGATCTAATGTGTTCCCATGAATCTACCATATACTTATGAGTAACAGGGATATGCAGTCATACGTCCGCCCGCTCATACTAGGCGTAAGGTACTAAAGTAAGAAATAAGTTCTATATGCGTAACCCAGTCCCGTCTGAGTTTCGAATGGGAGTAAGAAAGATCAAGTAGCAAGGAACAGAAACTAATTGTCTCCTTGCTAAGTGACAAAAGATAAGTCTCAGCATTCGAATTCCTTCATAGTTGATTTAATGGTACCACGTCATGCGCATCGTGCAGCTTCCTGTGTACGTGCGCCATAACGCTCGCAAGGGCTCCCTCCCTTGTACTATTGTTGTCTCCTCGTCCATGAGGTTAGTTAGGATATTACTCCCAGTAATGCGCCACCTGGTGTAACCCTAGGTTCCCACCATTGACGTGTTAAGAATTAAGTCTAGAACTAGGAGATAACATATCTCCCGAAATCATATGTTGTAGATATATGTAGCTAATAGCTAGTTGTGCACTTAAGTTGTGAGTGTACTTATGCTATGATGATTATAGACTAGACTCAACATGCAGTCCTAGTTCACTATAACCAATGGCTCTGATACCAATCTGTCACACCCTCAAATTTCCACTGCGGGGTTCATACCGCGAGGCGCATGACATACCAGGATCCCATAGCCATAAGTCATATGAACGAACTCTAAATGCCCAAACCATTTAGTTCGTTTCAAAAACCAAGTTTAGTTATGTTGCGGAAGCGTAAACCAAATTTAATCCTTTTAAAACCATGCACAAAACAACGCGCCCAAATTAAAACCATATGAAAGAAAATGTGAAAGCATAATATGTAATTTAGGTGTATGCCCAAGACCCCAAATGCAATGAAGTGTGTAGTGCTTTCTAATTCTGGCACCGGAAGCTAACTACCTGCAAAAGCATGTAAATCGTGGGTCAACAAACAATGTTGGTGAGTTCACTGAGTAAAGTAGGTGAGTAAGTAAAAGCGTAGGTTTCCCAAACCATGTAACCAAATGAAAGCGTCGGTCTCCCAGACCACATAACAGTAAGTAAGAACGTCGGCCTCCTTGGCCACAAGTAAATAGCTAATTCAAATGTCAGGGGTAGCTAGCCCACTCATGATAACTAAAACCGGCGAATACCGAACTACTAATGAACAAGTTCCCATAACCGGGATAAGGATGCCTTGCACCATTGTCCATCGACAATGATTATGTTTGAAGCTAATAGTTCACATCCGTGCTCCCAGCACGATGTGAGGTTTGTTAGACCTAATAGCGCTATCAACTAATTAACCCGCTTGCCCAACCGGCAATTGATTCGGTATTTTGAAGGACTTAAAAGATGTGTTTGGTTTAGTTCATCAAGGACATATATATGAATTAGTAAAAATAGATTCACCACGTGAACCATGCACCCCAAACCCGGGATGTGTAAAAGTAGTCCCAAACCGGACTAGAAACGTTAAGTAAGTTGTCTCAACCCGAGACGCATGCTTTTGAGAAAAGAGTAGTGAAACTCACCTTAGGTTGCAAGCAAGAATATCCAAACTTCACCATAATAGATACTCGCTACCGACTCCCTATTATATGTGTCACTATGTGAGTACACTTGTATAACCAATATACCACATAGCACGTTTATTCGATTCTTAAAAGTTTCAAAATCATGTAGTGACACCTAGTGACTCTACATGCACAAGTATGTCCTATGTATCCCGTTGGTGATCGTGGTGACTATTATAAGTTTTACGCATCAAACACATCTCATACAAGTTTTCACACAAGTACATGTCAATTACACACCACATAGAACTCCAAATAACCACTTAAAGACCCCGTACACAATCTGTGTTTTTAGGACAGATTGTGCGCTGTGAAAAAACAAATTATTTAAAATACTTAACGAATGAATTATAGTCCCAAATTTTTACTGAATTTTATTTGGGATTCACTCGACAATACCTATTTTTGTTTTGTCTTAATTCCATACACAAAAATTATAAAAATTCGTACAACACAGCAGTGTTCAGAAAATTACCTCAACAGGTCAGTTTAGTAGGAAAATTCTTAAAAATTGTGTATTCATCTAAACGAGATGAATCCACTTGGAAAAGCTCTATTTTTCCAGTATTGACCTACTGTAAAAATTTCATAACCTAACTCCTTGTAAATCTCAAGTTATGACCATTTAAAGTTAGCCCAATTTACAAATCAGAAAATCTGATATGACCTCTAATCAATTAAAATTCTAAAAACGACTCAAACGATGTCCAAATTCGATGGTTTTGCCCATTATGAAAAGCTAAGACCTTGTACATTACAATCATGCAACGAATCAATCAAACCAATTATTTTCAAGCCACTAAACAGACCCTACAAGTCGACATTCAGAATCTGTCCAGATTCTGATCATGCAATATTAACTTTTATAAAATATTTTCAGACCTGGACAAACTTGTTATATGATTTTTATAGTAAAAACATAAGGTAAAAGCGTAAGAAATCATAAGTTATACCCTTAGCTCTTCAAATCAATCAATCGCGCGCCTTGGAGCCTCCCAATTGATGATCTTGAGCCTTAGCAGGAGTTTTTGGAGTGAAATATTCGTGTGGGGCAGTAAGGGGGCGATTAGGGTTGAGTATGGGGGTTGCATGGGGGTTAAGGATGTTTAAATATGAGTTTGAGGCGGTTTAAACCCGTCAGGTAGTTTCGAGCGGCCGCTCGGAGCCTGTGAGCGGCCGCTCACAGGTCCGAGGCGCGCGCTTTTGCTTCGTTTCGCCTCCCGACGCGTTATCCATCGACGTTTTCGTTATTTCGGACCGTAACAAGTGTAACCCCATGCGTTAAGACCCTAATCAACCTCATGCTCCACTTTTAATGATTTTTATTAACGTGTTCGGTTTAGGTTCACATAATCACGTATGGTTTTCACATAAGTTTATTATTCACCAACGTTCGGGATACAGGACTCATGTGTGTGTTAAACAATACTTATCCTATTTAACACATATGTTAATAACCTCTAACATGTGTTAGGCCTACTTAACTACCCCTAGTTAAGTATCTACCCATGCACAACGTAAGTTAACTAAAATGTATCATGTAAGTTAACTAGAGTTCAGTGAAAGTATTAACCTGAAAATGCGGGGTGTCACACTTTATACCTAACATTTGCTAGTATTTACAGAATATCAAAAGAAAAGAACACAAGGATATAGAGTCAAAAAAGTTGTTACCATATTATTTATGCGTCATAATCAAAACTGATGTCAACCCCTGGCTTCGTCCAAAACCAGGACCCATCCACCAGGGGTCAACATCTATGGTCCGGGTCAGTAGTAGATTTAGGGCTTCGCCTTGAAACCAAGATCCCTCCACCCCAAACCTTATAATATCCTAAGTTATTACATGCAAATAGAAATTGTCTGAAATTGTTCAACCTTAGACTACCACAGTCACTACCACAAAAAGATTTAAAACGTGGGCTCCAACCTAGTCTCCGTATCCTTCATCGTCCACTTGAAGATTTTTCACCACCGTTGCCACCTTAGCCTCTTCCTCCTTTGTCTCGGTATCCTCAGGATCCTTCGGTGCATCTTCAGGATCTGCAACAGGAACAGGCTTGGAATCCACATCCTTCCCACTAAGGCTCTTGACTTTTTCCTTCCAAGCATCAACATCCGAGTCCTCTTGCTTGAAACCATGATTCCTAGATTGGAGAGCCATCCTTACCCTAGCATGTAAGACAGAAATGCTCGCAGATTTCATTAACTCATTTCTGTATTCTTCCATCTCCTTTTCCTGGGTCAGCACCTCCTGGGCATGCTCCGACTTTACCCACTTCAGTTCAGCCTCCACCTTTGCCAACTTGCTCTCCAAATATTTGCTCTTATCATGAGCAATCTTTTTAACATCCTCAAGTTTGGTTTGGGCATCATGAAGATCTTTGGCAACAGCATCCACAGATTTCAACAAATATTCATGACCCTGGCAGAAGAAGAAAGAGAAGTAAGTATTTCACACTAAAAATTATTTTTACTATTAACATTTCAGGGCCATCCTCAGGATAAGACCATACCTGGAGTGTGAACTGGGAGATCTTGTTTAAAACATCATCAAAGCTTAACCCTTCGAATGGGGTGATCTCCTGAGCAATGGTAGTAGCAGCGATAACCTTCCTCTTCTTTGAGGTACCAGCAGCCCTGGACTTCGGAAGGTTGGAAGGAGGACTAGCCATCTTAGTACTAGATGGAGATGCTGAAATGACTTTAGTTGACTTGACATCCAAACTGTCAATATCGTCCAAATCGAAGGAAGCAGGCTTTTTTTTTTTTACTGAAAAATAGCAAAAAACAGGGTAAATTACTAGAAGATATAAAAGACATCCTTAGGATGTAATATAAAAATATTTACCAGACATCTCGGAGGTTTGACTAGAAGTATGACTTTCTTCTACCTCAAAAGTTCTTGCAGAAACAGGTAAGTCGTAGACAGCCTTGCACCTCAGAAAAGCGTCATTCAAGGGAGAAGCAAACTTGGCAAAAGAAGTACCTGTTAAACAAAAAAGTTTCCGATTGTTAACATCCCCAGGATGTAACTAAATTTTTTTATAAAAACCTTGAAACAACTTTACCACTTTTTAACCATGTAACAGGAATCTCATCCCCATGAGGAATAAAGCTTCTGTTTACAAAGAAAAACTCCGTTTTCCAGTTTTTCTCAGACTTAATGACATTATACAGGAAGGGAGGATCCTTTTCTATAAGTTGAAGAACATAACGTTGAGAACCATGTGTCCTCAACTTATATACATGAGACAGGTCCCCACTTGAAGATGGACACCATGACTTTCGATGATCCTACTACAAACCATCAATATCTTCCAGATTTCAGGCATGGATTGAGCATAAGTCTTCCCTGTCACATCAATGAAATCTTTAATGAATGAGGGAAAGGGATACCTCAAACCTAGAGAAAAAAGGTAATTACAGGAAGCAGACCCAAGTAGGAGATGCAAAATCACATTTTGCATGAGGGTCGTAAGGACGAAACTCAGCAGAACTCGGAAAGATTTTTGAGTTCTTTAGGGCTCGAATGTCCTTATCATCGAAAGAACAAACCTCCTGTTCAGGATGACTTAAATGGTTTTTGGGAATGAAATCTTTAGAACTCCTACACTCCCCGTAGCTCTAGTAGATCTCTTGCCCATCTTCAGAATAATACTAATATTTTTGCAGGAATAAGAGAAAATATGAACAACATGAAGAAAAGAAATTACCTTCTTTAAAAAGATCGAGTATGGTTATAAAGAAAGAGGGAAACTCTAGATATAGAGGGCAAGAGATGACCATGTGTAACGGTCATCACTTGATCATCGCCGAAAAAGTAGCCGTTATCCTGACAAGACGTCCCATCAGATAAGATTTTGTGATTAAAAAATATTATTACCTTGAAAGATATTAACGGTAACATATTTTTTGGGGACAATTGTTGGTGGTGAAAATCCTCAGGATGATTTTACCTCATATCCTCTATGTAGCATCTTTAGGATGCTGAAGGACCTAACAGACTTCAGGATGTAACTATAATTCAACATGTTTACATCCTGAGGATGGACTAACAAATTATCATTTAATGACATGATTGCAGGTATAACTAAGTTATAATATGGACTTGAAACTGTTTTCCAACGTCTATATTATAATACTCAGTCAAAGGATCTTAAAATGGAAGAGTTACACTCGAGAGCCAAGGTCCAAGCATGAAGAATGAGTCAAAGTTGTAACCGACTAACATTAAAAATAGGCGAAGAACCAGGAAATAGTTGCTACAACGACTATTTGAGCTGAAAAGCTACAACGGTCACATGAAGACTTTAAAGAACTTAACTAAGGAAGCGGATTATACGGGATTTCTTGTTTACTTTCATGTACTCTAAATATGGGAATGATCGACGAGTATAGGACACATTATTATCACCTAAAACACACGAACACTCTGCTAATCATAGAGAAACTCACACACACTTAGCACAATTCAATGTAATCTTAGTACACTCGTCTATCATTCATCCAAAGTTGTAACCTTTTTACCCATTTTTAATATTAACAAACAAGACAGGGGCCTAGACTCCTCCCGAGGTTTTATGCCGGCGATCTACAACTGATCAAGGGCTTTCCTCGTGCATCGTGTGTTGTTCATTGTGTATTTGAGCTTAGACTATCTATTTATTTCATTCCCTATACAGTTGTATCCTCAGGATACAACTGCCATCCTCAGCTATACCATAACCATCCTGAGGATAGTTGTCAATTTATCATTTATTTACATTTATAAGTCACCATCCTGAAAATAACACTAAGTTTTTATCGTACTAGCACTCTACCTCACTTTTACTAATTTGGAAAACAAGATTATTTCTAGCAAGTAATTTTTGACCAAAACAAGTCTATCTTAAGGATATAATAGACTAAACACTGGGACATCCTGAAAATGATGAAGCATATCCTAAGGATCATCAAGAGAAATATTGGGAAATATCCTAAGGATGCAACAGAGATTATGCACTGGGGACATCCTCAGAATATTATTGCTAAAACATTTCTTAAACTCTTATTATGGTATTTTGAAGACTGATTTCTGAATTGGGAATGAAGGTAACCTTCTACAACTTGTATTTTCTATACTATTCTATGTTTGATATTCAATAACATTGTAGTATGATAAAAGAATGATAAAGAACACAAGGATATAGAGTCAAAAGATTGTCAGTTTTATTTATTTATGTATAAAGGGTGTCAACCCCTGGCTTCATCCAAAACCAGGACCCATCCACCATGGGTCAACATCTAAGGTCTAGGTGAAGTGACGAATTGGGGCTTCGTCTTGAAACTCAAGATCTCTCCACCCTGAATCTTCTATTGTTCAACATGCAAGAAAAGTACAATTATTCAGATTGTTACAGACTAACTACCAAAAAAAACCAACCACAAATTCTAAAAAGTGGGCTCAAGCCTAGTTATCACATCCTTCATTGCCCACTGAAGCTTCCACCTCCTTAGCCACATTGACCACATCCACCCCAGCCTCTGTTGCAACATCCTTAGGAGCTTCAAGTTGCAGAAGAACAGGCTCATAGATGACCTCCTTTCCATCCAAGCTCCTAATATTATCCTGCCAAGCTTGGATGTCCCACTCATACTGGTTGAAGCTATAATCCTTAGCTTAGAGGACAATTTTAACCCTGGCTTGTAAGACAGAAATGGTGGCAGACTTCATGAACCCTTGCCTATACTCCTCCAACTCCTTCTAATGCCCCTTAGAGACCATGGCCTTCTCAGCCTTCACCTTCTTCATCTTTGCCTCTGTCTTGGATAGCTTCTCTTCAAGATGTTTTTCTCTTGCAAGGGAAATCCTTCTATTATCCTCCAAAGCTATCTTAGACTCTTGGAGTTCAGTAGCTGCCTCATCCAGGCATTTGAGCATGTATACATGACCCTAAAAAAATAAGGAAAATAGTTAGTTCACTATCCTATATTTTAACTGAAAATGTTATTGATATCTTCAGGATGACACTATACTTGGAGAGTGAAGTGTGAGATCCTGGCCAACACATCTTGGACTGAGATGCCCTCAAAGGGAGAAGCTTCTTAGAAGATGCAGTCTTTGGCTTGGGAGGAGGACTGGTTATCCTAGAGCTGGATGGAGATGTGATCTTTGCAACCTTAGTGATATCCTGGCTATTTTTGTCATCTAAGTCAAAGAAAGTTGGCTTCTTAGCTATAAATAGCAAAGATCAAAGTTAGAAACTTTAGAATAACTAAAGCATCCTTAGGATGTAAAGAAAGACTTACCAGACATCTCAGTGGCTTGGCTGGTGCAGTAGATTTCCTCTGCTTCAAAGGTTCTTGCTGCCTGAGGTAAGTCATTGACTGCCTAATCTCTGATGAATGATGTATGTGAGTAGGATCGTCAAATCTACAAATATAGTGACCAAACAAGTTTGATTCAG
Source organism: Ambrosia x helenae (assembly GCA_030844895.1). NCBI lineage: Eukaryota > Viridiplantae > Streptophyta > Magnoliopsida > Asterales > Asteraceae > Ambrosia > Ambrosia x helenae. The sequence continues at coordinate 64,267,961 of CM061226.1, read as the reverse complement.
GTGCGGAATCCCTGAATCAATCACAAAACGATAACAATACTAACAAAACACAGAATTCATCTTTAAAAGCTTCATTTCATTGATAAACACACTCAATTACACGTTATAATAAGCTTTACAATCAAAATATGACGTGAATTAAGTTTACACAAAACCCTATGAGAGACTCAAACAGGAGGGAAACAAAAATGACCAAAACTATCATTCAAAATGAACTTGACCTATTTATAGGCCTGCACATTCGCCCACTTTGCTTGGTCGAATGTGCAGGTTTGCCCATTCATCATGGTCGAACCAAGCTATGCATTAACATCTAATCTACCTTCGACCTCCTCTCTCTCCTTCGCACCTTTTGCTCTCCTTTGCACCTTTAGAATCTTTCATTCGCCCACTTATCCTTCCTTCGCCCATTCGTCAAAACACAAAAACATATGTTAATAGTAATTCAAAGCATTAGTCGCACAAAATGCATCTACAAACTCCCCTCGACTATTGCTTGGATTGTTTACGCTCTTGGTCCATCCTTTTGTTCATAAGCTTTATGTGCAGTAACGTCTTTTGTTCTTTGGTCATCATCGGTTCAAACACTGGTTTCGCCTTTTACTTTTTGACATCAGGAGCATCTTGAATCTTCACGAACTTCCCAAGCTTCTTATCAAAATTGCATCGAGCGTTTATATCATAAGCAAAGCACAGAAATACCATACGCTGGTATTTACTTGCTTGTTCAGCATCTTTCACATCACTGAATATTGGATTGTAATACAACATAATGATATCCTCATGTGAACAATTCACCAACCACATAGGATCAAATATGTGTATTTTCTTGAAATTCTTTTCTCCATCCTTCAACACTGTGACACCCGGCAAATTCTGGTTAACAACGTTGTCTAGATTAAAGTCTACCTTAGCGAGTCACGCGTACATTATACTTAACGAGGGTTAGCTAGATAGCTAGATAGGACATACATGCATTGTTGTGAGTTAATATGTGATTACATGATTAGTGAACCTCGGACGTTGGTGAATAATAAACTTATGTGTCTCGGTGATATCTGACAAACTTATGTGAAAACCATACGTGATTATGTGAACCTAAACCGAACACGTTAATAAAAATTATTAAAAGTGGAGCATGAGGTTGGTTGGGGTCTTAAAACATGGGGTTGCGCTTGGTATGGCCCAAAATAATGAAAACATCAAAGAAAACAGGCTATACAACAAACTGGGCCGCTCAAAACGGATTAAACCATTTCGAACGGCCATTCACAATTCCGAACGGGTGTTCACAATTCCGAACGGGTGTTCACAATTCCGAACGGGTGTTCGGAACACGCTGACGTTGTCAAACCGCCTTAAACTACTATTTAAGCAACCTTAAGCCTCTTGTATCTCCTAAACTCAACCCTAATCCTCCCCTTTCTGCCCCACACGAATTATTAACCCTAAACCACCTGCTAAAGCTCAAGAACATCAATCGGGAAGCTTGGAGAGCGTTCTGTTGGTTGTTTTGGAGTGTTTGTGGTATAATCTCCATTCCCTCATGTTTTAATCTTCTTTAAATTGTTTTAAAACATCAAAACCTTGTTTGTCCAGGTCTGAAAGTATTTTATAAAAGTTAAAACATGATGATTACGAAGATTAAAAGGGTCAAGCACATTGTTATATTATGAATGTTATATGTTTTGCATGATTATGCATGTTCTTGATGTTTTAGACTTCTAGGGTTTGTGAATAATGATGTTTGTGATGTATAATTAGGGTTTTGATCAGATGTGGTTCTTACTAATGTTGTATGATGATTATTAGGTGTTATTGATTGATAATATGCAACTAGGGTTTGATATAATTGATAATATTGCATGATTAGAATCTGGACAGATTCTGAATGTCGACTTGTAGGGTCTGTTTCGTGGCTTGAAAATAATTGGTTTGATCGATTCTTTGCATGAATAGATTGTACATTGTCTTAGCTTTTTAGAATGGGCAAAATCATCTGATTTGGATGTCGTTTGATATGTTTTTGGAATTTTCATTTAAAATAGGTCAGGTCAGAATTTCGGGTATCAAACTGAGTCAACTTTGAAACATCATAAATCAAGTTTTAAAAAGAATTGGGTTGTGAAATTTTTACAGAAGGTTAATATTGGAGTAATATGAGTTTTCCAAGTGGATTCATCCCGTTTGGATGAATACACAATTTTTGGGAATTTATCTACCAAACTGACCTGTTAGGAAGGTTTTCTGAACATAGATGTATTAGACGAATTGTAATTATTTTTGTGTTTGGATTTAAGACAAAACAAAAATAGGTATTGTTAAGTGAATCCCAAAGAAAATTCAGTAAAAATTTGGGAGGTTAACTCACTGATTTGCTATTTTAAATAAATTCGTTTTGATGGCGCACAATCTGTCCTGAAAACACAGATTGTGTATTATGTGCTTATGTGATTAATTGAGGTCTTAGGTGGTATGGAATTGACATGTAACTGAAGTACACTTGTCTGAGACACATACGGAATGTAGAAACTAATTGTAACCAACGTATTCACCAACGGGTCCGTAGGATTTACTTATGCATGTAGAATCACTAGGTGTCACTTACACGCTTTTGAACATTTAAAACGCCTTGGACAAACGAGTTATATGGTGTAATGATATTACGCCTATACTCACTTAATGACACTGTTATTAGGGTGTCGGTAGCATATATTGCTTGCTTTTCGGATTCCTTGCTTGCACGTTAAGGTGAGTTCACGGCCCCTCTTTTAACTGGTTTCACTTTTCGGGGGAGAAAACATGTGTTAAAACTTATGTTTGGTAACTACTGTCATACTATGGGTTTCTATGGTTTACTATACGATCTTTGGAAGTCTCGGGGGGAACCAGGAATGTGCGGGTTAGCACAACGGGGAAATGTGAATAGCGCTATTGGGAGTGACCAACCCCGCTCGTCGGCTTGGAGGGTCGGGCGAGTGCATATTGTCTCAAACAGGAACAACAGGTTTACTATTCGGGCACGACATCTGGTTTGCGAGTTAGTAATGGTTTTCCAATCGTAGTAGTAACAAAACATACGCCTAGCTAGCGTACTTTGGTTTTCGATTTGTTATAGTATGGACAGGTTGAACTTGGTACGTTGATTACAAAACCTGTAAACTCACCAGCATTTTTGTGCTGACGTAAACTTTTACATGTTTTCTCAGGTCGCTAAGGTAGCACAATGGAACTAGGGCGCACGCGTCTGCACGACGTCTAGTTAGGATTGCATGGTTTTCAAACATTGAACATTTGGTTTACTTTTGGATTATGTTTTGAGAATAAGCTTCCGCTGTAACTGGAGATTTAAACTATGTTTTTGAAATTGCATATGTTAATTTAGACTTGTTTATTGTGATCGTTGGTTTGGATCCTGGTTTGTCATGCGCCTCGCGGTAAAACTCCGCAAGTGGATTTTGAGGGTGTGACAGATTGGTATCAGTGCCATGGTTATAGTGAACTAGGACAGCATGTAGAGTCTAGACTATAGCCGAGTCGCACACACTAGACGATCACTTAGTACTAAACATTTTGGTGGATTACGTATGGGCTTGTCGGGGTGTCTCTAAATCATCTGACCTTCCTATGTTACATCATCCGTTCTATCCTAAGTCTGGTTACTTGTTTTCTAGGCAGTGTGGTATATTGGGGTAAATCGTGTACTCTTGAGATTTGTCCAAGGCTCGGACATCTCCCTTTCATACTCCAATAGAAACACTTGCCATAAACTACCGTAGCATTACGGTGTATAGCTAAGAGTCTATGTCCGGTGATTTGAACTTTGAACTAGGAGAACACTTGGAGGACCATGTAGAGCGGTTTATCATTTTGGGTGCACACAAAATCATAAACCGAAATGCATGAAAGCCCTAGTGAGCTCTGGGTTTGAATGGATAGTCCTGGGTTGGATCTAGCTTTGATCTTGCGAACGCTAGTGGTTACCATTAGCTGTGAAACTAAATTTTCTCGTCCTTTTTGTCGGAATCATGTCTGGAGTGCGAGGAGGACGTGGAGGTGGCCGCGCTGGTGGGCGTGGTGGTGGCGGTCGTGGTGGTGGTGGTCGTGGAGGTGTGGAACCTCAAGATGACCGGATCAGAGATTAAAAAGTATACGGTGAGGCGTAATGAGTTGGCAGTGCTGTGTCCTGATCTGCATGTGCCAGAATACAGGAGGATTGAACACTATATCTCGGGGCTAGTACCAGAGATCGCAGGGTTAATGGCTGTGGGGAATCTTCCTACATACTCATAGGTGGTTCGATCGGCTCATAGGATGACAAACTTGAAGGTGAATGAGGGTATCTTACCTGCTAAGGGTTCGACTGTCAAGGCCCCGGAAAATAACAAGCGTAAATGGGATAATGAGGGGAAAGGATCTGCGCCAGCACCAGCACAACAGGGTAAGAGATTCGATAGCGGGGGTTCTTCTTCTTCGGGTACCAAACAGGGTGGTTATGCGGGGAAATTACCTAAATGCAACAAGTGTGGGCGTCATCATCAGGGGGGCTGCGACCATAATCGTTGCCATCGCTGTCAGCGATTTGGGCATTTTGCTAAAGACTGTCGGGCGACACTTCCATCGACCCAGGCTCCAACTACTAACTCGGCTCCTACTACTCAAGGAACTACGGGAAGACATGGATGTTACAACTGTGGGGAGACTGGGCATTACAAGAAGGATTGCCCGAAACTGAAGCAGGGCGGGAACAACGGTAACGGGAACAACGGGGGCGGTGGCAGGAATGCACGTGCCTTCGTCATTGGAGCCGCAGAGGCTAGACAGGATCCTGACACAGTTACCGGTACGTTCCTTCTCAATAATCGCTCTGTTAGCGTTTTATTTGATTCCGGTGCCGATAAAAGTTTTATATCTATGGAAGTTAGTCGACTGCTAGATGCAGTACCCGTACTATTAGAGGCTAAGTATGTAATTGAGTTGGCTGACGGTAAAAAGATTGAAGCTACTTGTATCCTTCGGGAGTGTCAACTAGAGTTGTCGGGTTTGTCATTCCCCATCGACCTTATGCCGGTACCTTTGGGTAGTTTTGACGTTGTGGTAGGCATGGATTGGTTGTCTTTGTATCGCGCTGAGATCGTTTGTTACGACAAGATTATTCAGATTCCCCTCCCTGATGGAGAATTCCTTTCTGTGTACGGTATCAAGGGCGGTGCTCCGCTAAATCTCATTTCTAGCATGAAAGCCCTTAAGTATCTTCGAAAGGGTTATTCGGACGTTTTGGCATTTTTATCTGTTTCCTCTACCGATGAGAAGAAGATCGACGATATTCCTGTTGTACGTGAGTTTCCTGATGTATTTCCCGATGATTTATCTGGTCTTCCTCCCCATCGTCAGGTTGAGTTCGGTATTGATCTTGTACCATGGGCTGCTCCTATTGCTCGGGCCCCCTACCGTCTTGCACCTCCCGAGATGCAGGAATTGTCTAGTCAGTTACAGGAACTCTTGGACAAGGGTTTCATCGGACCAAGTTCTTCCCATTGGGGAGCCCCGATTCTGTTCGTTAAGAAGAAGGATGGAAGTTTTCGATTGTGTGTGGATTACAGAGAATTGAACAAATTGACCATCAAGAACCGTTATCCTCTTCCATGTATTGATGATCTATTCGACCAACTCCAGGGTTCTAGTTTCTACTCCAAGATTGATTTGAGGTCCGGTTATCATCAGTTGCGCGTAAGGGAAGCTGACATTGCAAAGACAGCCTTTCGTACACGCTATGGCCATTACGAGTTCTTGGTCATGCCTTTCGGTCTTACAAACGCACCGACGGTTTTCATGGATTTGATGAACCGCGTTTGCAAACCATATCTTGACAAGTTCGTCATTGTGTTTATTGATGACATCCTGATTTACTCAAAGAACAAGACCGAACACGAGGAACACCTGCGTTTGGTTTTGGAACTCTTGCGACGGGAACAGCTTTACGCTAAGTTCTCAAAGTGTGACTTTTGGTTACGCGAAGTTCAGTTCCTAGGACATGTGGTTAATGAACTAGGAATTCATGTCGATCCAGCTAAGATTGAAGCGATCAAGGACTGGGGAGCACCAAAGACGCCAACTGAGGTGCGGCAATTTCTAGGCCTTGCGGGCTACTATCGTCGTTTCATTATGGGGTTCTCGAAGATCGCTCAACCCCTCACCACTCTTACTCAGAAGGATAGAAAATTCGACTGGGGTAAACCACAAGAGTCGGCATTTCAAGAACTGAAGTCTAAACTGTGTTCTGCTCCTATTTTGTCCTTACCGGAAGGCCCTGATGATTTCGTTGTTTACTGTGATGCTTCTATCCATGGTCTCGGTTGCGTGTTGATGCAACGCGAGAAAGTGATTGCGTACGCTTCTCGTCAACTCAAGGTGCACGAGAAGAACTACACCACCCATGACTTGGAGTTGGGTGCAGTGGTTTTCGCGTTGAAAATTTGGAGACATTACTTGTACGGTACCAAATGCACCATCTACACCGATCACAAGAGTCTTCAACATATTTTCGACCAACAACATTTGAACATACGACAACGTCGTTGGATTGAACTTCTGAATGACTATGATTGCGCCATTAAGTATCATCCTGGCAAGGCGAATGTAGTAGCAGACGCCTTGAGCAGGAAGGAATCAATTAAACATCGTCGCGTTCGGGCGTTGCAACTCACCATTCACTCCTCGCTACCTGACCAACTCCGTTCTGCCCAGTTAGAAGCTTTGAAGGAAGAAAACCTTAAAGCTGAGACTATGCATGGTGCCGACAAGCACCTCGAGCGAAAACCTGATGGCTTACACTACTTCGCAGAACGCATATGGGTTCCTTTATTCGGGGGACTTCGGGAGCTTGTTTTAGATGAGGCTCACAAGTCCCGGTATTCTATTCATCCTGGTTCGGATAAGATGTACCAAAATCTGAAGGTGCTTTACTGGTGGCCAAACATGAGGTCGGATATAGCCTCATACGTGAGCAAATGCTTGACCTGTGCTAAGGTCAAGGTGGAATACCAGAAACCGTCGGGTCTTTTGCAACAACCTGAGATTCCGGAGTGGAAATGGGAACGGATTACAATGGATTTCGTCACGCAACTGCCTAAGTCACCGAGCGGGAATGATAAGATATGGGTGATTGTTGATCGGTTGACGAAATCAGCCCATTTTCTCGCTATCAAGGAGACCGAAACCATGGATCGTTTGGCTCGTCTTTATCTGAAGGAAGTTGTTTCTAAGCACGGGGTGCCGGTTTCTATTATTTCGGATCGTGACTCCCACTTTACTTCTCACTTCTGGAAATCCTTGCACAAAGCTTTGGGTACCCAGCTAGACATGAGTACAGCTTGGTACCCAGTCAGAGTGAGCGCACGATTCAAACCTTGGAAGACATGCTGTGGGCATGTGTGATCGATTTTGGCAAAGGTTGGGAAGCTCATCTACCGTTAGTAGAATTCTCTTACAACAACAGTTATCACACGAGCATCAAGGCGGCTCCGTTCGAGGCACTGTACGGGCGGAAATGCCGATCTCCTCTTTGTTGGGCTGAGGTGGGTGAGAGTCAACTCACTGGGCCTGAGCTAGTGTACGAAACTTCGGAAAAGATCGTACAGATTCGTAACCGGTTGGCAGCGGCACGGGATCGGCAAAAGAGTTATGCCGATCAGCGTCGCAAGCCATTGGAATTCCAAGTTGATGACAAAGTATCCTCATCTCTTTCCTAAGGAAGCGTTCGAATCGAGATATGTCTCCACTGCAGCTGAATGAATCTCGGGCGAGATTCCTTTTTAACGTGGGGATGATGTGACAACTCGGGTAAATCTCTCTCTTGGTTTCTATCTTTTGTCTGTTTCTTTTGTTAATCCTTTTGGTACTCGTGCAATTTTCGGGACGAAAATTCTTTTAACGTGGGGATGATGTGACACCCGGCAAATTCTGGTTAACAACGTTGTCTAGATTAAAGTCTACCTTAGTGAGTCACGCGTACATTATACTTAACGAGGGTTAGCTAGATAGCTAGATAGGACATACGTGCATTGTTGTGAGTTAATATGTGATTACATGATTAGTGAACCTCGGACGTTGGTGAATAATAAACTTATGTGTCTCGGTGATATCTGACAAACTTATGTGAAAACCATACGTGATTATGTGAACCTAAACCGAACACGTTAATAAAAATTATTAAAAGTGGAGCATGAGGTTGGTTGGGGTCTTAAAACATGGGGTTACGCTTGGTATGGCCCAAAATAATGAAAACATCAAAGAAAACAGGCTATACAACAAACTGGGCCGCTCAAAACGGATTAAACCATTCCGAACGGCCATTCACAATTCCGAACGGGTGTTCACAATTCCGAACGGGTGTTCGGAACACGCTGACGTGGTCAAACCGCCTTAAACTACTATTTAAGCAACCTTAAGCCTCTTGTATCTCCTAAACTCAACCCTAATCGCCCCCTTTCTGCCCAACACGAATTATTAACCCTAAACCACCTGCTAAAGCTCAAGAACATCAATCGGGAAGCTTGGAGAGCGTTCGGTTGGTTGTTTTGGAGTGTTTGTGGTATAATCTTCATTCCCTTATGTTTTAATCTTCTTTAAATTGTTTTAAAACATCAAAACCTTGTTTGTCCATGTCTGAAAGTATTTTATAAAAGTTAAAACATGATGATTACGAAGATTAAAAGGGTCAAGCACATTGTTATATTATGAATGTTATATGTTTTGCATGATTATGCATGTTCTTGATGTTTTAGACTTCTAGGGTTTGTGAATAATGATGTTTGTGATGTATAATTAGGGTTTTGATCAGATGTGGTTCTTACTAATGTTGTATGATGATTATTAGGTGTTATTGATTGATAATATGCAACTAGGGTTTGATATAATTGATAATATTGCATGATTAGAATCTGGACAGATTCTGAATGTCGACTTGTAGGGTCTGTTTCGTGGCTTGAAAATAATTGGTTTGATCGATTCTTTGCATGAATAGATTGTACATTGTCTTAGCTTTTTAGAATGGGCAAAATCATCTGATTTGGATGTCGTTTGATATGTTTTTGGAATTTTCATTTAAAATAGGTCAGGTCAGAATTTCGGGTATCAAACTGAGTCAACTTTGAAACATCATAAATCAAGTTTTATAAAGAATTGGGTTGTGAAATTTTTACAGAAGGTTAATATTGGAGTAATATGAGTTTTCCAAGTGGATTCATCCCGTTTGGATGAATACACAATTTTTGGGAATTTATCTACCAAACTGACCTGTTAGGAAGGTTTTCTGAACATAGATGTATTAGACGAATTTAAATTATTTTTGTGTTTGGATTTAAGACAAAACAAAAATAGGTATTGTTAAGTGAATCCCAAAGAAAATTCAGTAAACATTTGGGAGGTTAACTCACTGATTTGCTATTTTAAATAAATTCGTTTTGATGGCGCACAATCTGTCCTGAAAACACAGATTGTGTATTATGTGCTTATGTGATTAATTGAGGTCTTAGGTGGTATGGAATTGACATGTAACTGAAGTACACTTGTCTGAGACACATACGGAATGTAGAAACTAATTGTAACCAACGTATTCACCAACGGGTCCGTAGGATTTACTTATGCATGTAGAATCACTAGGTGTCACTTACACGCTTTTGAACATTTAAAACGCCTTGGACAAACGAGTTATATGGTGTAATGATATTACGCCTATACTCACTTAATGACACTGTTATTAGGGTGTCGGTAGCATATATCGCTTGCTGTTCGGATTCCTTGCTTGCACGTTAAGGTGAGTTTACGGCCCCTCTTTTAACTGGTTTCACTTTTCGGGGGAGAAAACATGTGTTAAAACTTATGTTTGGTAACTACTGTCATACTATGGGTTTCTATGGTTTACTATACGCTCGTCGGCTTGGAGGGCCGGGCGACTGCATATTGTCTCAAACAGGAACAACAGGTTTACTATTCGGGCACGACATCTGGTTTGCGAGTTAGTAATGGTTTTCCAATCGTAGTAGTAACAAAACATACGCCTAGCTAGCGTACTTTGGTTTTCGATTTGTTATAGTATGGACAGGTTGAACTTGGTACGTTGATTACAAAACCTGTAAACTCACCAGCATTTTTGTGCTGACGTAAACTTTTACATGTTTTCTCAGGTCGCTAAGGTAGCACAATGGAACTTGGGCGCACGCGTCTGCACGGCGTCTAGTTAGGATTGCATGGTTTTCAAACATTGAACATTTGGTTTACTTTTGGATTATGTTTTGAGAATAAGCTTCCGATGTAACTGGAGATTTAAACTATGTTTTTGAAATTGCATATGTTAATTTAGACTTGTTTATTGTGATCGTTGGTTTGGATCCTGGTTTGTCATGCGCCTCGCGGTAAAACTCCGCAAGTTGATTTTGAGGGTGTGACAAACACAATCACAGCCTCTGCAATCTTCCAATCATAATACCACCAGATAAAATCATTCGCAAAGTGTTGTGGAATCTGCAATAGAGGAATATGTTTGAACACTTTCGGTGGTTTGTACTTCAAAGTCACTTTGGGCAAACCGGTAATAGTATCAATGTCTTTCTTGTGAACAATTCGCTTCGGATACTGGGGTTCAAATAAGTTCCATCTCGTCCTGCTTTCCCTCGCCATTCGATCAGCAAAATAAGAAATGTGATCGTTCGAGGATCCAGTCAACCTATGTCGGCAAATATCACGAATAGCCCAATACGGGAGAGTCTTCAGGTCATGGAATCTGTCAAAATACAGTATCCCCTTCTCCCACTTAACGGCAACACACTTCAACTGCTTTATAAACTTCCAACCCAACGCTCTTCCTTTAAACATTTCGTTGTGTAGTTTATAAAAGCTTCCCTGAATCTCTGCTTTCGGACGATTGGCTTCTTTCTCTTTCAGTTTCCTCGGTAACTCTTTCAAACTGTCAGATTGTTCGATATTCGGTTTATCATGCCCCTTGAACACTTCTTCAACAAACTTATCACTCTTTTTTCTAGCAAGTTTCTCAGCTTCTTTTAGTAACTCTTCAGTGAACACAGCAAATCCAGAATCTTTATCTTTCTTGAAATTGGTCAACACCATAAAGTAAGGTTTTATGATGAATTGACTATTTGACTAATACTTTGACTGTTTGACTAAGACTTTGACTAGGACTTTGACTATTTAACTCAAGGCTTTATTTAAAAAAAAAAAAACTTGTATGTAAAAAAAAAAAAAGAATTTAGAATCATATTATTATTATTATTCTTATTTATATACATTTATGTATGTATATAAGTTGTGAGTTATGATAAATAAATACTTAGGCACATTTGTATAATATTAATGATAAAGGTGTAATAAAAAAAGGGAATATTTCATAGAATAATAACCAAGTTTTAAAAGTGTTCCAATTAGGTCACTCGTTCTTTTTTTGGCCAAATTAAATGACTAAACATTCAAATCGAGTCTTGTAAAATTTTGTTTGTGTTAAGAATGACATGAAGGAGAAGATGTTGGGGTTAGGATTTTAAATATATGTAAATGTATTAAAAAAATAAAATAACATGTTAATTATATTAAAAAATTAAAAAATATATGATAAATCCACATCATCACTTAACGTCGGCATTAATAAATAGGAAAAAAATAACCAAAAAGCCACATTACCATAGTTACCTACAAAATAGATGAAAAAACCTCTAATTTACATACTAAGTGAATGTTGAGTGACCTAATTGAGACACAAAAAAATGTTGAGTGACCTAATTGGAACACTTTTGAAAGTTGGTTACTATTTTACAAAGTTACCCCTAAAAAAAATATATATATAAGGGCTTTTTATGTATTAAAATTTTGGGGAAAATTTTGCGATGTTACAGGTACGTCACGATCATCAGAATGATTTCCAGCTTCCTTTTTAGGTAGATTAGGAATCTGGTTATCAGCCAATAGTTCTTCCAATTTTTTTCCAACCTGCTTCGCCAAACCTTCTAAAATCTCCTTTGACATTGCATCCTGTCACTAGATTCAAAGATCTCAGAGAATCTACTGGTCATGTCAATCGTCCAGACTCGATCAGTTAGCATCTGGCGATACATCTGTTTATCATTTTCAGACAATGACTTCAGCTTTTCATTCCAAAAGATCGTATCATCATCAACCGATCCTCCAGGAGCTTTAAAACTGGATTCACCTTCTTTTCCAGATCCACGTTTCTCATACTTATACTTATCTGTATCGTCATCATCATCATCATCATCATCATCAAATGCAGAGCTGCCTCCATCACCAGATTCACCATTCGAACCATCATCATCTCCATCATCCTTCTTCTTCTTCTTTTTAGGAGCATTTCCTGCATCTTTATCAAGATCCTTATCATCCTCCTCCTCATTATCAGATGGTTCAAAATCAACCTGCTCCTCATCTTGTTCTTTGTCCTCTTCACCTTCTTTTAGCTGAGGAGCTCGAGAGTACAAATCTTTTATCAGATTGTCCAAGTTCTTGTTACTCTCTTTTAGCTTCTTGTTGTCTTCTTTCAAAGCTATGTATCGTCTGGTGTTTCTTTGTTCGTGTTTCAACAACTTCTTGTTTTCTTTGCGAAGTCGTTTAATTTCAGCTTCAAGTGCTTCCTGATTGTCATGTGATGTCTCAACAACGTCTAGCATCTTCTGATCATTGTTTTTCAATTTCTCAATCTCTGCTTGCTGCTACTTAATTATCTTCATCATATCAGCTAGCTTCCGGTTCACAGCGTTCATCACATCGCTATCAACTGTAACCTTTGGAGTAGAAGCTTAAGCAACAGCAGGCAGCTTTCCTTTCTTAATTTTCTATAACACTCTATCAAGTGCATCATTGAATTGATCAACAGGTAGATCAGTCTGTTTCTCAGTTCCTGATGATGTTTTCTGTTTCTTCGCAACTGGACTTGCAACCGGTGATTTCGAGCTAGATGATGGTGGTAGTTTCTTTGTAGCAATAAGTGATTCAATCTCTCTAGCTCTCTTTTCCATGGTCTTTAACACTTTCTCCTTCTTCTTGAATTGGGGCTTTTTCTGTTTCTCCCCCTGCATTGGCGATCCAGGAAAATCTCCTGATCCCAAGCCTAAATCTTCATCAGCTTCATCTAAGCGAATAGGATTCTTGTTTCTCTGTTCTTCCAAAGACCTATTCAGACTAGCAGACTCACCAGCCATAGTGGCCTTGGGCGTGGTGCTCTTTATAGTCTCTTCATCAGAATCCCATCGCTCGTCTTCTTGCGTCTCCTCAGAATAAACCGACGCTTCATCCACAAGATGTAATCCTTTCTTTGCCATACTTTTGTGCCTTCCAGATGCACTTTTCTTCTTTGCTGGTTCAGCTTCAGTCTGAACTTCAATCCTAATCTCTTTCTCTTTACCTTTACCACTCTTTGCTCCCACATTCACTACCTGACGCTTTCATTTTGCCTCAGGGTTAACTGGATGTAACGGATTGTCTTCGTCCGATGCACTGTCAGCATGCCTCACCTTATCTTTACCAGGATCTTCATAATCAATCTTGACTAAGTGACCAAATAAACGTCTCACTGGTGGTCTTTCATTTACAGACAACCCCTTATAAGCCTTCATTCTGGCAAGAGTATTAATGTTCATATGCTCCTGAACAATAATCTGCTTTGGGTCTCTCTTCAAATTCTTATACTTCAAATCGAAAATCATCTAAAGGAATCTAGGATATAACAAAAACTTCCTAGTCCTTGTACCTCTCACTGGCTCCAACAAGTGTTCCATAAGCATTCCTGATACATTGAATGGTTTGTTCAATATAAGTGCTACCATCAACGAACTTATGCTTTTCCTCATCAGATCATAACCACCAGCCGCTGACCTGAAGACATGTATCATCACATGTGCTAAGTACTTGAATTGAGGACAGAGCTTTCCTTTGTGTAACGAACCATCAGTAATTGGTCCGTTATACTTCATTCTGAGAAAGCACTTCCTTTGTTCAGTCCAGCTGAGTTCTCTGGGATCTGTCTTGACATCTTCAAGTTTCAACGCTTCCCTAATATCATTCTCTGACACAATAATCAGCACTCCTTGAATCTTGCTGACCAGAGAAGATTCACCATCCCAGAAGTCCATTTTAGCATTTGTCCAGAACTCCTGTAACAAATCTCTGTAAATAATAGCAGGTGTAGCAATTGCATCGATCACCCGGCTCCTCTTCAGAAACTCTATTATCCCGGTAAACTCTGTGTGCTTCTTCAGGTCTCCAAGATATGCACATCAGTTGTGTGCATTCTCAAACGGTAAAATATCAGTCTTCGCTGTCTCGGCAGCCTGTGAGGATGATCCAGCAGGAAAACTCGTATCTTCCTGTTCAGACATGGTTAAAACTGCAAAACAAATCAAGTAAACGCGTTAAAAACAAACAAAATAAACACAAATTGAAAATTTGGATTTTAAATTCTACATTCGCCCACTTAAAGGTTTGAATGAGAAAACTTTGGGTGCGAATGTAAAGTTTCAAAAGTTCGATTGTGAAAAGTTTTTGAAAAATTGTTTCATTCGACCATTCAGCTACATTCGCCCAAACAAACCTTCTCCTTCACCCAAATCTGCACGTTCGACCGTTTAAGATTGGACGAAGGTGACAATTCATCACATACAAATTTCAATTTTGAATTTAAGTGATTTTAAACAAGTCATTTTGATTCATTAGGCAACTAAAACGTCCGATTAATGTTTCCAAATCATGAATTCCATCAAACAAACATTGATTCAGTGTTTTCTTATAAAAACTAGGGTTCGAACCTAGATACTAATCAAATGATCAATCTGTTGAATTAAAGCCCTAAATTTTTAGATTATCTCCCCCTAAAACACTGAAACAATGAATCCGTATCAAAAAGTAAATCAATTAACATGTTTAAATCAGTGTTTGATCAGTTAAGGCTCGAAAATGAAAAACGACGATTAAACATTCAATCTTTGATGAAAACCTGTAAAGATAAGGGCAAAATGATCAGCACAAGTAGACGAACACAATGATAAGGTCTAAAATCAAAGAGCAATAAGTGGACTTAAGGTCAGAATTTTTTTTTGAAAATATTTGAAATGGGTTTGAATGAGCAGAATTAGGTTTATATAGACTGCTCATTCGCCCGTTCATAGTGGTTGAACGTGAAGCTTTTGTCTCCTTCGACCCTAATTAAAGGTTCGAATGAGACATAAGGGTTCGAAAGAGAAATTGTCTTAAGAACTCTCACATTCGAGTCCCGTTCAAAATGACTTAAGAACTCTCACATTCGACCCAACGAAGGGGAGAAAGTGAACAGGAATTTTTGAAAATTTTACAAAATCTCAAAATCGAGTCCCGTTCAAAATATTTTCCAACGTTTAAGCATCCGACAATCATATTTTCTCATTTAAATTTTACAAAGCTCAAATGGTTCATCAAGGTTTAGAAAATCGTCATCAACCACCATCAGCTATCAAAAAATAAGATAGAAATGTAAAATCTTTTTGGATTTTCTAAAGTTTATGTTAAAACACACCTAAAATCTTTTTGAGTTTTGCAATTTTTGACGAGAAATGTAAAATGCAGAAATGTAGATGCATTATTGTGCGACTAATGCTTTGGATTACAATAAACATATGTTAATGGTGATTGTCGAACGGGCGAAGGAGGTGAAATGTGGGCGAATGAAGAAATTAGTTGGTGCGAAGGAGAAAAGACATACGAAGGAGAGACAAGGAGTGCAAATGTAGATTTATTGTTTTGTAATGCTTGGTTCGCACGAAGTGTTTGGGCGAACCTGCACATTCGACCATTCAATATGGGCAAATGTGCATGCCTATAAATAGGTTAAGCAATTTTTGAATGTTAGTTGTTGATCATTTTATTTCCCTCCTGTTTTGTGTCTCTCCCTAGTGTTTTGTCAACTTATTTTCACGTCATATCTGATTGTAATCTTTATTAAAACGTGTAATTTGAGTTGATTATTAATAAGAAAAACCTTTGAAAGATGATTTCTGTGTTTTGATTGTTTGATTATCATAATTGTGATTGATTCAGGGATTCCGCACCTGAATCAAACTTGTTTGATCAATCTCTTTGTAGATTTGACGATCCTAAGCGAATGCAAGAAATGTAAAGATAAAGCAGTAAATGTTTTGGGCTTGCCGGTAAAGGGATCATATCAGTTATTAAGAAATCTGATCACACCGTTGATCTTTTGATTTATTATCATTAAAGACAATGTGTGATCTGGCAACTGCTGATATTGTGGTCCACATAAACTCTCATGCATACTTTTGTGCAGTGCTTTAGACTGATACAATTATGTATAGAATAAACATAATTGCCTGTGGTTCCCACGCACACGACATACTCCCGTATCAAGAAGTAAATGCACAAAGACTCATTGTAAAGCGTGATTATGCTTTCGTTGTCTGTAATTTACAAGATATAATGCACAGAGGTATACAGGTCAGCAAATTAATGCAGCAAAGTAACATGTTCACTCTACCAGGTTGAGGACTGGTATCAATCATGATTTGCATCAGTGATTAATACGATGTAATAGATAATCTTTGATTATCATAATACATGGAAAGTTCCTCAATTCGGTAACTTTAGGATTTGGCTTAAAGCTCTTTTATAAAGACACACTATCTGATCTAGGTCCGTAATGACTTACAGCAGAAGATCAGAGAGGCTATCCCCAGACAACTAATAATATAACGACCCAAAACCTCCGAGTTTTGTACAAATACCCTATCAAACGAAATTACGGTACTAAGACCATATGCCCATGATGAGTTCATCCACACAACAATTCGTTTGATATGTATGTATCAGGCAAGAAGTAATAGGTCTACGAAGCCTATCAGCACATCACACAAACTCAAACACACGACCTATATAGCATTACATTACTTTAGAATGTGTCAGATCCCCACTGATGTACTATCATTTCGCCTTTTTCTCCAGGAAATCATTTTTGATTTTTCTGATTTTTCTGTTTTTATAAATTTTTCAATTTACTGTTCTCATGGATAAGCTAATGGCATTAATCTAAGGGAAGAAGATATAGCAGTCAGCAAAGAAATTTTCTAATTTTTATGGATTTTGAAATTTTTCAATGTTTTTGGATTTTCGAATTTTTCTGAAAAACAGTAAAACTAAACTAAAAAACGATAAACTGAGGTGGTGATTAGTCTTGTTTTTCTTTAATACAGTTAACTTTCAAAAGATATTCAAATCTCGATTTATCAAAAGCTTTGGTAAAAAGGTCTGCACGTTGGTAATCAGTGTGGATTTTGACCATATCGATTAACTCTTTAGCATAACAAAAACGGATAAAATTGTATTTAATCCGGATATGTTTAGCCTTTGAGTGATTTACTAAGACTTTTGTTAATGCGATTGCGGCTTCATTATCACAGTAAATAGGGGTTTTAAGAAATTGCAAACCGTAGTCCACCATCTGTTGTTGTATCCAAAGAACCTGTGAGCAGCAGCTCGATGCTGAAACGTATTCTACTTCACATGTGGATAATGCAACTGCGGTCTGTTTTTGCATTGCCAGGTCACGAGCCTGCTCCCCATAAACTGGCATCCAGCCGGTGTGGATTTGCTGTCTTTGTCACAGCCGCCCCAATCTGCATCACTAAAAGCGATTAGGTCAAAATTATCATCATTAGGGTATCATAGTCCTCTCGACGGACAACCCTTCAGATATCTAAGGATACGTTTGACAGCTGCAAGATGACTCTGTTTCGGCTTTGATTGATAACGTGCACAGAGACATGTGGCAAACATTATATCAGGTCTGGAGGCTGTGAGATACATCAGAGATCCGACGATTGCTCTGTATGTAAAAGGATCAGTTAGCTCCCCCTTAGCGTCAACTCCAATCCCGTGATTAGGTTGTATTGGGGTATCCATCGGCTTCGAATCATCCATATGGAATCGGCTCAAGACTTCAGAAACGTATTTCGTCTGGTGAATAAAGATCCCCGTTGGCCTTTGTTCCACCTGCAAGCATAGGAAAAACTGCATCTCTCCCATTGCGCTCATCTCGAACTTTTCCTGCATAACACGTTCAAAGTCTCTGCACAGAAGTTCGTTAGTAGACTCAAGAAGCAAGTCATAGCCTGTTCGTTTAGTGAACAGTGTGCAATCTACCAAACCTCGCTTGAATCCTTTTGAAAGAAGATACGTGCTCAGCTCCTCATACCATTGCCTTGGAGCCTGGTGCAACCCGTAAAGAGCTTTGTTCAAAACGTAGACCTTATCCCGGTGAATAGGATCTTCAAAGCCTGGTGGTTGACCTACGTATACTTCCTCCTTGACCACACCATAGAGAAACGCGCTCTTGACATCCATTTGATACACCGTAAATTTCTTGAATGATGCAAACGCCAGAAACATTCGAATAGCCTCTAAGCGTGCAACTGGTGCATAGATCTCGTTGTAATCGATTCCCTCGACTTGATGAAATCCTTGTACAACCAAACGAGCTTTGTTCCTTACGATCACTCCTCTATCATCCTTTTTGCATATAAAAACCCATTTCGTTTCAATCTTCTTTCTTCTCGGGGGCAAATCTGTCAGTGTCCAAACGCCAAGTTTCTGAAACTATAACAACTCCTCTTGCATTGCTTCCACCCAAGCGTCGTCCAAAAGAGCATCCTTGTAAGTTTGCGGCTCAACCTGCGAAACATAACAAGCAAAAGACTAGTCATTCTGAAAACCTGATTTTTGTATTTTGGCCTATAAAGCAAGATTGCCAAGGTTTTCTGGTGAGTTAGCTCCACTGTCAACAATCCAAAGACTGCTCACAGGGCCAGCTGAAGCTCCCTGCACATATCAAGTAAAGAAGTTAGATTTTTCGGGGGACCCAAGCCTGTTTGGTCTTGGGTCTTTGAACAGTTTGTTTCAAAGATTCAGATTTTTCACAAACATCTTGATTTTTATCAACCTTTTTCTTTTCACATAAATCTTTCTCATTCTCAGATTTCACATTTTGTTGTGAGGTTGAAGCACACTCAGAATCCTTTGGTGACCAAGATTGTTCAGATCTTTTCAAGATCCGGATCTGAGATTTTGGGGTCTCAGCCGGTTTCTCTACTTCACCCTTGAACGATACCTTCTTGGTTACCTTCTCTGATTTAACAGAGACAGGTCCAACTGTTGGTTTGAAATTAGGTTTAACAGGAACCTTTTTGTTGTCAACAGTTGCGTTCACCATTGGTTTCTTCAACGGTTTCTCAGTGGCTATCCGGTTGCGTCTATCATATGTCATCGGACGATTTTCCCTCCTTTTGAAATAATTGCTTTGGTTATAAAAAGGTGCTGGTTGAGGGACAAACCGTCTCTATGGATAACAATGATTATCAATCGGACATTCATACTTTTGCTTCATCTCCACCTCGTGCCTCTTGTGTCTTACATACGGGCAGTCGGCAAGTAAATGCCCTCTCTCCCCGCACTTAAAACACGCACGATACTCTTCATAATTTTCCTTGACGTTCGACTTAGAATAACTAGCGATAGGATATTGATCATCCACACACCTTCTTCTTAAACTCTCAGGAGCGGGGTCCTTTGAGTAAGTCGGCTCAAGAAAACCATTTGACTTATCTTTTGGTTTAACAAATTGTGTGACATTGACCTTTGGCTCTTTAGGAATATCCGAATGAGTTTTCTTTAAGATTGATGGAGGAATATCATTTGTTCGCTCATGTTTCGGGAACCAAATGGTACTTTCCTGCCAGATCTTTTAAATTTTTGAATAATTTGCAAATTGAATTGGATATTCTTCGTCAGAAATGATCTTATCGGATCCTTGCATCCGATAGAATACTTTAATAGGTTTATCACACGATTCATTTTGCTCTTTATTTGACTTTTCTATTTTCTTTTTAACTTTCTTCTCAATTATCTTTTCAACTTTCTTTTCAACAGGCTTCACTGATTGATTCTTTCTATGAGCGTTAGCCATGGGATGGACAATATGAGATGGTGAAACAGGTTCAGTAGTGATGATGTGATTTTCATCAGGAATATCACTCACTTTTTCAGAAACCGTCTCAGACTGTTCATCCTCTTCATCAGAATCATCAGCAACAACCACACCCTTATTATTTCCCAGAACAGGTCTAACATCAGAATAAGGGTCTCCCACATTGGATGTGTTTGACTCATCATCCGATGTAGAGTCAGATTTAACTGAGCTCTCCGGTGCTATTGAATGCAAATTATGGTTTTCAAACAACACCGGAGCTGGGACAGCTTTGTAGTTTGCACTACTAGACTGTGAAGGCTCTTCTATTATGTGGTCAACAACATAAGCGATGTGCTTATAACTCTCAAGCTTGTTGTTTACTTTCTCTGGAAAGCACTTGATGGTGGCCATTTCAAGTTTTGTGTTTTCTAAATCATTGATGTAGTTATTTATGGCCATTTGTTTTGAAGACAAAGTCTTTTTCAATTCTGAAACGTCTTTCTTATAGCCATCAAGTACTCTGTTAAACTCTTTTGATTCTTTTTGATATGATTGACAGTTGATTTTTGCACTCTCAAGTTGAACCTTGAGTTGCTTATTCTCATCTGTCAATTTATCACAAGCTTTGCAATGTTTAACACAATTTTAATTTGAATTAACAGTAGATTCATTACTTACCTGTTTTGGAGGTTCTGTCATGGCCATCAGTGCAAAGTGTGCTTCCTTCCCAACGAAAAACTTGGAATAATCAATTCTGGTGCAAGCATCATCCACTATGCATGATTTCCGGGTCATCAAGAAGTCAGCTTCAGCATGCAACTGGTCAATGTCATCATCCAGTGAGTTAACACTAGATTCAGAATCAGACTCTTTCTCCTCATCAGAATAAGTAGAATCAAACTGCTTTGGAATATCAGCAACTGAATCAAGAATCATTCCAGTCTTCTTCTCTTCACAATCAACATTCATCTCTTCATTCAACTCCTCAATCTTCAATTCAGTCATTTTCTCAGTCACAATCTCTTCTTCAACCTCCACCGTTCATCCAAGTTCATTTGCTGTGCCACACAAGCCACATTACCAGTTGTAATTTCTTCAACACCTAACTGCATACCGGTCCAATCAAAACCCTCATCCTTTTGTATCACCAAAGCTTGATTTGGGTTCTCGGTTTGGGTTTGTGTGTTTGGTGTAGAAATGGGAATGATTGTTCGGTTTGAATTTTGTTGTGTATGGTTTTGTGTTGTGGATTTTCTAGCATTGTTGTTTTGTTGGGTATTTTGACGGTTTTGATAGTTGTTTTGAGGTTGAAAGCTTGAAATATTGGGACTTTGGTATGATACTTGATTTTGATTTTGGGTTTGTCGGCTTTGGTAATTAGAGTTGAATGGATTTCTATTACCTTGTTGTGCTGGCTGTGTGCACTCTCTTTTGAAATGACCTTTCTCACCACAATTGAAACAAGTGACTTTGGCTTTGTTGAAGCCATAAAGGGTGTTAGGAGAAGAAGAAAGATCAGTTCTCCCGGTCTTTTGAATAAAATCAGTGGCTCTTCTCATGATACTGGCAAAGGCCCACTGAATGTCTATGAGTTCCATTTCTTCCTTGTCAATATGTGCATAGTCCTCATTGGTCAAGTTGTTCCCAATTTGACTAGCAACCAATCCATTATATGATGCTACCATTGCTGAAACTAATGCTACATGTTGTTGGGCAATGTCAATAGTAACATTGTTTAGATTTGATGTCTCCAACACAATCGGGCTTTGGTTATTTTGACTTTGAGTAATTTGCATTTGATTCATTTGAGGATTGTATGGTTGTTGTTGTTGAGGTTGGCTAGCAGAGTAATATGCTGCTTGTTGCATGGGTGAAAATGGTGGAATATAAGTAGTTGTTGGATATGATGGTGAGGTATATGAAGATGTTTGAGCAAGGTAATTGATTGGTGTTTTGGGTGGTTCAACAATGTTAGATACGCACGCGATGTGTGGAGCAACATTAGAAGTAGAACTGGAAGTAGAATGAGAAGTAGATGTACCACCAAGATACAATTCCGGATTCTGAGGAATTTGAGCCCTTTTTGCTTTCCTCTTTTCCTCCATCCCCTTGTTTTCCAGTTTCTGAATGAACTCGTTGATAGTCCAATACTGGTACGCATCTTTCTCTTTTAACACCTCAATATGTTGGTTCCAATACGGTGGCAATGCATCGGCAAACTTGTCCACCAATTCAGACATAGGTATGCTTATCTCATGCTTGAAAGCTCTGTGAGTAAGTGGCAATACCTTGGGACAAACTCTTTCAACGTCTCGTTACCCATGTAACTAAAATTCTCAAAGTCTTTTCGAAGCTCTTCCATCCTTAGCTTCCTAGTCTTCTCATTTCCATCATGCCTGTTCCTTAGCATATCCCACAACTGTTTAGAAGTTGTACAAGACCCAAACTGATGAAGCAAGTCAGTATTGATGGCCTGAGACAATTGAGAAAACGCCTTCATCTCAATAGCAAATTTCTTCTTTTCATCATCTGCTAAATTTTCCAATGGAATAGGCTCTCCCGTGTTCTCCAAGATCGGAGCAACATAGCCTTTCGCAATCATCTGCCACGCCTCAGTTCCCTCTAAACCCATACCCTCCAAATGGATCTTGAATTTGGTCTTCCACGTGTTGTAATCGACCATTTCCATAAGCTTAGGTGGACAGTTTCCACTCCACGAAGACAAGTCTTGGATAAGAGTTGATATGGCATTAGTCGTCTGTGAGTGAACCGCTGCTGCTGCCACTCCCCAATAGTCACCAATTGGTTGCGGTTGTGGTTGCGTAACGTGTTGAGGAATAGTACTAGTCATCGCCATGTAGTTGATAGGTTGTGATGGTTGACTAGACTTTTGGGCAGCAACCGACCAAGGATCCATGGTTGTCTGCTGTTGTGGTGTCTTGTTAGGTCGTGGTGTAGTAGGAAAGTTCCACATCTTGATCTGAAAATGATTAAACACTAAAAGATTAGAAAAGTTTAAAATATATTCGTCCTTCGTATATGTCGAGTGGTCGAATGAGTCAAATTGTTCTCCTTCGACCGTTTGAAAAGATACGAATGAGAAGTATGACAAACACAAATCACTTTCGACCGTTTACACTCTCTTTCGACCGTTTGATTTCACCTTCGACCGTCCGAATGGTTGAATGAGACAAGTATGGTCGAATGAACAACAATACGCTAACAAACTCTTGGTTTGACCAGTTAAAACACCACCTTCGACCGAAAATCCCTTGGTTCGACCAAATTAACACACACGTTCGCCCATTCTCCCTAGGTTCGACCCTGCACATTCAAAAACGGTTATTCTTTGAAAATCAGTTAATTTTGATCAAATTTTTCAAAAGTCGAAAGAATTTGATGATTCTAATCAGGTTTTGCTTCGGATTTGATTTCGAACAAGTTTATCAAAGAGAATTATCCATTTTATCCATGAAAACAAGCTCTAATCAATCAAATTATCATCAATTTAGTTTTATCAATGAAAACAGAAAGTTTTTGATAAAAATAGGGTCCAAATCAGCTGTAAAATTATCTATTTGTGGTTGTTTAATCTATAATGGCTCTGATACCACTTTGTATGTGAGTAGGATCGTCAAATCTACAAAGATAGTGATCAAACAAGTTTGATTCAGGTGCGGAATCCCTGAATCAATCACAAAATGATAAAAATACTAACAAAACACAGAAATCTTCTTTAAAAGCTTCATTTCATTGATAAACACACTCAATTACACGTTATAATAAGCTTTACAATCAAAATATGACGTGAATTAAGTTTACACAAAACCATAGGGAGAGACTGAAATAGAAGGGAAACAAAAATGACCAAAACTATCATTCAAAATGAACTTGACCTATTTATAGGCCTGCACATTCTCCCACTTTGCTTGGTCGAATGTGCAGGTTCGCCCATTCATCATTGTCGAACCAAGCTATACATTAACATCTAATCTACCTTCGACCTCCTCTCTCTCCTTCGCACCTTTTGCTCTCCTTCGCACCTTTAGAATCTCTCATTCGCCCACTTATCCTTCCTTCGCCCATTCGTCAAAACACAAAAACATATGTTAATAGTAATCCAAAGCATTAGTCGCACAAAATGCATCTACAAATGAATCATTCAGAGGAGGAACAAGCTTGGTAAAAGAAGCACCTGTAACACAATAAAAATATTTTCAAAATGTTAGTGATATCCTCAGGATATAACTACACATCTTTTTCATCCTAAAAATATTTACCACTTTTCAACCATGACATAGGGATATCATCTCCATATGGAATGGAATCCCTTCTCACAAAGAAAAATTTTGACTTCCAAGACCATTCTGACTTATAAACATAAGAGATGTCCCCTATCTGTAGCTGGATGTCATGGTTCTCAATCATCTAATTACAGATCATCAAGATTTTCCACACCTCAAGCATAGCCTGAGCATATGCCATTCCTGTGACATCAAAGAACTACTTGATGAACTCAGGGAATGGATATTTAAGACCAAGGTAGAAGGGTAGGTACACGAAGCACACCCAAACTGGGATGCAAAATCAGACTTTGCACTCTGATCGTATGACCGGAATACATCCGATTCACGAAAGGCCCGTGAGTTTTGCAGGATTTAGATATCCTTGTCTGTAAAGGTGTAGACATCAATGGCAGGATCTTTCAAAAGATTTTATGGACTCCAATGCTGCCAGATGCCCTTGTTAATTTCTTGCCCATCCTGAGAATTTTGGGAAGAGAAAATGATGGATTGGTAAAAGCAGAAAGAAGGAAGAAGAAGATACCTTTTGAATAACCTTGATGTGGTTATAAAGGAAGGACCAAGGTGTAAATATAGGCGTTAAAAGAAGATATGTGTAACGGTCATCCCTAAAAAATATTATAACCGTTGAGATATTAACGGTAACATATTTTTGGGGACAATTGTTGGTGGTGAAATCCTTAAGAGATTACTGACTTGTATTTATCCTTTGATATCCTCAGGATGCTAAAGGCAGAAAATGACTTAGGATGACACTATGTATCATCCTATGTATATCCTAAGGATGGACTAACGAATTATCTTAATGACATGAATGCATGTATACTTAAACAACATCAAGACTTATGACAACGTCCCAACGACACTGTTGACCTATTCTTAGTCAAAGGAGAAGACAATAATGTGTAGCTCAAGTTCGTGATTAAGAAGAGGTCTAAGTGTAACCTTCCAAGATTAAATATAGGCGAATATTTCCGAAGGAAGTTATGTAACGGCTGGGAACTCATTCAAAAAAGAGACGTTGAGCGGAAACAGTCCTAACATAACTGATTTTTAGGGATATCTTGTTTAATTTTTAGATACTATAAATAGGGATGTGATTAACAAACTTAGGACACTTGACACTTGATACACACTTCGCTGCACCTATATTCATACTTTCCAAAAGCTCACACACACTACACTGAATTGTAGTCATAGTAATTCGTTCATCCCATTTCCAAAGTCATACTTTTTTTACCACATTAATATTAACAAACAAAGACAGGGGCTTAGACTACTCCCGAGGTTTTGTGCCAGCGATCATCTTTAATCAAGGGTTTTCCTCATACATTGAGTGTTGTTATTTGACTACATTTCATTTATATTCATTTGTTATACCTTTATGTCAGAGAGTTCCATCCCCAGGATATAACTGTCCATCCTGACCATTCCTTTTGTTATCCTGAACATAGTTGTCAATAATTGTTTCTATAATATCTTGAATGTAACATCCTTAAGATATAACTGATTTTCATACATTGCAAACATATTTAGCACTCTACCTCACATTTCTATTCTGGAATATAAATTTTTTTTTACTTGATAAGTTTTTGACAAAAACAATTATGATATTATTGTTTTGTTTATAAGTTAATAAAAACATGATCTAAGTGATAATAGTAACCTGGATCTTAATAAATAAGAGTTTAAACTAAATAACATCACCATTAAAGAACGTGCTCTTATGAAAACAAAAAGTGTATGTGTGTATGTATGTATAGCCATAGGTGTTGGGTCTGCTGACCTGGAGAAGAACAGATGATCTGAAAAGCCAACACATACTATATTTGATCCAGAATAAAATCAGTGTTTTCAAGTTACTTCTCCCAAAAGACTGTTGGCTTCTAACTGCTGTTCCCCTAACAACTGCTGAGTACAAGTGCTGATCACAAGTGCTGATTGAAGAAACAACTGCTGAAGCTAAAAGACTGTTGAAGACAAAGACTGTTGGAGCCAACAGCACTTAGGCTCCAACAGAGGATTGAAGCATCAGAGTTTTGCCCATCAGCTGTTTAGTTATCAGAACTTGCAATGTAACAGTGTCTGTATTAACAGTTGTTTTATGTTGTTATTTATCTGTTAGATGTCAATGTCTTAGGTGACGTCAGCCGTAGGTCATCTGTGGTTTAGTTTGTCTCTAAATAGAACAGTGCATGTACTGTTTAATTCATCACTCCAAACATTCTCTCAGACAAACAATTAGTGAGTGATCAGGCTGAGGGGGAGTAATTGAGTAATCATTGTGTAATCATTTGTTTAATGAGAAGTATTCTATTCGAAAACAATTATTCTCTTTGTTTTAATTTATAGTTTAATATTCTGCTGCACTTTCCATATTAGTTTATCCTCATTCATATTTCTTTTACAAAACAATCAAAACAAATCAAACTCAGATTCTAACAATTGGTATCAGAGCTTGGTTAATTAAATTCGATCTAACCAATCAATTTAATATAAACAGATCGCTCACAATTATTGATACCGTTGGTTTGTCGGATTGAAAATAGAGTAATAGTTTATTTACGTTCAAAGTTTTATAAATAGACTTTGTTTTACAAACAATCAGAGAATGGCTTCAATCAATCACGATCCACATAACACTGGCACGAACAACAAGCCACCGATGCTTGTTAGGTGTGAATACAATATATGGCAACGTCGGATGAGCCATGTTCCAGCTTAGCAGAATACTAGGTGTTGGAAGTCGGTTATCTTCAGACCACATGTTCCGACGGTGCCGAGTATCGAAGATCCCAAGATTCAAGAGCCAAAGAAATTAGAAAACTACTCTGAGCAGGATTTTCAAAAAATTGAGTTAGATGCTAAGGCCTTCAGTATTGTGGCCATGGCTCTACCAAATGATATCTATGCTGATAGTGCAAAGGAGTTATGGGATGCTTTGAAAGAACAATTTGGTGGGACTGAGGAGGTTATTGAAAACAACCATGAAATACTTAATCTACAATATGAAACATTCAGTCATGTAAAGGGAGAGTCATTAACTCAACAATTTGAGAGGTTTAACTTTCTCATTAGTGAACTAAAACTGGTGGGTCTAACTTACCCATACTCAACTTTGAACCATAGGTTTTTAAGATCACTACCAGACAAATGGGACACTATTGATATAGTTATGAGAAACTCAATTGGATTTAAGGACCTATCACTGACCCAGCTTCACGGTAAGCTCTGGACTTATGAGAGAGAGCTTAACCAGAAAAAGAGGCTCCAGGACTCTGGAAAAGTGTCTGATGATTATGTATTTGGTAATATAACAATTTTGGGTCATGATAAGGTGCCTGGTAATAATAAGGATCAGAGTTATGATCATTTCATTGACATAACATCAGGTTTTAACTATGGTTTTAACTCTGATTCTTATTCACCCAACTATGCTTTTGCAGCAAGTGGTAGTGATATCCAGGCATCTGATAACATATCCTTTGAGTATAATGACCTTCAATATTTTGACCCTGATGATTTGGAAGAAATGGATATAATGCACCAACTGGCTCTGCTTAGTGTTAGAACTAACAATTTCTACAAGAAAACTGGCAGAAGATTTCCAGGGTTAACTGGCAGGTCAAAAGTGGGGTCGGATAACTCTAAAATAAAGTGTTATAAATGTCATAGACTTGGTCATTTTGCTAGGGAATGTAGGAGTCAACATGGTGCACCTATGATTACCTATCCAAACCAAAGGCCACAACAAACACTTATCAGGTTTCCCATAATACCCCTGGACCAATGTGCAAAACACTGCTCATTTTGCATAGTCCCCAAACACTGTTCCTGTCCAGTTTGTCTAAACCACTATTCCTCAGATCCACTATGTGCAAACACCTGTTGCTCAGGCACAAGTGCCAATGACTGCTGCTACACCCCCTGCCCTTGGAGAGACCAGTCAACAGTGTTTCTTCACAAAAGGCTTTGTTGATTGGAGCAGCCTACCAGATGAGTTAAATATTGAGAATTTTGCTCTTGTTGCCAAAGCTGAAAATGAACCAGAAAATTTTTGCTTCATGGCTTTGGACACAATAGTAGAAGAAGTTGAATCTGAGGATGTGGTTTCTGAATCTGAAAATATGACTAATGATATTGTTGATGCATTAGTTCCAAATGATAAGTCTAAAGAAGAGGTTGTGAATCTCTCAGAATCTTGGGGTGAAAATGATTGTGAGTGCAAGTGTGATTGTGCATTGATGGCTGCTGCTAAGGTATCTCCTCAAATCTTAAATGATTTGTGTTCAAACAAATGGGTAATAGCATTTGCTAACATTAAACAGGTGAATGAAAAACTTAGGAAGAAAATTTTAGATGATGAAGTTCAATTCGAAAAACTTTCAAAAGAGTTGAAATCAAAATTGACTGAAAAAGAATCTGAAATCAGCAGTTTAAAACATGAACCAACTATAAGAAAAGACCAGCTCCAAACTATGATAACTAAATATCAAAGTTGTAAAAAGGAGCTTGTGTCCATCAAAGATGAAAGTGAAAAATGGGTGGAATCATGTAAAGGTTTTGAGATGCTCCTCAACAAACAGACCAAAAGTCATGTGAAGTTTGGTTTTGGTTTTGAAACCACTGCTTAAGCTTTTCAAAACACTGACAAAAGAGTACCAAAGTTAGTTGAGGTTGTTCCAACTAATTTGGAGGGTCAAGAAATTAAAATCACTGAACCTAGTGAAAAGAAAATTATTCTTGAAATACCTGAGGGTTCCTCATCATTTACTGAACTTGAAAAGTATGAGTTTAAACCTACTTGGTCAGATGAGTGTGATACTTTTGAAAACTTCAAACCAGTTGATTTCAAAACCCGTGATGGTAAGAAAGCACCACAGGAAAAGGTCATTCCCTTAAAAGGAAAGTTGAAAAAGGGAAAAAGAAAGAAAAGGGTGAACACTTGTTTTGTGATTTCTGTGAAAAGAAGAATCATGTTACTAAACACTGTTTTCTTCTAAAAGCATATGATATCAACAAAGGAACAAGTGTGTGTGATTCTAATGCTACATGCTCAATATGTGGTAAAAAGTATCACAGAACCAAAGAGTGTCTTTATCTCAAAATTTTTGATTTCAAAATACAATAGTATAATGCTAAAACTCAAGCAAGTCAAGTGGTTAGTATTCCAAAAGGAAAGCCCAAACAGACTTATACACCAAGCCAAACATCTGTTACCAAAAGTCTTGAATCATCTGATCCCAGGGATGTCCAAGTAACATATGCTCCACCCTCAAATAAGTACCTAAGAGGATATGGACAACCACCTTGTCATAGTCTATCACATGTTTATGAAGAGCCCAAGAGGCCTACCAAATCAAGAGTGAACAAAAATGCCTATGGTTACTATCATCTGACTGGAAATGGTCAAACATCTGTTGCACCAAGTGTTGACATACAAACACTGGCAAATGGTCAGCAACAGTTGTTGAACTAGGTTCAAAAACTGGTTCAAACCACTAATCATTCTCCTAAGCTTGAGGCTGAAAAGTGTGTGAACGCATCCAAAGCCAACTTGACTTTGGACACTCACCAAAACTAATCCATTACTGATGTGCAGGGAGCTTCTGCTTGCTTAGATAGTCTATGGTATGTAGATAGTGGAGGCTCCAGGCACATGACACGATGTAGAGCCCTACTTCTAGACTTCTTAGCTCATGGAGGGGGTTATATATCTTTTGGTAATGATTCTAAAGGTAAAGTGTTGGGTTCAAGGACTGTCCAGGCTGGGAAACTCAAGTTTGAAAATGTCAATCTTATTGATAATCTTAAATTTAATCTTCTTAGTGTCTCACAAATGAGTGCCAAATGCTATGGGTCATTCTTCACTAAGAAAACTTGTAAGATTATTGGGCTAGAAGTGGTTAAAGAGATTGACACCATCATAGCTGAGAACAAAGCACAACTTGTTGCTCACATGAGTGGCAA
Source organism: Ambrosia x helenae (assembly GCA_030844895.1). Taxonomy (NCBI): domain Eukaryota; kingdom Viridiplantae; phylum Streptophyta; class Magnoliopsida; order Asterales; family Asteraceae; genus Ambrosia; species Ambrosia x helenae. The sequence goes on along the minus strand of CM061226.1, from coordinate 64,237,658 downwards.
TGTGTATGTAGTTGATATGTTGAAGGATAATCCCATGGTAAATGTCTGTCTGTTTTCTGCTGCCTCCACTAAAGAGACAGAATTTTGGCATAGGAAACTTGGTCACACCAACCATCAAACTATCAACTCACTCTCCAAACAAAGCCTTGTAAGAGGTCTTCTATCAAAGCAATTCAAATGTGATGAGCATTGTATTTCCTGTTTAAAAGGTAAACAACATAAAAGCTCTTACAAATCCATTGATGAGTCCAAAACAAGTCATTGTCTTCAATTGTTGCACATGGACTTGTTTGGCCCAGTTAAAATCATGAGTCTAAGAAGAAAGAGATTTTGTCTTGACATAGTTGATGATTTTTCTAGGTTTACATGGACTTACGTTTTACACTCTAAGGATGAGACTGCAGGTATTTTGAAGGACTTTGTCACCAAAGTTGAAAAACAGTATGACTTGCCCGTAAAAGTCTTTAGAAGTGACAATGGAACAGAGTTTAAAAAAAAGGAGTTGGATGATTACTGTGTGTCAAAAGGAGTTGAAAGGAAAAAACAGAATCTCATTGAGGTTGCAAGAACTATGCTAGCAGATTCTGGTTTCCCACTGTCCTTCTGGGTAGAAGCTGTAAACACTGCTTTCTATGTTCAAAACAGAGTTTTAATTAACCCTAGACATCAAAAGACTGCTTATGAAATTTTGTTCAACATCAAACCACTAATATCATTCTTCAAAATCTTTTATTGCCCATGTTTCATTTTAAATCTTAAAGATTCCATTTCGAAATTTGCAGCAAAAGTAGATTGTAGGTAATTTTCTAGGATATTCTTCTACTGCATAGGCCTATAAAGTGTTTAACACAAGGACTAGAAGAATAGAAGAAACTCTTAATGTAAAGTTCAATGAACATTCATCCTTAAAAATCCCAGCAAATCTTGTTGAACTTTTTGATTTAGAGAAATTTAAATTTGAAGATATTACTGCTAAAACTAACAGTGTAGGTATTCCACAGTTTCCACAACATGATTACAGATTTGATGTTGTGATTCCATCTCATTACAAAGTCACTTCTGCATCAGGGGAAGCAGATGTTCAAAACATTTGTCAAAACTCTGTCACAGTTGTGTCAACCACTGTTGACCCGTCTTGCCCTCAAACCACTACCTCATCCAGTTCAACCACTGGTCAAACATCTGTTGACAAAAGTCCAACCTCTGTTGACAAAAGTCAGTCCAACTTTACACTACTTGGACCCATTCCCCCACTTCTATTTCAAACATCTGTTGGTACTACAGAAGTGCAAACATATGTTACAATAACTGAGACACCAAACCTCTGTTCCTCACTTCAAAATGCCATAATACCATAACAAGGAGATTTAATCTACCTAATAGCTCATCCACTAGACCAAATCATTGGCAACATCAGAGAGGGTGGAGCCAATCCTCAAATATCTATCTTTTTGCAGGCTTTCTATCTTTCACACAACCTTTTAAGTACCAAGAGGCACTGAAAGACAACAGTTGGGTAGAAGCCATGCAGGAAGAGCTCCTTCAGTTCAAAAGACAACAAGTATGGGAACTTGTACCACTGCCAAAAGGATGTCTACCCAAATGGCACAAAGTGGGTCTTCAAAAACAAATCTGCTGAAAGGGGTATAGTTATCAAGAATAAAGCTAGGCTTGTGGTTCAAGGCTTCATACATGAAGAGGGAATAGACTATGATGAAACCTTGGCTCCTGTAGCTAGGCTAGAAGCTATCAGACTTTTCATAGCCTTTGTTGTCAACCACAACATCAAGGTGTATCAGATGGACATTAAATGTGCATTTCTTTATGGCAAAATTCAGGAGCAAGTCTATGTATGTCAACCACCTAGTTTTGAAGACACATTCCATCCTGATCTTGTCTACAAGCTCTAGCTCAACAAAGCTTGAAACAAGCACCAAGGGCCTCGTATGAAACTCTTTCCACCTTTCTCTTATCCATTGGTTTCACAAGAGGTAAAATTGATAAAACTTTATTTCTAAAATGGAGAGGGAAAGATTTAATGATTGTTCAAATATATGTGGATGACATCATTTTTGAATCCACGTGTAACAAAATGTGTGAAGAGTTTAGGGAACTCATGACAGCAGAGTTTGAGATGAGTGCTATGGGTGAACTTCAGTGCTTCATTGGTCTCCAACTTAAGCAGCTGCAAAATGGCACATTCATTCACCAAAACAAGTATGTTAAAAACTTACTAACAAGATTTGAGATGAATGATTGTAAGCCATGTAGTACACCCATGAGCACAGCCAAGATACTCACTATTGATGACAAAGATGAACTGGTTGTTCAGACACATTATAGATGCATGATTGAGTCTTTCACTACAACAAAAATGGGTTTTTAGTACGCACAAAAGCGTCCTAAAATGTTATTTTATAGGACCTTTTATTTAATAGGACCAACGGTAAAAGCGTTTCATGTAAGGGGGTCGTAATAAGTCACGAAACTTAAAAAGCGTCCTAATATCTCAAATAAGATTATGAAACCAAGTTTTTGGTCGCATAATATGTCCCAAAAAAAACTCCTAATAAAACATATTAGGACACTTTTACAAGGTTTTAACATGTGCTTACCTAGTTTTAATCTTTTAATACACATACAAGAGTCCTAAAAAATTAATTTATAGGACCTTTATGATGTAACATTATACGAGCATTAGTACCAAAAAAGGGGTCCTAATATCTAAAATAAGATTATGAAACCAATTTTATGGTCGCATAATATATCAATGAACAAACAATATAGCGTCCTAAGAAAAGCATATTGGAACACTTTTACAATGCTCTAACAAGTTAAATAGGACAAAATTTCAAAGTCCTAACAAGTCATATGATACAACGTTTTTTTAAACATTCACACACACAATTTTATGATATACTGTATATAACATCAATTAATGAAAGAAAAAAATAACTTTATTATATTTCAAATAAGCATATTCATAACAAAAACACTAAACATAAATTTATCCAACATAAACTCTTATAACATTTAACAAAGAAATTAAAATAAATGAAAGAAACAAGAATCATGAGTCATCATGCGTCCTCAATCCTCACGGACTACCTACAAATAAACCATCCATGTATAAGCATTAAGTTCCAGATTATTAAAATTATTCGTTTCACAAGATTAATAAATACATACCAAGATGAAAGGACAAGGCCATGCAATGGAGGCACCAATACAATCTTGAATTGTGGAAAATAACCCATACTTGAACGTTTACCTCACACCATTCTGGTCCAATCTCTGTACCACCAACTAGCTCATTTGGGTCCAAGCTCTTCACCCATTCTCTTGCTACAATCTCGGTAGAGTTTAGAATGCTTTTGAGAATAACTTCATCTCCCACCTAGATTTTAGTTTTCAACAAACATATATCAAACTCTAGTCACAATAGTACAAGTAACATTTCACAAAAAAAATAATAATAAAGATTTATATAGAAAAATACCCGTAAACTTGGAGGTCCATTGGTTGCAATAGGGAAATGTGGTGATGTAAGAGGTGGAACACTAGGACCATCCCTATAGCCTTTAATCTCCGATACCTGGGCTTGTAGCCGGACCACGGTACTAGTAAGTTCTTCACATTTAGACTTCAATTGGATGTTTTCTCTACGACATGTTGAACGACTTGGTGTTACACCCCAAACATCAGAAGCACGAACACCCAGACCATACATGACTGCATCACTATTTCGATCTTTCCCCATTACTTTAGAAAAAACATCATCTGGTCCAGGCTTATCGGTCGAACCATCGGGAAGATTAGAACTAACTTGTTGCATCTGTGCCTGTATTAGATATAGTAACAAAAATAAGATATGTATTTTTAACAACATCAAGAACATAAAGAAAAGATATGTATTTTGCAGCTTCCACATTTTTTGTAGTTCCATGTTTGGAGAAACATGCACGAAACATTTCCAATCGACTTGGATCTTGTCCCAAAGATGCCTGTTTGAATAAAAAGAAAAATAAGTAGTAACAATGGATATCGACATGCTATATTAAGAATTGCACTATTTTATACAATCACCTTTAGCTCTTCACGGACTCGAGCATAACTTTTTTTACCCGTAACTTGCACCATCTTCTTTTTTTGACCGATTCGCCTTGTTTTTTTCACTTACCATCTTCAATAGAAAAATAAAATATCATAATGAGAAATAAACTAATTGTAACATCCCAAATTTTGAGGATTTATATTTGAAGTGTAAGGCTATTTCATACCTTAGACTTTGTTTTATTCCAATACTTCACAAGTCTCCTCCATTGTTTTTTTTGAACTTGTTTTGGCCTAAAATTTATTTGTTCCTGGAGTGACAAAGACGGATCATAGTAGCTTTTCTTAAGTCTTGCCCTCCAGTTCTTGACCTTCTTTCCAAATGATTGCAATATCCAGCCTTCAGCATCTTCTGGAATATCAAATTTTGTCTAAAAATGGAACATGTCACATTAGAAAACAAATACTTTAGTCATTCATTAACAAACATAATTTTAATTATGTACCTTCAGCATCTTCTGCATTTTTAGACCATTTAGGCTGCATTTTTAAACCATTTGGCTGCATTCAGATTATAATTTGCATTTAGACCATTTCGCTGCATGTTTAGACCATTTCGCTGCATGTTTAGACCATTTAGGCTGCATTTTTAGACCATTTGGCTGCATTCAGATTATAATTTGCATTTAGGCCATTTCGCTGCATGTTTAGACCATTTCGCTGCATGTTTAGACCATTTGGCTGCATTTTTAAACCATTTTAGGCTGCATTTTTAGACCATTAGCTGCATTTAGATTATATGCACATTCAAAAGTCAAAATACAAATGGGTCACTAAGACAATTTGAACTTCAAAAGTCAACAAGATACATTATATGCACATTCAAAAATCATAAGAAACAAATGGGTCACTAACATTACAAACATTCAACATTAAAATTCAAAATACAACTACCATCATTACAAACAGTTGACTTCCACTACTAGAAAAAGAACCCTTTCTTGACGCGCATTGCGCATCATAAAAGGTGTTTATGACACACAAAAAAGTGTCAAGGAAGAACATGTCATTAAATTTTTATGACATGAAAGCGTGTGTCATCTTTTAATGACACGCGTTAATGACACTCTTTTATGACACGCTCTTTTGACATGCATTTATGACACACCTTTATGACACTCATTTTGCGCCACTAGATTTTCATAGTGTGTGTACGTAACTTTATTATTCAAATCAGGTGTACATACATAAAATAGACTTTTCATATAGCCCATAATTGACCCAAAAAGTCTAAAACACCAAAAAAGCACATCAAAAACACCCTAAACTACCCGAGGTGCACATTTTCTTAGTGCCTCATGTAAGCGAAAGATTTTGACTAAAACAGGATAATATGATCATACAAGTCACAAAACCAGGTGCGGAAACCCTAGTTCTGAACAAAATGATAAAACTCTAATCAAAACACAATCAAGATCATTTTCAAAGCTTTTTCATAGATTAACTTTCTCAAATATTCAATTACAATCAATCACATGTTAATCTAGATCAAACACACACTATCACAAAATGACCTGGAACCTGACCTGAACACATACACAACTGACAATTCTATTGCATACTCAAAAACAGAAAACCTATTTATAGATACTGCACGTTCGCCCCTTTGCACTGGTCGAATGTGGATCTTTTCCACATTCGCCCACTTCTAATGGTCGAATATATCTTCTGATCAGCTCCAGTTTACCTTCGTCCATCAGCAATTCACCTTCGCCCATTTCTATCTACCTTCGCCCACTTCTTTCTACCTTCGCCCATATATACAAATCTTAACATATGTTAGTTATCCAATCATTAGTCGCAAAACGCATCAACAAACTCCCCCTCGACTATTGATTGGATAGTTTTCTCTATTGGTCCATTGTTTTGTTCATCAACTTGATTCTGAGCTGTTTCTTCTGCTCAGTAGTCATTGGAGGCTCACATGTTCTTTTCACTGGTTTAGACACATTCGCTATCTTCACTGTCTTACCAAGCTTATTCTCCAAATTGCTTCCCGCATTGATGTCGTAAGCAAAACAAACTCCAACCACTTGAGTGTATTTTCTTGCTTGAGCAAAGTCTTTTGGTTCATAGTAAATCGGATTGTAGAAAAGCATGATGATGTCTTCAAACGTGCAATTAATCAACCACATAGGATCAAATACATGAACATGCTTGTATTTATCCTTTCCATCTCTCAACACAATCACCGCTTCAGCCTTTCTCCAATCATAATACCAGAAGATAAAATCAGCACTGAAATGCTGTGGCATAGGCATCAAAGGTATCTTTCTCATCACTTCAGGTGCTTTGTAGATCAAAGTAACTCGTTTCATATTGGTTTGAGGATCAATATCCCTATGAACTTTCCTTCGGGGATATTGAGTCTTGAACCTATTCCATCTTGTTCGACTTTCCCAAACCAACTTATCTGCGCACCAACCAACATGCGAACCATTCACTTCTGCACCTGACATTGGGAATCTACATAAATCTCTGACCGCCCAGTACGGTAGAGTAAGCAAATCACAGAATCTATTGAAGTACAAGATTCTTGTTTCCCATTTAGCAGCTATGCACTTCAGCCTGCCTAAGTATGTCCACCCGAGAGCTCTGCCTTTGAACTTGGCGTTGTGAAACTTATAAAAGTTACCTTGAGCTTCAGGCTTTGGTCGGTTCTCATCCATTTCCCTCAATTTTCTCAAATAACACTTCAATTCGTCAGACTGATTTGAAGGTCCTTGTTTATCAACACCAAATACCTTCTCCACAAACTCTGCACTCCTTTGCTGAGCTTTCTGCTTCGCTGAATTGTTTGGTACCTCAGTAAAGTCAGGAAATACTTCATCTTCATCTGTTTTCCTGAAGTACTGAGGAAACTCTTCATGAGTTATATCTTCCATCTCCACTTCATCGTTTTCAGGAGTCTGCATATCATCTGAATGACTTCCAATATCCTTTTCAGGAATATCTGGAATCGATTCATCCATCATAAACTCCTCAAAAGTCTTTCATACCCTCTGTGCAAGACCATCTAGTATTTCCTTTGCCACAGATGCAGGTAATTCTCCTTCCTCAAGATCAGGATCTTCATATTCCAATTCATATCTTAAATCATCAGTTTGGAATATCTCAGCAAAACATCCTGTGAACTCAATGGTCCATTCTCTCTTTTCCAACATATCTTTATACAACTGTTTAGCATCATCAGATAGAGATCTCACCTTCTCATTCCAGAAGATACTTTCATCTGAATCAACGTTCTCACCTTTCTTCTTAGAACTTGATTCTCCAGTATCTTTCTTCTTTGGTGTTCTCTTCTCATAAGTAAATCTGGAAGTATCATCTCCTCTATCATTATCACTACCACTGCTAAACTCATCTCCTTTCTGTCTCCCAGCACCTTCTGCATCATCATCATCATCATTCTTGTCATCATCATCATCACTTTTCTCCGATTCATCATCATCCTCATCATCATCTTGTTCTTTATCAGATTCAGAATCTTCATAATCAACTTTCTCTTCTTCTTCTTCTTCTTCATCTTCTTCACCCTCCTTCAACTTGGGTGCAGTGTTATACAACTCATCAATCAAATCACTAAGGCGTTTGTTCTCAGTTCTTAGTTCTTTGTTATCTGCTTTAATCAGCTTAATCCTGCTCTTGTTTCTTGCACACTTTCCTTCAAGCTTTTCATTCTTAGCTTCAAGCATCTTAACCTTCTCATTGATCTCATCTTGATTAGATTTAGACGCAACCACAATCTGAAGCATTTTCTCCTCATTCTGCTTGAATTTGGCAATCTCAGCTTGTTGAGCTACAATCATTTTCATCATGTCATCCATTTTCCTATTCACCTGCTTCATCACATCATCATCCACAGTAACTTTCTTGGATCTGGATTTGGATGGTTCAACTTCTTTTTCTTTTTGAGGCTTTCTGAACATGTCAAGTACATTGTCCAGAGCAACATTTAGTTGATCAGCTGATATAGGTTCTGCCTCTTTGGTTTTCTTTTGCTTCTTGGCGACAGGTGAAGATAGTTTTGATGATGTACCAGCATCGGGCACTCTTTTTCCTTTCAACAGTTGAGCTAACTCTTTCTCTCTCAACTCTTTCGTACTAGACTTCTTCGCCATGGTCTTTTGCTTTTTCGTCTTAGGCAAATTAACCACCACAGTCTCTCCAACACTCAACTCTGCCAATTCAACACCTAGACTCTCATCTTCAACAAATTTCTTTCTTTTCTCAGCTTCCTCAATCGACTTGTTCAAAGATTCAGACTCACCAACCATAGTGGCCTTACGTTTGGTGGCCCTAACATTTTCAGCATCAGAATCCCACTGCTCGTCTATTTCAGTCTCCTCTGAATCAACTGACTCTTCATCCACCAAACCTGAACCTTTCTTTGCCGTTGATTTATGTCTAACCACCTGTTGCTTTGAACTTCCCTGATCAATCTTTCCCTTGCCCTTCCCTTTGGCTCCAGGATTGACTACTTGTCTCTTCCTCTTAGTGCTTGAATCAGCGTACACTAAAGGATCATCATTATCCGAATCACTATTATCATGCCTTGCTTTGTTCTTGCCAGGATCAGTGTAATCCTGACGAGCCAAAGCTCCAAAGAGTCTCCTATTAGGTGGCTTTTCACTATCTGGCACACCTTTGTATCCCTTCATCCTCACTAGAGTTCGAATGTTCATGTGATCTTGACCTAGGATCATAGTTGGATCCTTCTTCAACTCTGGATACTTGTGGTCAAAGATCATCATCAGAAATCTCGGATATAGCATAAACTTCTTGTGCTTCATACCTTTCAGCATCTCCAGCATATGGTCTAGAATCATACCAGAAACGTTAAATGGTTTGTTGAGAGTCAACGCAACCATTAACGAACTCAAACTTCTTCTCATAACGTCATATCCACCGCTCACACATCCAAATACGTGGATAATAACGTGTGCAAAGTACTTGAACTGCACGCCCAGCTTCCCTTTATACATAGATCCATCTGTAATCGGACCTTTGTACTTCATCCTTAAGAAACAAGCTTTCTGCTCAGTCCATGATAACTCTCTGGGATCTTCACTGACTTCAAACTTGATCTGCAGTGCTTCCCGTATATCAGACTCTGTCAAAAACATCTCCATATCTTGAATCTTGCTCTTGATAATCGTCTGATTATCCCAGAAGTCATACTTCGCATTTTGGTAGAAATCTTCAATAATGTCTCTATATATGATCGTCGGTGTGGCTAATGCATGTACAATTCTACTCCTTCTCAAAAACTCTATGATCCCGGTGAACTCTGTATTCTTCTCCACGTCACCAAGATACGCACAGCAGTTGTGAGATCGCTCGAACGGCCAACTGCTTGGAACAGATGCTTCAGCCTGTTGCACCGGATCTGGAATAACATTCTCTGCTGGAGCTTCCACATTTTCTACTGGTGCCTCAACGTTTTCGGATTGATCAGCCATCTGCACATCAAAAACAGAAAAACACGTCAAAATGCAAAAACGATAAAAAGTTAAAAATTTTAAGGTTTTAAAGATTCTACATTCGCCCTTTTTAAACTGGACGAAAGTGATAATATTTGGTCGAATGTGGAACATATTGGACGAACATGAAAAAGTGTTTGAAATTAAGACACATTCGCCCGTTTAAAAGTACATTCGCCCATCTATTTCCACTTTCGCCCGTTTTTGGAACCGAAGGTGAAAACAGATAATCCCCAAAATTTAAAAATTTGCCAAAGTTGTTTTTAACATCTCATTTTGATCCAAATGTGTCCTATAATGACCGATCAACACTCGTGTACCATCAATTTTACTGATTATTCAATTTTCATTAGTTTTAAAGTGGAATTAGGTTTTATAAGTTTCAATCGATCAAACAATCAACTAAACCTTGTTATTATCCTAATTCCTTATACTATCTCCCCCTAAAACTGATGAAGATTGAATGTGAAGCAAAATCAAGTATCAAAACAGACGCTAAGACCCTAAATTTTAAAACCCTAGGTCCGAATATAAAAACGTCGATTCTGATCTGAATAAAGCTCCAATACCTGTGAAATTAGTGTCAAAATGATCAGGAATGTATAGGGAACAAATCACACAAACACAGGAAATCAATGCAACAAGGTCTGGTTATCGAAGAATTTTGAAAAATTTTGTGAATGAAGACTCGAACCTGGAATAGCTTATATATAAAGGCCACCTTCGCCCGTTGGATATGGACGAATGTGAGGTAATTCCACATTCGTCCCAAGCTAATGACCCGAATGTGAAAAGTATTACCCGAAGGTGGAACTTATACCCGAAGGTGAAAATGTCCCTCATTCGTCCAAAATGAAACGGTCGAAAGTGAGGATTTTTCCACATTCGACCCAATTAAGGGGCGAATGTGAAATGGAAAAATCTGAAATTTCGCCAAATCACGAATTCGAATCCCGTTCAACATTTTTCAATCCGTTAAACTTCCAAAACTCATATTTTCACTTTTTTAAATGATACAAAGCCCAGATGGTGTTATCAAATCTCAGAAATTGACCATCAAGCATCCCCGGCTTATCAAAAAAAATAAACCAGAAATGCAAATCTTTTGGGTTTTCTGAAATTTTATCAAAACACACCTAAAATCTTTTGGATTTTGTATCTTTTTGACAATAAGAGTAAAAAGCAACAAAGTAAAATGCATCAAAGTAAATGAAAGCAGTAAACATTTTGTGATATCCGGTAAGAGGATCATATCAGTTTTCTGAGAAATCTGAGCACAGCGTTGATCTGTTTTAATATTATCATTAGAAACAATATGTGACACGGCAATTGCTGATATTGTGGTCCACGTAAGCTCACATGCAGACAATTACGCAATGCTTTAAAATGATACGAATTAGATGTATTAGACTAACACATTGTGGTTCCCACACACACGACATACTCCCGTATCAAGAAGTAAATGCACAAAGACTCATTGTAAAGCGTGATTATGCTTTCGTCGTCTGTAATTGTACAAGATATAATGCATAGAGGTATACAGGTCAGCAAATTAATGCAGCAAAGTAACATATGCACTATACCAGGTTGAGGACTGATATTAATCATGATTTGCATCAATGATCAATACGATGTAATAGATAATCTTTGATCATCATATAACATGGAAAGTTCCTCAATTCGGTAACTTTAGGATTTGGCATATAGCTCTTTTATAAAGACACCCTGTCTGATCTAGGTCCGTAATGACTTACAGCAGAAGATCAGAGAGGCTATCCCCAGACAACTAATAACATAACGACCCTAAACCTCTGAGTTTTGTACAAATACCTTATCAAACGAAATTACGGTACTAAGACCATATGCCCATGAGGTGTTCAGCCACAAATGCGTAGTTTTTTATGTTTGTATCACTAATGCACGCAATATTTAGTCTACGAAGCCTATCAGCATATCACACGTAATCAACATACATCTCATTATACTATACAATTCTTTAGCCTGTGTCAGATCTCCACTGATGTACTATCATTTCCTCTTTTTATCCAGGAAATCATTTTGGTTTTTCTAATTTTTAGGTATTTTTCTAATTTTTCAATGTTTTTGGTTTTTCTGATAAAATGACTCCTCCTAAAATAAAGAACATATTTTTGGGATTTTAATTTTTCTAAAAAAAAAAAAAAAAAAAAAAAATTTGAAAGAAACAATCCACTTGAAAGCATCAACTTCTTTGAGGATTAAACAACCCTCTCGAAAGCATCAACTTCTTTGAGGATTATGATAGTAAAGAGAAATTCCAATTAGCAAAGAGAAGTTCCCAATTAGCAAAAATTTAAAAAACAAAAACTAAACCTAAAAAGCAATAAACCGAGGTGCCGATTAGTCCTGTTTTTCCTTTATATTGTTTACTTTTAAAAGATATTCAAAGCGGGATCTGTCAAAAGCTTTTGTAAACAAATCTGCACGTTGGTAGTCAGTATGGATTTTGACCATATCTATCAATTCCTTAGCGTAACAATCACGGATAAAATGAAATTTAATCCGGATATGTTTCGCTTTAGAATGATTTTCAGTATTTTTAGTTAATGCAATAGCGGCTTCGTTGTCACAGTGTATAGGGGTTTTAAGAAACTGCAAACCGTAATCCACCATCTGTTGTTGGATCCAGAGAACTTGCGAACAACAACTCGAGGCTGAAATGTACTCGGCTTCACAGGTAGACAGTGCCACGGAAGTCTGTTTCTTGCATTGCCAGGTAATTAACCTGCTCCCTAAAAACTGGCAACCAGCTGTTGTTGATTTGCTATCTTTATCACAGCCGCCCCAATCTGCATCACTAAAAGCAATAAAATCAAAATCATCATCATTAGGGTACCAAAGTCCTTTTGATGGACAACCCTTCAGATATCGAAGGATACGCTTGACCGCCGTCAGATGACTTTGTTTCGGCTTCGATTGATAGCGAGCACAGAGACACGTTGCATACATAATATCTGGTCGAGACGCCGTCAAATACATTAGAGATCCGATGATTGCTCTGTATGTAAATGGGTCTGTCAGCTCCCCCTTAGCGTCCACTCCAATCCCGTGATTGGGTTGAATCGGGGTATCCATTGGCTTAGAATCCTCCATCTGGAACCGGCTCAAGATGTCGGATACGTATTTCGTCTGGTGAATGAAGATCCCGTCGGGTCTTTGTTCCACCTGCAAGCCGAGGAAAAACTGCATCTCCCCCATTGCGCTCATTTCAAACTTTTCTTGCATAACAGTTTCGAATTCCCTGCATAAAAGTTCGTTAGTTGAACCAAATATAATATCATCAACGTAAATCTGTACTAGAAGCAAATCATCTCCCGTCTTCTTCGTGAAGAGGGTGCAATCGACGAGGCCACGCTTGAATCCTTTGGAGATGAGGTATGTACTTAGCTCCTCGTACCACTGTCTTGGAGCCTGGTGCAAACCATATAAAGCTTTGTTCAGCACGTAGACCTTATCCCGGTGGATTGGGTCCTCAAAGCCTGGTGGCTGCCCGACATAAACCTCCTCCTTGACTTTCCCGTACAAAAATGCGCTCTTGACGTCCATTTGATAAACTTTGAATTTCTTGTATGAAGCAAACGCGAGGAACATCCGAATAGCTTCAATCCGTGCTACTGGTGCATAGATTTCGTTGTAATCAATCCCTTCGATTTGATGGAAACCCTGCACGACCAATCTGGCTTTGTTACGAACAATAACCCACGATCATCCTTTTTGCACTTAAACACCCATTTAGTGCCTATTTTCTTCCTTCCCGGCGGCAAATCTGTAAGCGTCCAAACTCCCAATTTCTGGAATTGCAATAACTCCTCCTGCATTGCCTCAACCCAGGCATCTTCATTCAAAGCGTCCTTGTATGTCCTTGGCTCTACCTGCGACACATAACATGCAAACGACCAATCATTTTGACTACCAGATTTTTGAATTTTGGCATATAATGCTAAAGCACCAAAACTCTCTGGCGAGTTAACGCTTTTCAGCTGCCCTCTGGTCATAACACCACTTCCAGGATCACCGATAACTTGCTCCAGCGGGTGAATACGATGAATCCGAGATTCCGGATTAACAGGTACAATAACTCCCGTCTGAGCAGTCAAGTTTTCTACAGCATCCTGATCATGACCCGTGTTTGATGATGAAGCAACATCTGGATTTGGAGTTGGGTTTACAGGTTGCACCTCTAATTCTTCTGCATGTTCAAGAACGGCTTCTTCAAATTGTTCATCTTCAGATTCTGAAGTGTCTAATGAAGTTGAAGCCTCTTGAAACATCTCTTCCTCTTGTATAGGAGCACTGGTATCATTAGAAGCTGGTAGGGGGTTCACAGTGATTGGACGCACCAACGGTGAGGTCGCCGCGTTTTCACACTCGTAAAGTAATCTGATAACAGCTTCTTCAACCAGGCTATCTAGGTTGAATGATTCAAAGAAATCTTTGTAATCAAACATCCAATCAGGACCCGTGCCTTGCAAATTTTGAGTGTATCGTTGAACTTCCACGTTAGCCCAATCCTCCACTTGACGAGTTCGCTTGTTGAATACCCGTTTGAGCGGGGTTGCATATCCAACAAAATATCCCTCCTCAGCTTTAGGACTAAACTTCTCACCTGGATTCAACATCGTGCATGGCGCCCCAAAAGGTTCTAGATACTCTAAGTTTGGCTTTCGTCGGTGTAACAGTTCATAAGATGTTTTTCCAAACTTCTTCACTGTTAGAACCCGATTTAATGTATAATTTGCTGCATAAATCGCCTCATTCCAGAACATTACCGGAAGATTTGAATCAGCGAGCATTGTTCTAGCCGCTTCAATTAGAGTCCTATTCTTTCGTTCAGCAACATCATTCTGCTGTGGGGTGTACGGAGCCGAATATTCATGATGTATCCCTTTGCTTTCACAAAGTTCATCCATCTTGGCATTTTTGAACTCCGTCCCGTTGTCACTCCTGATTCTTTTTATCTTCAAATTGTAAATATTCTCCAATCGAGTGAACAGAACTTGTAGGTTGGTAAAAGTGTCGCTTTTGTTCTTCAAACACATCACCCATGAAAATCTTGAATAGTCATCAGTGACAACTAAACAATAAAGCTCTCCAAGATGACTTTTGCGCTTGACCGGTCCGAATAGGTCCATGTGCAATCGCTCAAGCGGCATCTCAACAGAGTTAACTTTCTTTACTTTATGGGACTGTTTGTGTTGCTTCCCCTTCATACAACTTACACACTTGTCGTTCAGATGGAAATGTTTCACGTTTACTCCATCGACAAGCCCATTTCTCACAAGTTGATTCATTTTTCTCAGATGAATGTGCCCCATTCTGCGGTGCCACATTATCGATTCTTTCTCGGTCGCCTTGGATAGAAAGCATGTTATTTGCCCCTGTGATGTCATCGCCTTGGACATGTCAAGAATATAGAGATTGTTGACTCGTGGTGCCATCAACATTACCCACTCCTTTGGAATTTTGAAGCCCGGTTTGAGAATATAACAGGATTTGTCATCGAAATGCACAGAAAATTGTTTATCACATATTTGACTGACGCTCAACAGATTATAGTCTATCTGTTTCACATAAGATATCCGCTCGAAAGTCACAATCCCATTACTCACGCTTCCCTCCATTGTAATATATCCACCTTTATTACCCGCAAAAGCGACATATCCACCATTGATGTTTTTCACGTCGAACAGCAATGCGAGATCCCCTGTCATGTGGCCTGAAGCTCCACTATCAACAATCCAGAGACTGCTAATAGGGCCAGCTGAAGCTCCCTGCACACAAAAAGTAAATCATTTAGTTCTTTCGGGGGACCCAAGCCTGAGTCTTGGGCCTTTGAACATCGGCTTTCAAAGAAACATCCTCATTAACTTTTTCAACAACTTTTTGTTTTGGATCAATCTTTTTCTGATTGTTCAAAACATTTTCCTTTTTGTCACTTACCTTTGAAGTAGAAGCTCCTGGAGTACCATTGGGTGACCAAGATTGTTCAGATCTTTTAAGAATGCGAATCTGAGATTTTGGTTTCTCAATCGGTTTCTGAACATTGTTAGCAAATGTAACTTTCTTGGTTACCTTGTCTGATTTAACAGACTTAGGTCCAACATTTGATTTGACAATCGGTTTTTGTGGAACCTTTTGCCTATCAATTGTTGCGTTCACCACAGGCTTTCTCCATGATTGTTCCATAGCAATCCGATTTCTTTGATCATATTGAATTGGACGATTGTTCCTCATTTGAAAATTGTTTTGATTATAAAACTGTTGTTGTTGAGGAACAACTCGTCTATGTGGTGGAACATAATGATCAATCGGTTTTCTCATGGAATTTCTAACTTCAACCTCATGTCTTTTATGCCTTACATATGGACACTGAGCAAGTAAATGCCCACGTTCTCCACATTTAAAGCACTTTCGATACTCTTCAAAAACATAATGAGCATTTGGTGGAGCAAATTATCTAACAGGATATTGATCATTATACTGTTGATTCCTCAAACTCTCAGGAAGTGGTCCTTTTGAGTAAGTGGGCTCATGAAAACCATTTGCTTTGTCATTTGGTCGAATAAACTCTGTGACATGGACCTTTGGTTCTTGAGGAACATCCGAAAACAATTTCTTTAAAATTTCTGGTGGAATTTCGTTTGTTCTCTCATGTTTTGGAAACCAAATAGTGCTTTCTTGCCATATCTTTTCAATTTTAGCATAGTTAGCATTTTTGATTGGAAATTCCTCATCAGAGATGATTTTATCGGATCCTTCCATCCGATAAAACACCTTGACAGGTTTGTCACTTGGTTCATTCTCAAAATCCTTTCTAATCTCATTCTTTTCAGACTTTTTCTCACGATGAGCAGTTGCCATCGGATGCACATGTTGAGATGGTGACACTGGTTCAGTAGTAATGATGTGATTTTCTTTTGGAATCTCACATGCATTAACAGTTTGGTCATTACCAGTATCATCATTCTCTGAGTCTGAATCCACACTTTCAGCATAAACACCCTCATCATTCAAGCCTAAAATCGGTCTCACATCGGAATGAGGATCACCAATACTCGAGGTATTAGATTCCATTTCCGATGATGAGTCTGATTTTACCGAGCTCTCCGGTATAACTTGGTGATAGTTATGATTTTCAAAAAGAACCGGAGATGGTACAGACTTGTAATTGGTGGTGTTATCATCAATGATATGGTCTACCACATAAGCAATATGCTTATAACTTTCCAACTTTTTGTTTACTTTCTCAGCAAAGCATTTTATGGCTGCCATTTCCAACTTGGTATTTTCAATTTCATTGATATAGTTGTTAATTGCCAATTGTTTCAATGATAAAGTATTTTTCAAGTCGGAAATGTCCTTTTTATAGCCATCTAATACTTTGTTGAAAGCATTCAACTCTTTGCGAGTAGATTGACTGTTTATGATAGCACTATCACGTTGAATTCGGAGTTGTTTGTTCTCCTCAGTCAATCTATCACATGTTCCACAATATTTATCACTCCTAACATCAGTGCTAGATTCAGAACTTACAGGTTTTGGCGGTTCAGTCATGGCCATCAACGCGAAATGAGCTTCCTTTCCAGTGAAAAACTTGGAATAGTCAATCTTGGTGAAAGCATCATCAGCAATGCACGACTTCCTCGTCATCAAAAAATCAGCTTCTGCTAACAACTGATCAATATCATCATCTAAAGAATCAACACTTGCCTCTGTGTCTGATTCACTGTCTGAATCTGAATAAACTGATCTACACTCCTCAGGAACATCAGAAACTGTATCAATCACCATTCCAGAATTCGTTTCTTCAGCCTTAACCTCAACAGGTTCATTCTCCACATTCATCTCAATCTCAGAATCATCACTATCACACTCCTCAGTTTCTTTCTTTTCTTCCTCCATCACCGACTCTTCAATATCAACCTTGCAAGCAACGCAAGCCACATTTCCACCAGTAGTGATTTCTTCCACTCCTATCTGCAATCCCGACCAATCAAACCTTTCATCTTGTTGAGTCATCAGTGCTTGATTCTGACTCGTGTTCTGTTGTGTCTCATTTGGTGTAGTGATTGGTATAACTGTTCGGTTAGGGTTGTTAGGAGATTGGTTTTGAATCTGGTTTGATGTGTTTGGTTGTCTGTTTTGGTTGTTGTTAGAGTTATTTTGACGGTTTTGGTAATTGTTGTTGTTTTGGTAAGAAACTCGGTTTTGGTTTTGTTGTTGACGATTCTGATAGGTTGCATTGAATGGGTTTCTATTACCTTGTTTTGGTGGCTGGGTGCATTCACGTTTAAAGTGACCTCTTTCTCCACAGTTAAAACAAGTAACTTTCTCCTTGTTGAACCCGTAGGTTGTGTTAGGAGAAGTTCCCAAATCTGTTCGACCTGTCTTTTCAATAAAGTCTGTTGCTCTTCTCATGATGCTTGCAAAAGCCCATTGTATATCAATTAGTTCCATCTCTTCCTTGTCGATCTGTGCATAGTCCTCATTGGTTAAGTTGTTATTCCCAATTTGACTAGCAACAAGTCCATTGTAGGATGAAACCATTGCTGAGACTAGTGCAATATGTTGTTGAGCAATTTCCACTGTCACATTGCCCAAGTTAGAAGTCTCCAAAACCACTTGTTGCTGATTAGGTTGAGTAACTTGGTTCATTGGTTGTTGAGATTGGCTAGCAGTATAGAAACCTGCTTGTTGCATTGGGGAGAATGGTGAAATGTAGGAATTGTTGTATTGTTGTTGTGGTGGTGGTTGTGTGTATGATGGTTGTGAGTAAGATGAAGTTTGTGCCATGTAGTTGATAGTCGGTTTTGGTGGTTCCATAACATTGGAAATGCAAGCAACATGTGGTGCAACTACCCCTCCTGAACTTGAGTTACTCACAGGAACTGAAGTACCTCCAAAGTATAAACTAGGATTCTGAGGAACCTGTGCTCTCCTAGCTTTCCTCTTCTCTTCCATTTCCTTGTTTTCCAGCTTCTGTATGAATTCTTGAATAGTCCAGTACTGATATGCATCCTTCTCCCTGAGAACTTCCACATGCTGATCCCAGTACGGTGGTAGAGCATCTGCAAACTTATCCACCAAATTCTTCATAGGAATCTGTATACCATAACTAGACAGTTCAGTTAGTAAATGACTATATCTAGGAGTTAATTCTTTTAAAGTTTCATTCCCAATATAAGAAAAATTCTCAAACTCCTTTCTCAGTTCATCCATCTTCAAACTTCTCGTTTTCTCGTTCCCATCATGCCTCCTCTTAAGCACATCCCACAATTGCTTAGAGGTTGTACAAGTCCCGAATTGATGTAGCAGATCATTTGTGATTGCCTGAGTCAATTGGGAAAAGGCTTTCTTTTCCACCACATATTTCTTCTTCTCATCCTCAGTTAAACTTTCCAACGGAATCATTTCACCTGTATTCTCCAAAATCGGTGCTGTGTATCCTTTAGCAATCATGCTCCATGCCTCTGCTCCTTCCACTCCCATGCCTTCTAAATGAATCTTGAACTTGTTCTGCCACTGATTGTATTTTGATATGTCCATGAGCTTCGGTGGCCTATTCCCGCTACCTGAAGACAAATCGTTAATCAAAGTAGAAATAGCATTAGTAGTTTGAGTGTTTACCACCGCCGCTGCTACTCCCCAGTAGTCATGTTGTGGTGCTGGAGGTGCTACACTTTGAGGCATCGAGCTCATCATCGCCATGTAGTTTATCGGTTGCGAAGACTGTGCGCTCGTCTTTTGTGCTGCCACTGTCCATGGGTCCATCACTTGCTGTTGTGGTTGTGTCGTTGCTGGTCTCGGTGTAGTCGGAAAATTCCACATGATCACGAACTTAGAAAACTTCAACACTTAGAAAAATTTTCCAAAGTAAAATCCTAGCTTCGCCCGGATTGACCTAGATTCGCCCAAAACGAACTAGGTTCGCCCAAAATATAACACTTTCGTCCCTTTGATTCTAAGTTCGACCAAACAGTATCACCCGAACGTAGAAATCACCAGAATGTAAACACAGACTAACACACTTTCCACTTTCGCCCAAAAGAAACCGGTCGAATGTGGAATTCTGTACCCGAAAGTGAAAATTTCTACAACAATATTCAGGTTCGACCAAACTCTACTCAGGTTCGCCCACCCACAAACACTTTCGACCACTCAGGTTCCAGGTTCGCCCATTTTACTTAGAACACACTTTGAAAAACGGTTATTTTGATCTCAGATTTTCAAAAGTTTATGGATTTGAATGATCTTAATCAGGTTATGCTTCGGAATTGATTTGGAGCAACTTTAATTCTTGGAAAACTTGATTTTAACCACTAATTCAACTCTAAATCAATCAAAAACACTCAAAAACCATTTTCATGCAAAAACAGATGTATTTTGATCAAAAACATGTCCAAATCAGCTCTGAGTTTATCAAATTTGTTGTTGTATGATCCGTATGGCTCTGATACCACTTTGTAAGCGAAAGATTTTGACTAAAACAGGATAATATGATCATACAAGTCACAAAACCAGGTGCGGAAACCCTAGTTCTGAACAAAATGATAAAACTCTAATCAAAACACAATCAAGATCATTTTCAAAGCTTTTCATAGATTAACTTTCTCAAATATTCAATTACAATCAATCACACGTTAATCTAGATCAAACACACACTATCACAAAATGACCTGGAACCTGACCTGAACACATACACAACTGACAACTCTATTACATACTCAAAAACACAAAACCTATTTATAGATACTGCACGTTCGCCCCTTTGCACTGGTCGAATGTGGATCTTTTCCACATTCGCCCACTTCTAATGGTCGAATATATCTTCTGATCAGCTCCAGTTTACCTTCGTCCATCAGCAATTCACCTTCGCCCATTTCTATCTACCTTCGCCCACTTCTTTCTACCTTCGCCCATATATACAAATCTTAACATATGTTAGTTATCCAATCATTAGTCGCAAAACGCATCAACACCTCAGCCCTTAGAGGCGTATGTACAATCTGAAGTGTAACACCCCAACCGATGGCGGAAACATCGGGATGTCACGTAATGATGATTGTTCAGTAGCTCATGGTGAATAATAGATTCCATTAAATGATTTAATTGAATTACATACAATAGTTCTAGAATTTGTACATCAAATTGAATGAGTCTATACACATATCTTCAAGCATCAATACAAATCTTCAAGCAAATAGAACCTGAAACATGTTAACTTTGAAAATATTTTGGGTCAACAAAAGTTGGTGAGAATTACATAGGTTTTTGATAATTGAATAAAAAATTTTGTGCAATTCATGTGTCATGTTAATCTAGTCCATATGTTGAGAACATACTAGAAATAAATCGAGTGCATAATCAACCCTGATGACTGTTATAATATGATACATACCATACGCTCATGGTCCAATTGAATATGTTATGCGATAACAAACACCCACGCTACCTTTGTAGGAGGCACGTATCCGGGTGGGATTGTCAGTCCAATAGATCTATCAATGTATACCGTCGGCTTGATCAATGTTAATGATTATGCTAGAATGGTGCTTACTCTAATCATGCTCAAGACATAATGCAACATAGAAAACACATAGACACATTGATGATTGAATTGCAATGATGATGTTATAAACATGTTTCACCCCAAAAATGGTGATAAATAGAAAGGGGCTATGTAAAACTCACCTTGGTAAAATGTTATATCTGTTGAGAAATGTGTTGACCAAATGTATCAAGTATCGCCCTAAAATGAAGAAATAAATATGTCTAAGTCTATAGAGTCTACAAATGTATAAGTTTCTAGGGCTTCGAATTGGGGATAAATGCTTGTTTGATTAATATTAAAAATATTCGCCAATTGAGAGAAATTTAGTAAATAAATAACCAAAAATCTTTTTATGAAATTTAAACATAAAATCGTTACAATAATGTGTTTAAAGTAAAAAATAATTTTTATAAAATTATTTTCTTTAAAATAGATTATTAAATCTATTTATAACAAATTGTCAAAATCTAACTTTAATATTTAAAAATATTAAAATTAAATAATTTTTAGTTTAAAATTCATATTTCTGTTCTAAATATTTAAAAATAAATTGTATAAAAATTTGGTGCAAAAATAATAAAAATTGAATTTATTATGATTTAATTATGATTAAAACTAACAAAATTGATTAAAAATATTAAATAAATGATTTTTCAGAAATAAAAATCATTTCTGAAAAGCTTAATGTTATAAAAACTTAAAATAATTTTTGTGGAAATTAATAAGATCGTTTTGATATTTTTATATATTTTTATAAATAAAAAGGAATAAACTTGAATTATTTATTATATATATTAAATAAATAAATTTCAGAAAAATAAAAGTTGTAAATAAAACTTTTAACTCAGATTTAATAAATATAATTTTTTAGAATTTATAAGAAAGTTTTAATAATTAAAAATGAATTTATAAATTTAAATGTAATATAACTATAATCTGGTTTCAAAAATAAGGAAATTAAAAAGAGTGGAAAAAAAACGCCCAGCAGGAATCGAACCCTGGCCCTCAGGCCGTTCTGATTCTTAAACACGAGTTGCACACCAACTGGTCTATGGATCAGTTGGTGATTATTTTGTCTCTGAATTAATTATATACGTAAGGTTGCAGGCTTGTTCTTCCCCAAATGAAACCCATTCGAGCCCTAGGTTAGTAATAATCATTTCTAACAAACAATAACCCGATTAACTATAGGGTTATTGTTTGTTGAGGGCCGATGAACATACCCTAACAAAAAATTGAAACTTACAATACAGAAACAAGCTCGATTGGTGAGTCAACGTGAAAAGTCAAAAACTTGATCGTATCTCACGCACAGAGGATGATTAAGAAGAATTGGAGGTAGAGGGTGAATATTGGCGAGGTGAGGAGGTCCAGGAACCTTCAATTTATAGTGTTTAAGCCTAGGTGTTCGATTTGGCAAGTATTGACCACAATTGAATGTGGGACGCGTTAGTCAGTCAATTTGGTCAAATTGATCGCAATTGATCGTGTAATTGATGAACATTAGGCCGGCAATCATGGTCCCATTCCATTTAAAAGAAATTTCGAGTTAATGTGGGATTTAGTTGGTCAAAATATAAATTTTGTATTTATGTCTGCTGTCTCGTTCGAACAGAAAGGTACAAGGAGGGGTGGTTAGAAGTAAGTTGCGTATATATATAATTAATACCGGGTTTAAAACAAATGAAGGTTGTGGCCCAGGTGGTGGACGTGCGTGTAAGTGTGCGGGAGGTCTCCGGTTCGAGACATGGGGGAAACACCATTTTTTTTTAAATTGTAAGGGAAGGGAGAGGGGATTGGGCTTGGTTGTGTGGGCCGGATCAGGGATGGGCTAGGATTGGAGTTGGGCTGGGCTCCAAGGCATATGTGGATTAATGGTGGTTTGTTTTGTAAGAAAAATCCATCTACATATTGGTTATTATTACTATTAATTTTATTATTATTATTATTATTATTATTATTATTATTATTTTTATATATATATATGTATATGAATATATAAGTTGTGTGGTCGGGCAATAAAACTTAGGCATAATATGGAACTAATATACGTTTTTATAATTGAAAATTTGGCGATGTTACAGTCTCCCCTACTTTTAGGAACTTCGTCCCGCAGTTAAAGGAAGACACTAGATTAGCAATTGGTCGACTACCGACACTCTTGATAAAATTTCACACTACCTTAATGTACCTGTAAATTCATGATTACGTTCCGGACCGTAATTACCAATTCACCTTACATTAGGGTTTTGTGTCCTTTTACGACTTTACCGATTGTTGAGCAGGTCTGATAGTCCCCACCAGTCGTTGAGTAGGTGGTAGGGCCTCTCCCGACTGTTGGAAAGACATGATGACCTCTCTCATCGTTAAGTGGATTGTTTGGTAGTCAACTATTTGTTGTACAAGTAAGTAAGTATAGATATATCAATCAGTTCATATTCAAACAAGCATGCACACAGATGTTATGATAATACTTGAATTTATTATTTGAATCAAAAGTGCAATACATGGAATTAAAGAGAAAGTAGACATCATTCAAATGGTGGAGTTTGCTGTTAAGTAGCTGGAGGGTCTTGATCTCAGTTTAGTTTAGGGCATCGGTTACGGTAGTGATTTGGATCTCCACATTCATAGCATTGACCATAGTTGTATCGATTAGGATTATCAGCCTGAGCAGGATTGGTGGGTTGATTGGCATTAGGGTTTGGGGTCTCGCGACATGTGTTGACCAGATGGCCATACCTACCACAATTGGTGCACACGCGACATGCTGAAACAGTGGGATGATGTCGATTGCATGTGTTACACAATGGAAAGTTTCTTGTATAAGGCTTCTTGTTAGAGGCTTGTGTAGTGAGGTTTACATTAGGATTCCTGGTCTTATGCTTCTGGTTCTTGGTAGTTACCGCGGCCACAATACTTGTTTTCTCGTTTTTCCGAACTAAGGTTCTGTTCTTTATGTGATTTCCATCGCCATTTCCATTTCCATTGTCGTTCCCATTCATTGGGATGACTTGAGCCAACAAGTTAGAAACCAGGGTTGTGATTTGTTGTGCCAATTGTTGAGAAATGATCGCAGCCAGTTGGGCATCAACACCTTTGTTGTTTTTGTTGTTGTTGTGGTTGGTGTTGTGGTTGTTGTTACTTTCCTCTTGGTTTTCACCACTGTTATTGCGAGTGCTGCGACGTGGAGACATGATCTATAAGGGACACAATGAAGGTTCAATGTGGCATGAAATGAATGAGGTGATATAAGGAATGTAATCATTTATTCATTAATTAAAACGAATAAACGAAAACGTGACGTATCAAAGATTTCAGATTCCAATAACATAGTGAAGACATGCTTTAGCCTATAAGTGAACACTCATCCCGAGAATTCCCAGGTAGGCATCCGGGTCCCTCGTCTGATTGGGATATATGTGCAATGCCAGCCTAGACAGAAGACTCAGAATACAAGCGTTCACCCTTCCAGATTGCACGTGTTCGTTATTAAAATCTAGAACTTCGACGAGATCTCAAGGGGGTTCAGGTTAAACCCGAGGAATTTGTCCTATTAATCTAAGAGTAGATCCACTGATGGAGAGCAACCTTCTCGTAGGAATGAAAGTAGGGATAGGAAGTAGGAGGGAGATAGAGAATAGCAAGTAAAAGAAGCAAGTACTTGTTAAATCCTATGGTTATAGACTAGATTATTTTTCTAATAACCTAATTCCCTATAACCACGGCTCTGATACCATCTGTAACACCCCAACCGATGGCGGAAACATCGGGATGTCACGTAATGATGATTGTTCAGTAGCTCATGGTGAATAATAGATTCCATTAAATGATTTAATTGAATTACATACAATAGTTCTAGAATTTGTACATCAAATTGAATGAGTCTATACACATATCTTCAAGCATCAATACAAATCTTCAAGCAAATAGAACCTGAAACATGTTAAGTTTGAAAATATTTTGGGTCAACAAAAGTTGGTGAGAATTACATAGGTTTTTGATAATTGAATAAAAAATGTTGTGCAATTCATGTGTCATGTTAATCTAGTCCATATGTGAGAACATACTAGAAATAAATCGAGTGCATAATCAACCCTGATGACTGTTATAATATGATACATACCATACGCTCATGGTCCCAATTGAATATGTTATGCGATAACAAACACCCACGCTACCTTTGTAGGAGGCACGTATCCGGGTGGGATTGTAAGTCCAATAGATCTATCAATGTATACCGTCGGCTTGATCAATGTTAATGATTATGCTAGAATGGTGCTTACTCTAATCATGCTCAAGACATAATGCAACATAGAAAACACATAGACACATTGATGATTGAATTGCAATGATGATGTTATAAACATGTTTCACCCCAAAAATGGTGATAAATAGAAAAGGGGCTATGTAAAACTCACCTTGGTAAAATGTTATATCTGTTGAGAAATGTGTTGACCAAATGTAATCAAGTATCGCCCTAAAATGAAGTAATAAATATGTCTAAGTCTATAGAGTCTACAAATGTATAAGTTTCTAGGGCTTCGAATTGGGATAAAATGCTTGTTTGATTAATATTAAAAATATTCGCCAATTGAGAGAAATTTAGTAAATAAATAACCAAAAATCTTTTTATGAAATTTTAAACATAAAATGGTTACAAGAATGTGTTTAAAGTATAAAAATAATTTTTATAAAATTATTTTCTTTAAAATAGATTATTAAATCTATTTATAACAAATTGTCAAAATCTAACTTTAATATTTAAAAATATTAAAATTAAATAATTTTTAGTTTAAAATTCATATTTCTGTTCTAAATATTTAAAAATAAATTGTATAAAATTTTGGTGCAAAAATAATAAAAATTGAATTTATTATGATTTAATTATGATTAAAACTAACAAAATTGATTAAAAATATTAAATAAATGATTTTTCAAAAATAAAAATCATTTCTGAAAAGCTTAATGTTATAAAAACTTAAAATAATTTTTTGTGGAAATTAATAAGATCGTTTTGATATTTTTATAGATTTTTATAAATAAAAAGGAATAAACTTGAATTATTTATTATATATATTAAATAAATAAATTTCAGAAAAATAAAAGTTGTAAATAAAACTTTTGACTCAGATTTAATAAATATAATTTTTTTAGAATTTATAAGAAAGTTTTAATAATTAAAAATGAATTTATAAATTTAAATGTAATATATAACTATAATCTGGTTTCAAAAATAAGGAAATTAAAAAGAGTGGAAAAAAAAACGCCCAGCAGGAATCGAACCCTGGCCCTCAGGCCGGTTCTGATTCTTAAACACGAGTTGCACACCAACTGGTCTATGGATCAGTTGGTGATTATTTTGTCTCTGAATTAATTATATACGTAAGGTTGCAGGCTTGTTCTTCCCCAAATGAAACCCATTCGAGCCCTAGGTTAGTAATAATCATTTCTAACAAACAATAACCCGATTAACTATAGGGTTATTGTTTGTTGAGGGCCGATGAACATACCCTAACAAAAAATTGAAACTTACAATACAGAAACAAGCTCGATTGGTGAGTCAACGTGAAAAGTCAAAAACTTGATCGTATCTCACGCACAGAGGATGATTAAGAAGAATTGGAGGTAGAGGGTGAATATTTGGCGAGGTGAGGAGGTCCAGGAACCTTCAATTTATAGTGTTTAAGCCTAGGTGTTCGATTTGGCAAGTATTGACCACAATTGAATGTGGGACGCGTTAGTCAGTCAATTTGGTCAAATTGATCGCAATTGATCGTGTAATTGATGAACATTAGGCCGGCAATCATGGTCCCATTCCATTTAAAAGAAATTTCGAGTTAATGTGGGGATTTAGTTGGTCAAAATATAAATTTTGTATTTATGTCTGCTGTCTCGTTCGAACAGAAAGGTACAAGGAGGGGTGGTTAGAAGTAAGCTGCGTATATATATAATTAATACCGGGTTTAAAACAAATGAAGGTTGTGGCCCAGGGGTGGACGTGCGTGTGAGTGTGCGGAGGTCTCCGGTTCGAGACATGGGGGAAACACCATTTTTTTTTAAATTGTAAGGGGAAGGGAGAGGGGATTGGGCTTGGTTGTGTGGGCCGGATCAGGGTGGGCTAGGATTGGAGTTGGGCTGGGCTCCAAGGCATATGTGGATTAATGGTGGTTTGTTTTGTAAGAAAAATCCATCTACATATTGGTTATTATTACTATTAATTTTTTTATTATTATTAATATTATTATTATATTATTATTTATATATATATATATGTATATGAATATATAAGTTGTGTGGTCGGGCAATAAAACTTAGGCATAATATGGAACTAATATACGTTTTTTATAATTGAAAATTTGGCGATGTTACATGAAGTCTGAACCCCATGAGGCGCGCCTCAAACTCGTTTCTTAGAGTTTCTCCTCGAGGCGCACCTCGAGGCGTACACCTCACCCGTTTTTTTAAACCATGGACTCAAGAAGCACATTCTAAGACAAAAATTACTTTACAGCATGATAGCAAACATAAATTACCTAATTAGTATGAACTCAAACAGAAATAAATCTACTAACATGATCTTAATAAGAAATTACTCTATTAGACATGATGTAAAACATAAATTACTCTACTAGTGTATGAGACATATAAGTGAGAAACGTCTACTAATGCATCAGACGTGTCGAAAAAAAATCTCTACATTATCTAAAACAGAAATTACTTTACTAGCATGATCACAAACAAAAATTACCTAACTACCATGATCTCAAACTAAAATTACTCTACTAGCTTGATCTCATAGATAAATAGATAAATTACTATACTAGACAAAGTCTTAAGAAGATTTTTATTCTACTGGTGTACCAGACATGATCTCAAAGAGAAACATTGCTCTCAAGATTAATAAACATCATCTCAAATAGAACTTTCTCTACAATCCATGATTTAAAACATAAATTACTCTACTAGTAATTTATGTAATATAATTGGCCTATTACGTAAGCACAAAATTTCAAAACCTTCATACGTGTGGCCTATTTTGATCAAATGGAACAATTTGTAATGTCAAATGGATTGTTTTTAGAAAGACTCCAATGGCTATTTGGTAAACAAGTTCGCCAAATACAATTCTCAGCTTGGTCCGCATTTATAGAGAAATTAGAACAAAACTGTACCTGTAGTTGCTTTAATAGTGAAAGTGGTCTATGTGCTTCTCTCGATAGGGTAAGGATTAATCTCAACTCCACTTACCTTGACAACATAATTGTTCTTCTTAAACAACTAAATAAAAAATGAAATTTAATCAAATCATAAGCAGCTAAAATACCCAAAATAACTAAAATTAGTCTTACCTGTGACATGTAAGCATCCCAATCAAGCTTGGTATCTAAAATCAACCAAAACCCAAGTGTCGAAAACAACATATGCATATTTAATTACCAAAATTTAATAAATTTATGATGAAAATACTTACAAGGAACATAGACAATGATAGAAACTTCCAGAAACCCTAAATCCAAATTTCTACGAAAATACATTCAACCCTAGATATAGTTTGTTTATATACCTGGAAACCTATTTTATTTGATGGGCTTTCCGATCTGCCGTAGTTGATAAATTCTGGCAAAAGAAGAAACGTCCGGTCAACACCCCGTGGTGTGGGGTAGAGAAGATGATGGTGGTGCGTCGGTTGTGGTAGCGTGGTGGTGGAGGCGATGATAGTGGTTATGGAGGGTAGGGAAGCAGTGTTAGTGGAGAAGAAGGTTTTGGGGAGAAGATTGAGATCTGGTGAGGTTATCAAGGGTTGGAGGGAACTTGAATTTTGGGGAAAGAAAAAATGACACACAATGTTCGATATTTGTCATATTTTTTACTTTTTCACACAAAATTTTTGACACACAAAAAATGTGTGTCATTAATTTATCAAATTTTTTAAAATATGACATTATTTTTATGACATACGTTTTAAATGTCAAGAAAGGGTGTGTGTCAAGAAAAGTGTGTCAAGAAAGGCCTATTTTGTAGTAGTGTTCAAAACAAATACCATTACTAAATTCCATTTTGCCTTTTTTTTATTATACTCAAATATCAAGGGTCCT
This sequence comes from Ambrosia x helenae, assembly GCA_030844895.1. NCBI lineage: Eukaryota > Viridiplantae > Streptophyta > Magnoliopsida > Asterales > Asteraceae > Ambrosia > Ambrosia x helenae. Next base: position 64,208,373 of record CM061226.1, on the reverse strand, counting down.
GTTACGGTGTATTATAATAACACCATCATGATTAAGCGTCCTATAAAGGTTAAAGTTATAAGACTCAAATGTTAAGTATACTATTAAGTTATGTTATAATAAAACTCTAGTGAAAAAGCGTCCTATAAAACTGATGTTTTATGACTCAAATATCATGTGTCCTATTATGGTGTATTATAATAACATCACAATGATTAAGCGTCCTATAAAGGTTAAAGTTATAAGACCCATGTGTCAAGTGTCCTATTAAGTTATGTTCTTATATGACTTCTACTAGAAACGGTCCTATAACATCAAACATTTATGACTTAACTACAAAGTGTCGTATTAAGTATGTTATAATAGGACCCCAGTGATCAAGTGCCCTATTACATTGCCACATAATAGGACACCCACAACTAAATGTCTTATAAATTACTTTATTAGGATCTACATTTTAAGGGTCTTATTAAGTTATATGATAATAGGACCCCAAAGAATCATCCATCAATTAAAATAACTTTTTAGGACACTGGTTTAGTAGCGTATATTATAAAGAGGACCCCAAAAGTTCATTCGTCCTATATAAATAGTTTTTTAGGACCCCATTTTCCAAGCGTCCCACACAAAAGGTCCTTAAAAGCCATTTTTTGTTGTAGTGTTTGTTGTACCTAACTGCATCCAGGCCAGACATTATGTTTGCCACTTGTGTCTGTGCAAGATCCCAGGCATCACCTAGAAACTCAAATCTTATTGCTGTGAAGAGGATATTCAGATACCTAAAAGGTGGTCCCACACTTGGTATCTGGTATCCTGCTATTGGAAACATTGAGCTTTCAGGTTATTCAGATAGTGATTTTTGTTGGCGGCCATACAACAAGGAAGTCCACATCAGGTGGGTGCCAATTTCTAGGGAATGCCTTAGTCTCCTAGCAAAGCAAAAAGCAAGTAGTTGTTTCAACTTCAACAACAAAGGCTAAATACATTGCTGCTGCAAGCTGTACATCCCAACTCATGTAGCTTCAAAATCAACTATTGGATTTTGGTATAACCGCACTAAAAACTCCACTCATGCTGGATAGCCAAAGCGGCTGAAAATATCATCAAAAATCCAGTCTCTCATTCCACCACAAAGCACATCGACATCAGGCATCATTTTGTTAGAGATAGCTATGAAAAAGGTTTGATTTCTCTACACCATGTTCCAACAGAGGATCAGCTTGCAGATGTGTTGACAAAAGCTTTAGACACATCTACCTTTGAAAAATTGATCTCTCGGATGGCATTCTAAACATGGATTAACAACAAAAATGTTTCCTTAAATAAAACATTAAAAAGTTTTCAGAAAATCAAAATCCATCCTCAAAAATAGCTTTTGGTTGAAAATTTGTTAAAGATAAAACAACCATTTCTTGCTTGAAAAATCTATTTCAAACATCTGATCAGATAAACAACTGTTTTCACAATATATATATATATATATATACTTATACAAAAAAAACTCTTAACAGTTGTTTGTCACGTATGATCCATTAGATGTTTGCCACGTCTACTCTCAAACAGAGCTTTGGTCACATCAACGGTTTCATCAGAGGCTATTAAAACCCTGTTTTCCCCCAACAGTTGTTACACTGTCTCATTGTATTCAAAATACTGAAACCGCCTTTTTCAACCTCAAACCCTCACTCGAAATCCATTACTTTGGTTACATGCACTATTTTGTGTTGAGAATCAAAACCTGTGAACCCAACAATATATTTTATATGTATCTTGTTTTTAAACACATTATTCAGGTGATTAAATGGAGGGAAGCATGATGGACGGTACGTGGATCGCAAATAATAATAAGTGTCGGTTGTTTGCTAGGGGTTTTAATTCCATCTCCCCATGTTTGAGAAATGGATTAGAAAATGTTGGCCAAAATACACTACGCAGTTGATCTTAATATTAACAACATTTACAAGTTACTTCTCCCAAAGGACTGTTGACCCTAACATCTGCTGTACCCTAACAACTGCTGTGACAACTGCTGCTACAAAGGTCTGATAGATAACAACTGCTAGTGAACAAGTGCTGACCAAAGGTCTGATGAAGAAAAATGTTGTATCAATGTACTGAAGAGTAAAGGTCTGTTGGAGCCAACAGTACTTAGGTTCCAACAGATGATTCAAGACGATCAGAGTTTCCCTATCAGCTGTTTGCCTTTCAGAGTTTACCAATGTAACAGTAGTTTTGTATCAACAGATGTTTTATGTGTGTTATTCTGTTAGAGGTCACTGTCTTAGGTGACGTCAGCCTAGGTCATCAGAGGTTTAGACTTGTCTATAAATAGAACAATGCTTGTACTGTTCTATTTATCACTCAAAATATTCCCTTAGAGAAACAATCACAGAGTGATCAGGCTTAGGGGGAGTACTTGTACAATTGATGTAATCATTTGAATTAATGAAAGCATTCAATTGAAAAACATTTATTCTCTTGTTTTGATTAATAGTTTATCATTCCGCTGCACTTTCCATGTATAATTCATTTCATTCATTGTTCTTATTACTTAAATAATCAAAACAATCAAACTCACATCCTAACAATTGGTATCAGAGCTTGGTCAATTAAATTCGATCTAACCAATCAGTTTAATATAAACAGATCAGCTCACAATTATTGATATCGTTTGTCTGTCGGATTGAAAACAGAGTAATAGATTATTTTCGTTTCAACCGTTTTTAAACAGACTTTGTTTTTGAAACAATCAGAGAATGGCTTCAATCAATCACGATCCACACAACACTGACACGAACAACAAGCCACCGATGCTTGTCAGATCTGAATACAATATATGGCAACGTCAGATGAGCCATGTTCTAGCTCAACAGAACACTGGGTGTTGGAAGTCGGTTATCTTCGGACCACATGTTCCGATGTTGCCGAGTACTGAGGATCCCAAGGTTCAAGAGCCTAAGAAACTTGAAAACTACTCCGACCAGGATTTTCAGAAAATTGAGTTGGATGCCAAGGCCTTCAGTATTGTGTCAATGGCTCTACCCAATGATATATATGCTGGGCTGTTTACACTGTAACAGTGTAAAGGAGTTGTGGATGCACTGAAAGAACAACCGTGAAATACTTAACCAACAATATGAAACATTCAGTCATGTAAAGGGAGAGTCATTAACTCAACAATTTGAGAGGTTTAACTGTCTCATTAGTGAACTAAAACTGGTTGGTCTAACTTACCCATATTCAACTTTGAACCATAGGTTTTTAAGATCACTACCAGACAAATGGGACACTATTGCTATAGTTATGAGAAACTCAATTGGATTTAAGGACCATCACTGACCCAGCTTCATGGTAAGCTCTTGACTCATGAGAGAGAGCTTAACCAGAAAAAGAAACTCCAGGACTCTGGAAAAGTGTCTGATGATTATGTATATGGTAATAAAACACTTTTGGGTCATGATGAGGTGCCTGGTAATAATAAGGATTAGAGTTATGATCATTTCATTGGTAATAACTTCAGGTTTTAACTCAGGTTTTTAACTCAAGCTTTAACTCTGATTCTATTCACCAAACTATGCTTTTACAGCAAGTGGTGGTGATATCCAGGCATCTGATAACATATCCTTTTGGTAATGATGACTTGAAGTACTTGGACCCTGATGATTTGGAAGAAATGGACATTATGCACCATTGCTCTGCTCAGTGTAATAACTAACAATTTTTACAAGAATGTCACAGACTTGGTCATTTTGCTAGGGAATGTAGGAGTCAACATGGTACACCTATGATTACCTATCCAAATCAAAGGCCACAGACCAACACTTATCAAATTTCCCATAATACCCCTAGACCAAATGTGCAAAACACTGCTCATTTTGCATAGTCCCCAAACACTATTCCTGTCCAGTTTGTCTAAACCACTGTTCCTCAGATCCACTATGAGCAAACACTTGTTGCTCAGGCACAAGTGCCAATGACTGCTGCTCCACCCTCTGCCCCTGCAGAGACCAGTCAACAGAGTTTCTTCAGACAAGGCTTTGTTGATTGGAGCAGTCTACCAGATGAGCTATCAGATGAAAATTTAGCTCTTGTAGCCAAAGCTGAAAATGAACCAAAAATTTTTTTGTTTCATGCTATGGTTGAAGACGTTGAATCTGAGGATGTGGTAACTGAATCTGATGTTGTGACTGATGATATTGTTGATGAAGTAATTGCAGATACAGAATCTGAAGAAGTGGTTGTGAATCTCTCAGATCCCTAGGGTGCATCTGATGATTGTGAGTGCAAGTGTGATTGTGCATTGATGGCTGCTACTAAGGTATCTCCTCAAATCCTAAAAGATGTGTGTTCAGAAAAATGTGTAATAGCATTTGCTAACATTAAAGAGGTGAATGAAAACCTTAGGAAGAAAGTTTTAGATGACGCAGTTCAATTTCAAAAACATTCAAAAGAGTTAAAATCAAAATTGACTGAAAAAGAATCTGAAATAAGCAGCTTAAAACATGAAGCAACTATAACCAAAGACCAGCTCCAAACTATGAAAACTAAATATCATAGTTTTAAAAAGGAGCTTGAGGCCACCCAAGTTGAACGTGAAAAATGGGTAGAATCATGCAAAGGTTTTGAAATGCTCCTCAACAAACAAACCAAAAGTCATGTGAAGTTTGGTTTTGGTTTTGAAACCACTGCTCCAGCTTTTGAAAACACTGACAAAAGGGATCAAAAGTTAGTTGAGGTAATACCAACTAATTTGAAGGGTCAAGAGATTAAAATAACTGAACCTAATGGCAAGAAATTTGTTCTTGAAAAACCAGAATGTTCCTCATCATTTACTGAACTTGAAAAATATGAATTTAAACCTACTTTGTCTGATGAGTGTGGTACTATTGAAAACTTCAAACCAGTTGACTTCAAAACCCCTGATGGTAAGAAAGCACCACAGGCAAAGGTCATTCCCTTGATAGATCTTCCAGCAGATGATCAAACATCTTTTGAAAAGAGGACTAAAAAGGGAAAAAGAAACAAAAGTATGTCCACTTGTTCTGTGATTTCTGTGAAAAGATGAATCATGTTACTAAAAATTGTTTTCTTCTAAAATCATATGATATCAACAAAGGAACAAGTTTGTGTGATTCTAAGACCACATGCTCAATATGTGGTAAGAAGAATCACAAAACCAAAGAGTGCCTGTATCTCAAAAATTTTGATGTCAAAATACAAGAGTACAAGGCTAAAACTCTTGCAAGTCAAGTGGTGAGTACTTCAAAAGGAAAACCGAAACAGACTTTTGCTCCAGTCCAATACATCTGTTTACCAAAAATCTAGAAGCATCTGCTTCCAGGGATGTTCAAGTAACAGATGCACCACCCACCAACCAATACCCAAGAGGATTTGGACAACCACCTTGTCATAATCTGTCACATGTTTATGAAGAACCCAAGACGCCTTCTAAAACAAGAGTGAACAGAAATCCCTATAGTTACTATCAATCTATCAGGAAGTGATCAAACATCTGTTGCACCAAGTGTTGACATTCAAGCACTGGCAAATGGTCAGCAACAGTTGTTGAACTTGATTCAAAAACTATTTCAAACCACACTGATCACATTCCTAAGTTTGAGGCTGAAAAGTTTAACTTAAAACATTCCGCTGTGCTAAAACTGATAAAGAACTTGCTAAACACTTAAGTGTTCACTAGCAAGTTCATACAAAGAGCAATACTGATCCAACAATTGGTATCAGAGCACTGGTTTATCTGATCACATATCAATCTAACACATTGAGAATCAGACACAGGCTCTTATTGATACTCAATAAAGGATTAAAAGTTCACTTTTATCAACATCCATCACTTTAAGAGATATTTGACAAATCAATACTCTTTAAAATGGATCCTCATAATACTGGTTTTGCAAATAAACCTGCTATGCAAGTAAGAAATGTATACAATATCTGGCAAAGGAGAATGGCACATACCTTATCACAGACCAACACAGGTTACTGGATATCTGTGATATATCGTCCTCATAAACCAGTAAATATCAATCTTGAAACTAAAGAAGAAATACCAAAAGACCCAAAAGACTATACAGACGATGATTTCCTAAAACTTGAGCTTGATGCTAAGGGTCTGTTTGGTATGGGGTAATGGAATGGATGGGGGAATGGAATGGACGAGGTAATGGAATGGACAAGGTAATGGAATGGATCATTACCATTCCATGTCTTGTTTTGGTTGTCATGTGGGAATGAAACAAAACATTACTTTGTGTTGTTGGATAGACAAGAAAAACGAATGAATAAAATTGATGGTTAGTGGCGGTGGAGGGTGGTGGTCAGTGGCGGTGATGGTGGGTGGTGATATGTGGCGGTGGTGCGCGGCGGCGGCTGTGGTTGGTGGCGGTGGCGGCGACGGTGGAAGGTGGAGGTGGATGGTCGTAATGGTGGGTGGGTGACGATGGTGAGTAGTGGCGGTGGTGGATGGCGGTGGTGGTGGGTGGCGGTTGGTGGTGGTGATGGTAGGTGGTGGTGTGTGACGGTAGCGTGGTGGTGGATGGCGACGGCGGTGATAGGTGGTGGCGACGACTTTGGTGGGTGGCGGCAACGGTGGCGATGGGTGGAGGTGGATGGCGGTGATGGTGGGTGGGTGACAATGGTGAGTAGTGGCGGTGGTGGGTGGAGGAGACGGCGGTGATGGGTGGCGGCGGTAGTGGTGGGTAAAGGAAGTTGTGGTGAGTGATGGTGGTAGGTGGTGGTAGGCGGCGGTGAGTGGTTTTGTATGGCGGCGATGGTGGGTGGGTGACGGTGGTGGGTGGTGGCGGTGGTGGGAGGGTGAACGTAGTGGGTGGTGGCGGTGGTGGGTGGTAACGGTGGTGGGTGGTGACGGCGGTGGTGGGTGGTGACGGCGGTGGTGGGTGGCGGCGGGTGGTGGTGGTGGCGGCGGCGGTGGGTGGTGGCGATAGTGGTGGTGGGTTGGGTGGTGGATTATGCTTTTGTTAGTAAAGGGTGAATGGGGATGGAATGAAAAAAAACATGGGGGGTGGATGGAATGGTTTTGAGGGAATGGAATGCCTTGTGGAATGGGTGATTCCATTCCTTTAGCCAACCAAACACATTATTTTTCATTACCTTGTAATGGTCCATTCCATTCCCCCTTTCATTCCATCATACCAAACGCTACCTAAAGCTTTCTCTATGTTGGCAATGCAACTCCCAAATAAAATCTACTCTGGCCTATTACATCGTGATAGTGCCAAAGAGCTTTGGGACTGCCTCAAAGAACAGTTTGGAGGAACTGAAGAGGTGATCGCCAACACCAGAGAAATCCTGGCTCAACAATATGAAACTTTTGCTCACATAAATGGGGAAACTTTAACTCAAAAATTTGAAAGATTCTCCTCATTAATATCTGAGCTAAAATTAAATGGTCAGACCTACACAACTGTATCTATGCTTCATAGATTTTTAAGGTCTTTACCTGAAAAATGCGAAACATACTCTATAGTCTTAAGATCTTCACCAGACTTTAGCTCCCTCACTCTTACAAAACTACATGGGAGATTACTTACTTTTGAAAGAGAAATTGATCAAAAGAAAAAGTTACAAAGTTCTGGTAAAACAACTGATGACTATCTACCAGGTAGTACAGCACTATTAGGACAAGACTCACCAACTTGTTCAAATAGTTTTGGATCTTTTGACCATATTGACATAATTGTTGGGATCTCATCTGAAAGATCATTCCCAGATTATGACAATGATGATTTTAGTCAAACTGCTGATAACATGTGTTTTATCATGGATGATTTAAAAAATTTCAGCAGTGATGACTTGGAAGAAATGGATATTCTACACCAACTGGCCATGTTGAGTATAAAAACAAACAAATTTTACAAAAAGTCAGGAAGGAAATTTTCAGGACTCAACAGTTCCATAAAAATTGGTTTTGACAAATCTAAACTTAGATGTCACAAGTGTCAAAAGTTGGGACATTTTGCTAGAGAGTATAGAAGCTCTAGCTTTAACCAATCTTAGTCTGGAAATAATTTTATCCCCAGTTATAACAGGAATAATGGAACACAGGGGAGTGCACATTTTGTACAGGCACAAGCTCCACAAATCCAATATGTGCAACAAGTACAATATGTACATATGCCTGCTCAACAGATGCAGAGCCAACAATCAATCCCTCCCTTTCCAGCTGCTCAACAACCTCCACAGTCTCAGCAACCCTCACAGCAAAGTTTATTTACTTCATGGTATGTTGACTGGAGCAGTCTTCCTTTTGACACTACTGAGTGTAACCCTGATGCAGACAACAAGATGTTTGACATCAACTAGGGAGAGCCTGACAATGGCAGAAAGAACTTTGCCTTGTTGGCATTTGAGGGATATGAAAGTGCATTATTCATGTATGTCCCCAGCTAGTGATCCAGTACTGAATGTCGAAGGTTCAGATAATCAGAAATACGACCAAGACTTTAGCTTGAAGATACATTCGACCTGTCGGATGGTCGAATGTAGTTTATTACTGGTCGAATGTAGCTTGATTGTTAGAGAAGGCTTCATTCAAACCCTTAAAGGGTCGAATGAACACCTTCGACCTTACAAAAGGGGCGAAGGTGGGAGCCTATAAATCGGGAAAAGTTGTTTATTTAGAGAGAGAGTTATCATTTGGAGCCTTTCCCTAGTTGGTGTGTGCGTGATATTCTTTGTATTAGGTCTAAGTTTGAATTGTAATTGTTGATATTTAGATCTAATACAAGAGTAAAGTTATGGAAATTGCTCGGTGATTCGTTATCTATTTTCATCACGATCGTTTACGTTTATTTCTAAATCATTTTGCACGATCGAAGGGGATTCCGCACCCTACGGTTGGTATTCGTGAGATCACGGTTCGTGATTATGATCCTAAAACGAATTCTCAAGTGGTATCAGAGCTTAGGCTCGATTTCACGATTGCAAATTGATCTGAATTGATGAAAACAGATTAGAATTCTGGTTTAAAAGTTCAAAACCCAAGAAATTGTGAAGCTTTTCATAAAAACATGGTTTTTCATTGAATTGGAGTTGAATTTGATGTTATTTTTACAAATGTTTGTCTAAATTCAATTTGATGTTATTTTTACAAATGTTTGTCTAAATTCAATTCCGAACAAAACCTATCAAATTTCATTACATTTGGTGAAAATTTTGTCAAAAACCGATCAGATTCGTGTTCTTGAGGTTGAAGATGATGAACATACCTGAAACGGTCGAATGTGAGATTTGAGGGTCGAACCTAGCCTTTTTTGGTCAAACGTGGAGTGTATTTTGGTCGAACCTAGAAAGTTTTAGTGTGTTGTTGTTCATTCGACCATAAGTGGTACATTCGACCAATCGGGTGGTCGAAAGTGGATTAACTTGGTCGAAAGTGAATCAAGTTTGTTATTTTCCACATTCGAGTCTTTAGAAACGGTCGAACCTGAACTAATTTCTACATTCGACCACACGACATTTTAAAAGGGTCGAACGTAGAATCTGATTTTCAAAGATTTTCATTCTTGAGGTCGAACCTAGACTGATTTTCAAAAATTCTTATCATGAGAATTCAAGAAGTTTTCATCTAGATCACATGACTTTTTATGATTATTCAAGTCACTCTCGATTTGATGGTTATTGGAAAAACAACTCACCAAAGTATTCTCATGGTTATGTTGAATGGAGAAGCTGTTTTGAATGTGGTGAAGTTGGTCATATTGCTGCTCATTGTCCCTACTGGTATTGGGATAAAGGGTATGCATGTGATTTTGTGGAATATAGGTCTTGTTACAACTACGGAGAGTGTGGGCATTTAGTTGATGCCTGTCCGTATGTTAAACAAAAAAAGACCGAAGTGAAATTTGCTAAAAATTCAGGCAATGTCAAAAAACCTGTATCCCCAAAACCAATCAAGAAACAAAAGGGGAAACAGGTTGTGTATGACAATCGTAACAAAATTCCCTTGAATAAAAATGGAGATTGTGATAGGGTTGCTAAGGTAAGTGGGAGTTCTAAGGCTAAGCCTAAAATTAACTCTAAACCTGGATCTTCATCAGTTAAGTCTGAGAAGATTCCAAACAAAGTTCAGAAGGAGGTTTCAAATAAGAAATCTGAAAAGTCAACAGTCAAAACAATTTCAACAAAATCTAAAATAAACTCTGAACGTGTTTGGAAACCCAAATCACTTACTAAATCAATAGCAATTTCTACTTCGAATCAATCCATTGAAAAACCAATTGATTTTTCAAAAGGAGAATGGATTGATGTTCCGAGGATTGATGACCTTGGACGACCCATCACTGTGAAGGAATGGGTGCCTCTCTCGTTCTAAAATTGTTTAACAAGTGTGCAGGTTGTTCCAGACAGACCTATTAGCTATCTTTTGATAGTTGATAGTGGAGCATCTGTATACAATATATTTATTGGAGAGGTGAAGGTCAAAAGAAGGGATATTGAAAAAGGAAAACATGATTTAAAACAGAGAGGAGAGTGTTTGTCGTCTGTTTCCTACCTGTGAAGTCGGAAAAAGTTGCAATCTCATGCAATTACTCTCAGGTGATGGATTTCTACATAAGATGCGACATTACAGTTTATTCTAAACTCTCTTATCATTGCAATGGTTTTACTATTTGAAAGAACAAAGTGAGGTAAGTAATCTGAGTGAGAAAATTGGTTTTGAAATTCAATGAGTAAACCACATCGGATATCATTTTATTTTGTTTTTCTTCAAAAGTTGAAAAATCCAAAAATATGCTTATTTTTAGATTTGTAGGGGGAGAAAATTGAAAAATCTAAATTAAAAAAATTAGAAAATCCAAAATGAGTTTTCCTGGAGAAAAAGAGGAGATGATAGTACATCAGTGGATTGTCAGACTACTCTGAAAACAAAATGAATTGATAAACATTGAGTAGCCACTACAATTATATATTGGTAGGCTTGAAATCAAAGGTTAAAGTTCAGCATGGTGATATAAACCTAAAAACATTAACTGATAATCATGTGGATCAACGTTTCGTTGACATATGGTCTTTGTACCGAAATTTCGTTTGATAGATTTCCAAAATCGGAGGTTTCGGGTTGTTATATTGAAAGTTATCTGGGGATAGCCTAACTGATCTTTTGTCGTATTGATTTACGGACCTAGATCAGTCAGGGTATCTTAACAAAAGATCTTTAATGACAAATCCTTAAGTTACCGAATGAGGAACTTAACATGTGTGATGATAGTCAAAGATTATCTAATGCATCGTATCAATACTATGATGAAAATCATGTATGATATTAGTCCTCACCCTGGTTGAGTGCATAAGTCGCTTTGAAGCATTAATTTGCTGACCTGTCACCGCTGTGCCTCATACCTTGTAACTAACGGATACCTACAATATAATCACACGTTACGATGAAGCTTTGTGCAATTCTTGATACGGGAATGTGTCGCGTGTGCGGGGACCATAGATTTTTCAGTATCTAATATTACCATAATGTATCTGAAGTGCTGAACAATGAATAATGATTTTGAGTTTAAGTGGACAAACATACTGGTAATGGTTGTAGGATGCTCGATGTCAAAAAAACAGAAATTGATCAAAAAGAGTTTTGACTGACTGTTTCAATACTGATATGATCCTCTTACCGGAAGATTCACAAAAATATGTTCAGTTTACTTTTATGCAATTCCCTTTGAAAATTCAAAAAGATTTTTGGTGTGTTTTAGCATAAACTTTGAAAAATCAAAATGTTTTGTTTCTACTTTATTTTCGATAACCGATGATGGGATACATAATGTGAATACTCAGATACTTAAAAGTTGAAAAAGACTACAGATTTTCAAGTTTCTGGTGCATATTAAAAATGTTTTATAGTTCAGGGGGAGAACTATTGAGGGTCAAAAGGAATGTGAAGAGTACTTTCGAGATTTTTGTTGTGTCTAACGCTGGTTGTAGTTTGTGCAGTTTTTAGTAAATTTTTTTGCAGAATCAAACACAACAGGTGCACTACTCAAGATTCATCGACAAAGTGTGTAACTGAACAAGACCCAAACCTGAACATCAAGATCACCAGAACAACAGAAACTAGTCAGAGGTTGTTAAAGAAATGATTGAAGATTGAAGAATTCAAGATTGATTTCTGTCTTCATTTCTGGACCAACAAATGATAAAGCCAAGATTTCTTGAGTCTGTCAAAGATTTTGAAGCTTACTACAGAGATAGACAAGAACTTCGACACAAACGTGCATGAAGATGGAAAGTTTTCAAATCGTTCAAGACGATGAATGCAGGACTTGAAGAATTGATATCTTTCTGAATTGGTACATCACTAGCTAGGTCCAAGGGGGACATTGTAAGTGCATTATTCATGTATGTCCCCAGCTAGTGATCCAGTACTGAATGTCGAAGGTTCAGATAATCAGAAATACGACCAAGACTTTAGCTTGAAGATACATTCGACCTGTCGGATGGTCGAATGTAGTTTATTATTGTCGAATGTAGCTTGAATGTTAGAGAAGGCTTCATTCGAACCCTTAAAGGGTCGAATGAACACCTTCGACCTTACAAAACGGGCGAAGGTGGGAGCCTATAAATAGGGAAAAGTTGTTTATTTTAAAGAGAGAGTTATCATTTGGAGCTTTTCCCTAGTTGGTGTGTGTGTGATATTCTTTGTATTAGGTCTAAGTTTGAATTGTAATTGTTGATATTTTGATCTAATACAAGAGTAAAGTTATGGAAATTGCTCGGTGATTCGTTATCTGTTTTCATCATGATCGTTTACGTTTATTTCTGAATCATTTTGCACGATCGAAGGGGATTCCGCACCCTACGGTTGGTATTCGTGAGATCACGGTTCGTGATTACGATCCTAAAACGAATTCTTAGGATGCACCTCAAAATCTGTCTTGTCACAGGTATCAAAAGAATCTTTGACAAAACTTTGTTCAACTTCGTGTAAAGAATCTTTTGCTCTCATAAGAGAGACTAATGTGCACTTACAAGGTAAAGCAAATGACTCTGAGAGAAAATTCACTTAGATGAAATGTGATTTAGAAAGAAAACTTGCTGCAAAAACAAAAGAAGTTTCTAAATTAACTAACACTGCTATTGAAACCCAAGCACAAATTAAAATCATGATAAATGACCTAGGAAATGTCAGACAAGAGCTTGCTGACACCAAGGTCACTTGTGAAAAGTGGGTTGAATCTTGTAAGGGGTACCAACTATTGCTAAACAAACAAAGTACTTCAAATGTTAGGTTTGGCATAGGGTACAATCACACTGAAACACCAACAGATTTTCCCCCAAAACTACTGAAGATGGGAGAAAAATTGTTTCAGGTGAAACTTCTGAAGAGAAAGAATGCACATCTTTCCATGAAAACTTTCTAAGAACTCATAAAGAAAGTTCTTCAGAAGTACTGATAAAATCTGACTTTAAGCCATCAGTAGTTTCATCTACATCAGGAGTTGAGAACCTGAAAACTACTGATGACCTAAAACTAATCAAAACAGTCAGAAACTTGTCTTTAAAAGAAAAGGCAAAAGAATGTGAAATCTGTGGTCTGTTCAACCACAAGACAGAATTTTGCAGATACAGAAAAGGTATTCAATACAACAAGAAAATTCAACAACTGGTTGTGGGAAAACAAATCATAAATGATTTTATAGAAACTTTTTCTCCCAGGAAACAACAACCAGTAAACACCTTTTCTCAGAAAAAGACAAAATCTCAACAAAAATCTTTTTCTCAAAATTCTCTTTCAGTAGTTAGACCTAAATCATTAGCAGTTTCACAAATTGCTGAGATTAAAGATCTCATGAACATGGTACAACTACTGATGACCAAAGTTGATGGTGGTCCTCAAAAGGATACCACCATTGCTCTTACTGAAAAATCCATTGCCAAAAACACATGGATTCCTCAACTTGGTCAAGAAAAAACTTTAAATGTTCCCAAGAGCAAACCCAAAGCCAAACTGGCTTGAGTTCCCAAATCTAACTAATTTGCTATCTTTTGCACAGAGTTTCCAGAGGCTTAAATAGCATTTGGTATGTTGACAGTGGAGGCTCAATGCACATGACTGGATGCAGATACCTGATAAACAATTTTATCAGTCAAAGAGAAGGATCTGTATCCTTTGGGAACAATGCTAAGGGATATGTGCTAGGACATGGCAATGTCTCCTCTGGAAAAATACAGTTTGACAAGGTAAATCTGGTTGAAAACCTTGAGTACAACTTGCTGAGTGTGTCAGAAATGTGTGATAAAGGATAGTCTTCCTTTTTTCACAAAGACAGCATGCAAGATCATATCACCAGAAGGCCAGAAGTTGATAGAGAAGATAATTGAAGATTAGACTTTGTTGATAGCCAAAAGATGTGGCAATGTCTATGCAGTGGACATTGAAAAGGACAAAGTACTGAACAATACTGCCTGTTTCTTCTCAAAAGCATCAACTTCAGAGACTGATCTCTGGCACAGGAGACTTGGCCATGTGAATTTTAAAACCATAAATAAAGTCACAAAAATGGGCTTGGTCAGAGGTCTACCTTTGAAAGTATACCAGTGTCAAGAACACTGTGTATCCTGTTTGAAGGGAAAACAACATAAGTCCTCCTATAAGTCTATTGAAGAATAAAAAACAACTGGATGTCTTCAACTACTCCATATGGACTTATTTGGGCCTGTAAAAATCATGAGCCTTGGTAAGAAGAAGTATTGCTTGGTCATCATTGATGACTATTCAAGATTTACATGGGTATTCTTCTTATTTTCCAAGGATGAGTCTGCTGAAATCATCAAGTTCTTCATTCTACAAGTAGAGAAACAATATTCTCTGTCTGTCAAAGCCATTGGAAGTGACAATGAGACAGAGTTCAGGAACAAAACTCTGGATGAATTATGTTTGTCTAAAGGGATTATTAGACAATTCAGTGTTCCCAGAACTCCTGAACAAAATGGTGTAGTAGAAAGGAAGAACAGAACCTTCATTGAAGGAGCAAGAACAATGTTAGCTGATTCTGGTCTTCCATTATATTTTTGGGCAGAAGCAGTTAACACTGCATGTTATGTTCAAAATAGAGTCCTTGTCAACAAGAGACACTCCAAGACTGCCTACAAAGTTCTTCATGGCATAAAGCCCCTTATCTCCTTTTTTAGGGCTTTTGGATGTCAATGTTTCATTCTAAACATTAAAGACTCTATTTCAAAGTTTGCGGCCAAAGTTGATTCAGGTTACTTTCTTGGTTACTCTTCCAGTAGAAAAGCCTATAAGGTTTTTAACTCAAGAACCAGGATAGTAGAAGAAACACTAAATGTCAAGTTCAATGAGTCAAAACACACTCTTATTCCAGCACATCCTGCTTATTATGGTGATCAAAGGTTTGATGATGAGGATCCAGCACCATGGACTCCTCAAACAGTCATTAAGTCAACTTCCAAACCATCAGAAGTTTCACAAACTTCTGATTCAACAACTGCTGATGTACAAACTCAAACATCTGCTTCAGCACCTACAACTACTGAAGACACTAAAACTGCTGAAACAGACATTATAAACCTCAGTGGTTTGTTTGATGAAGTACAAGAGCCACCTACACCTGTCAGTGGTTTACAACAACTGATTGAACACAAAGATCATCCACTTGAACAAATCATGGGTGATATTGCATCAGGTGTTCTTACAAGAAACCAGCTCTCCAACTTTTGCCTCTTCTCAGCATTCATTTCTCAGTTGGAACCTAAAAAGTACCAAGAAGCCCTCAAAGACAACAATTGGGTGCAAGCCATGCAAGATGAGTTGCTTCAATTCGAAAAGCAACAGGTTTGGGAAATATGTCCCTTACCACCAAATAAGCAACCAATTGGCACAAGATGGGTTTTTAGCAACCAACAACATGAGGCTGGTATGATTATAAAGAACAAGGGAAGACTGGTAGTACAAGGTTACTCTCAAGAAGAAGGAATTGATTATGATGAAACCTTTGCTCCAGTTGCAAGGCTTGAAGCCATCAGGTTATTTCTGGCCTATGCCATTTCCAACAAAATCAAAGTTTTTTCAAATGGATGTTAAAAGTGCATTTTTGTATGGAAAAATTAAAGAGGAAGTGTATGTCTGTCAGCCACCTGGGTTTGAGGATCCTTCTCATCCTGAGTGGGTGTACAAGCTAGAAAAAAGCTCTTTATGGGCTCAAACAGGCTCCAAGATCCTGGTATGCAACACTTTCTAACTTTTTGCTCAAAAATAACTTCACAAGAGGCTCCATTGATAAAAATCTATTCATAAAACATGTTGGAAATCATGTCTTACTTGTTCAAATATATGTTGATGATATCATATTTGGTTCAAGAAACACAAAACTGTGTGATGAATTTAACAAACTCATGCAATCAAAATTTGAGATGAGTACAATGGGAGAACTGCAGATTAAACAACAAACAAATGGAACTTTTATACATCAATCAAAATATGTTAAAGAATTATTTATCAAATTTTCTTTACAAGACTGTAAATCATGTTCCACTCCCATGACACCAACCACACAAGTTGAACCAGATGATCAAGGAAAACAGGTTGATCAAACAATGTATAGATGTATGATAGGTTCCCTTTTATATCTAACTGCTTCTAGACTAGATATTATGTTTTCAACATGTGTCTGTGCTGGATATCAATCAGCTTCTAGGGAATCACACCTCATTGCAGTCAAAAGAATCTTCAGATATCTGAAAGGAACTCCAACACTTGGAATTTTGTATCCTGATTCAAGCAATACCAAGTTATCAGCTTTTTCATATAGTGACTATGCAGGGTGTAAAATGTCAAGAAAATCAACATCTGGTGGTTGTCAATTCTTGGGAAACTGTCTAGTGTCCTGGAAATCAAAGAAACAAACATCTGTTGCAACTTCAACTACTAAAGCTGAATACATTGCAGCTGCAAGTTGTACATCACAGATACAATGGCTCCAGTATCAACTTCTTGATTATGGAATCAAAGAGACCAAGACACCATTGCTTGTAGACAGCAAATCTGCCATTAGCATCATTCAAAATCCTGTTCAGTTTTCAAAAACTAAACATATTGATTTGGTCGTCAAATCCCAATACTTCACCGCCCTCACCATCGACCCTCCAATCCACACTGAAACTCTAAATGAGTTTTGGGCAAACGCAGAGACGGTGACGGTGAACGACAAAGTGATCTCCCTTAACTCAACCATCCAAGGGGGAAGAATGGAAATCACACCGGCTACTTTGGCAATTAGGCTGGGTTTGGATGATGTAAACGCCCCAGACCAATTTCCAAACTCTCAGATTCACTTAACCATGACAGAGTGTGGTTACCAAGGTACTCTCTCACATGCTACAATTTTTAAGAAATATTTTGAACCAAAGTATAAACTGTTGTTTCATTATATTATTATGTGTTTGAGTCCAAAAACTGGATCTTATGATCAGATGCCCTCTACTTTTCAACCTATTTTTCATTCCATAGTGAATGAAACAAAATTCAGGGCATCATCACTCTTCTTTAATGAGTTGGTGTTACATCATCTCAATACTAAAAAGAAGTTTTTATTGTACCCAAGATTTATTATGCAATGCATAATAAAAGAACTTGGAGAAGAGGTGCTTGTGGGTAAAACTACAACTTTAAACCCTTTGTCCTCACAAGCATACTCAAGGCACAACAAACCGGCTGCCTGGCCAGAAGATGACCAAGGGGAACCAGAAACAGTCCCCATGGAACCCTCATCTTCCAAACCTTCACTCCCTAAGGCCAAGAAACCCAAGCAACAAAAACAAAACCCACCAACCCTAAAAGAAAGGCAGTTCAGGAGGTTGAGATGCCTGAACTTGCTAATGTGCAATCTGCACTTGATAAAGATGTTACTGAAACATCCTCTTAGTCTCATCCATCTCAAACCCCACCAAGAGCACCAATAACAATCCTTTTCAATAGACCCTTCTTTTGAAACTGCTGAACCTATAGTCCAAACTACTGAACCAGCACCCCAAACTTCTGAACCAGAAATTGAAATTGCCAAGCTTCTCTCTGGGCTAAAAGAGAGAATCCCATCCGAACATGTCAGTCCCCAACAACCACATCAAACAGGGGACATAACTTCAGAACTTGACATGGATGTGGACACTCAAAGCCCTAACCCAAGAGATGAGGATGAACCAGGGTCTCTAAGCCCTAACTTAGAAACTCTAGGTACATTTGAGGCTGCTACTACTCACATACCACCCAGTGGTGGATCTGAGGAAAGAAGTAACATTGCTAAGACCTCATTTGTGGCAACTACTGATGAAGGCTTAATGCCTGAGGTAGGAAATCCTCTGAACCAAGAAAAAGAGGTACATGAAACAACTGAGTTGGGCTCAGCTCATGATGTAACTGATACTGTCCTCATTGAGGATGTAATCAGGGATTCAGATGATTACATTGATTTGGAAGATGATTCACAACCAAACATTGAATTGACGGCTGCTAGTGAAGGTCCTGCACCTGGTGTATCTAAGCTCAAAGAGCTGGTCACACCAGATCAGGTTAAAGTCCACTTGATCCCTGATTCCCCTAAAGTGGCATCTTCTGTACAACAAGAAGCTCACCCCAAAACACACCCCTCACCACAAATGCCTACCCAATTCCGTGGGTCAACAAGCAAAGACTTGAACCAACTATGCAGCCCAGATGGTCCCTTATACCATATGATGAACACACTTATAACCAAGCACTTCAGAACCTACACAGCTGCTTTAGAGCTGTTAGTCAAGAACCAATTTGAAGTGATCAAGATAAAAATGAATGATCTGTCCAACAAAATTGACCATAATTCAAAACAGATCACCATTCTCACTGGTACTTTCTCTTAACCTTCCAAACTTGATGAATCCAAAAAAGGGGAGAAAATTAAGGAACCAAGGGAGTCATTCAAAGCCAGAATTAAAGCAAGAGTGGCTCTCCAAGAAAGAGAACTCAAAGACAAAGTCAGAAGACAAAAACTGGCTCAACAATTTGGTGTCTCTGAACAAGAAATTGAAGAAGCTGAAACATCCCAAGTCCATAATAAAGAAACTTCTGATGAAACTTCTGATGCTGATGAAAGTTCTGATGATGACTCAGAAAGTACTGAAGACAATCCTTCAGTAGTTGACAAACCTTTAGTAGTTGTCAACACATCAGAAGTTAACACTTCCAATATACAACCAACAGAACAGCCTTCCAAACCAATTGAACAAACTCAACCAACTCCTGTTCCAAGGCCAACAATTACCACTACCACAATGACTATACTAAACCTTTCTCCAATCTCTCAATCAAAGGAACTTCTTAAGAAGAGTTTAGTTGCAGCCCAAAGAAAAGCCATGGAAGATTAGGTATGGAATACTTTGGAAGCAAGGGATGACTTAAGCTTCAATGAAAAATTACAAGCTTACGGAGCAGAGTTACAAAGGCAGGCTAACCTTGAAAGAGTTTCTTAAGAAGACAAAAGACCACAACTGATGTCTTACATTACAAAGAACAGCAAGACTAAAGCCTTTTCACTGAAAGGACTCTCCATGGATGAGCGGACAAGAAGAGCTCAAATTGTTGCAGACAAACTTGCAACAAATAATGATGGAAAAGCCAAGAGAGCTGAGATGATTGAAGAACTGGTAGCAAATAACTATGGTTTAAAAGCCTCTATGTCAAGATGGAAAGAAGAAAGACTACTAGACACATACAAGAAATACAAGGCTACCAAGGCTGCTAATCCAGAGAAGTTCAAAACTTCTGAAGTATCAACTTCAGTAGTTAGAACTTCTGGTGTTACAAGACCTGCTACCAAGAAGAAGAAGACAGAGGACAATACAAAGACTGACTTCAAGATGGTACTACTAGAAGGAAACATAGTAGTCCATTCAGACTTTGATATTGAAGAAAAGCCTCTATTAACACAGTTCAGGGATCCTTCAACATTTGCTTACCAAATCTAGAAGACTATCACGGACAAACTGCACACTAAGGTAGTTACTGAACATCATTTACCCACTTTCAAACTACCTGATGTGATGCAACAGGAAGATAGAAGTGAATCCCACCTGATTGTCACTGAAATTGAAAACATCCAACAATCAGGAACTTCCCAAGGGACCAGCATGGTTCCCTATACTTCAGACTTTGACAAGTCTAAAGTGCTGATCATCAGATAATCCTTTACTGATGACAACTCAGTATTAGTGACAAGGAGAGATCTTACAAGCAAGGCCTACATGTCCTTGAATGAACTGAAGAAATTATCAACTCAGGACTTGCTTACAATTCAACATCTGGAACCTCAAAAGGGATCTCTCATTGATGAGCAGCTTAATCAATTGAAGAATTCCATGTTCAAGGAGATATGGAAGATTGTGAATGACAGAAGAAAACAATAAAGAATTAGAAAAGGTTTTGGCTTCATCAATCCAGGGGAGATTGTTAGGACAAAGAGGATTGGTGAAACCACTTTTGGAAACCTAAGTCTAATTCATTTCTGTCAAAAATATTCTAAGTATAGAACTACTAAAGAAAGAAGACAAAAGTACTGAAGAAGGATTCTACAAGTACTGAAGAAGAAATGCATCAGAAGTTCTGAAGTTCAAACCAGACAGTTCACTAAAGAACTACTGAAGACAAACTACTCATCAGTAGTTTGTCATTCATCAGCACTTGTTAAGAATCTTTCCACCGCCTTATGTTTCAGTAGTTTATTAGTTTAGTATTACTTTAACTTTTTGTACGAGTTCCAAGATTGCAACTTGTTTCTGAACATGCTTTTTGGCAAGGTTCATGTATATGTAAAGTCTATAAATAGATGGGTTCATCCCTCTGTTTTAGATATTGATTTTTATATACAGAATTCCTTCAAAGCTTATCATTGTTATTTCCATTTCATTTACTGAGAATCTGCTTAAGTATTCATTCTCATTCAATACTTAGATTCTCATTAAATACTTGTCTTTAGTTTTCTCAAACATTCAGGGGGAGTAAAACTGATAAAGAACTTGCTAAACACTTAAGTGTTCACTAGCAAGTTCATACACAGAGCAATACTGATCCAACAACATGACATGATGTAGAGCCCTTCTTTCCGACTTCTTAGCCAATGGAGGGGGTGATATATCCTTTAGTAATGATTCAAAAGGTAAGGTGTTGGGTTCAGGGACTGTTCAGGCTGGGAAACTCAAGTTTGAAAATGTCAATCTTATTGCTAATCTTAAATTTAATCTTCTTAGTGTATCACAAATGAGTGACAAAGGTTATGGCTCATTCTTCACTAAGAAAACTTGTAAGATTATTGGGCCAGAAGTGGTGAAAAAGATTGATACCATCATTGCTGAAAGCAAAGCACAAGTTGTTGCTCATAGGAGTGGTAATGTGTATGTGGTTGATATGTTGAAGGACAATCCTATACAAATGTTTGTCTGTTTTCTGCTGCCTCCACTAAAGAGACAAAATTGTGGCATAGGAGACTAGGTCATACCAACCTTCAAACTATCAACTCACTCTCCAAACAAAGCCTTGTCAGAGGCCTTCCATCAAAAGAATTCAAATGTGATGAGCATTGTGTTTCCTGCTTAAAAGGAAAACGACATAAAAGCTCTTACAAATCCATTGATGAGTCCAAAACAAGTCAATGTCTACAATTGTTGCACATGGACTTGTTTGGCCCAGTTAAAATTATTAGTCTAAGAAGAAATAGATTTTGTCTTGTCATAGTTGATGATTTTTCTAGGTTTAGATGGACTTACTTTTTACACTCTAAGGATGAGACTGAAGGTATCTTGAAGGACTTTGTCACCAAAGATGAAAAACAATATGACTTGCCAGTAAAAGTCTTTAGAAGTGACAATGGAACAGAGTTTAAAAATAAGGAGTTGGATGACTTATGTGTGTCAAAAGGAATGGTGAGGCAGTACAGCATTCCAAGAACACTAGAACAAAATGGGGTGGTTGAGAGGACAAATAGAACTCTCATTGAAGCTACAAGAACCATGCTAGCAGATTCTGGTTTGCCACTGTCCTTCTCGGCAGAAGCTGTAAACACTGCTTGCTATGTTCAAAATAGAGTTTTAATCAACCCAAGACATCAAAAGAATGTTTATGAAATTTTGTTCAAAATGAAACCACTCATCTCATTTTTCAAAATCTTTGGATGCCCATGTATCATTTTAAATCTTAAAGATTCCATCTCAAAAGTTGCAGCCAACCTAAATTGTGGATATTTTTTGGGATATTCTTCTACTGCCAAGGCCTACAAAGTGTTTAACACAAGGATCAGGACAATAGAAGAAACTCTAAATGTAAAGTTCAATGAACTTTCATCCATAAAAATCCCAGCAAATCCCGCTGAGTTGTTTGATTTAGATAAATTCAAATTTGAAGATATTACTGTCAAAACTAACAGTGCAGGTATTCCACAATCTCCACAACAAGACTACAAAACGGATGTTGTGATTCCAAGTCACTATAAAGTCTATTCTGTATCAGGGGAAGCAGCTGTTCAAAACACCTGTCAAAACTGTGCCACAGCTGAGTCAGCCACTATTGGCCAGTCTTACCCTCAAACCACTGCTTCACCAACTTCATCCACTGCTCAATCATTTGTTGACAAAAAGTCCAACCTCTGTTGATAAAAGTCAGTCCAGTTTCACACCACTTGGACCCATTCCCCCACCTCCATTTCAAACATCTGTTGGTACTACAAAAGTGCAAACAGATGTTACATCAACAGAGTCACCAAACCTCTGTCCTTCACCTCAAAATGCCATCATACCATATCAAGGAGATCTAATCTACCTAAGAGCTCATCCACTAGATCAAATCATTGGCAACATCAGAGAGGGTGTGCTCACAAGAAGCCAATCCTCAAACATCTGTCTTTTTGAAGGGTTTCTATTTCTCATACAACCTGTCAAGTACCAAGAGGCACAAAAAGACAACAGTTGGGTAGAAGCCATGCAGGAAGAGCTCCTTCATTTTAAAAGACAACAAGTATGGGAACTTGTACCACTGCCAAAGGATTTTTGTCAAATTGGCACAAAGTGGGTCTTCAAAAACAAAACTGATGAAAGGGGTATAGTAGTCAAGAATAAAGACAGGCTTGTGGTTCAAGGCTTCAGACAAGAAGAGGGCATAGACTATGATGAAACCTTTGCTCCTGTAGCTAGGCTAGAAGCTATCAGACTCTTCCTAGCCTTTGCTGTCAACCACAACATCAAGGTGTATCAGATGGACATCAAATGTGCATTCCTATATGGCAAAATTCAGAGGTCTATGTATGTCAACCACCTGGTTTTGAAGACACATTCCATCCTAATTATGTATACAAGCTCAACAAAGCTTTGTATGGATTAAAACAAGCACCTAGGGCCTAGTATGAAACTCTTTCCACCTTTCTCTTATCCATTGGTTTCACAAGAGGTAAAATTGATAAAACCTTATTTCTAAAATGGAGGGGGAAAGATTTAATGATTGTTCAAATATATGTGGATGACATCATTTTTCGGTCCACATGTAACAAAATGTGTGAAGAGTTTAGGAAACTCATGAAAGCAGAGTTGGAAATGAGTGCTATGGGTGAACTTCATTGCTTACTTGGTCTCCAAGTGAAGCAGTTGCAAAATGGCACATTCATTCATCAAAACAAATATGTGAAAAATTTGTTAACCATATTTGAGATGAATGACTGTAAGCCATGTAGTACACCTATGAGCACAGCCAAGCTACTCACTATTGATGACAAGGATGAACTGGTTGACCAGACACACAACAGATGCATAATTAGGTCTTTATTGTACTTAACTGCATCTAGGCCAGACATTATGTTTGCCACTTGTGTTTGTGCAAGATCCCAGGCTTCACCTAGAAAGTCAAACCTTATTGCTGTGAGGACGATATTCAGATACCTAAAAGGTGCTCCCACACTTGGTATCTGGTATCCTGCTAATGGAAACATTGAGCTTTCAGGTTATTCAAATAGTGACTTTGCTGGCTGCCACACCACAAGGAAGTCTACATCAGGAGGGTGCCAGTTTCTAGGGAATCCCTTAGTCTCATGGCAAAGCAAAAAGCAAGCAGCTGTTTCAATTTCAACAATGGAGGCTGAATACATTGTTGCTGCAAGCTGTATAGCCCAACTCATGTGGCTTCAAAATCAACTGCTGGATTTTGGGATAACTGCACTAAGGACTCCACTCATGTTGGACAGTCAAGCTGCTGAAAATATCATCAGAAATCCAGTCTCTCATTCAACTACAAAGCATATAGACAACATACATCACTTTGTCAGAGATAGCTATGAAAAAGGATTGATTTCTCTGCACCATGTTCCAACAGAGGATCAGTTGGCAAATGTGTTGACAAAAGCTTTAGACACATCCACCTTTACAAATCTGATTTCTAGAATTGGTATACTAAACATGGAATTAACAACAAAAATGCTTTAAATAAAAACATTAAAATGTTTCAGAAAATCAAAATTCACCCTTAAAAATAGCATTTTGGTTGAAAAATCTGTTAAGGATAATACAACCACTGTTTCATCCATTCTATCCACTGTTAGTTGAAAAATCTGTTTCAAACATTTGATCAGATAAAACAACCACTGTTTGGTTGAAAAATCTGTTTCAAACCTCTGATTAGATATAAAAACTATTTCATTATATATATATATATAATAATAATAATAAAAAAACTAAGTGCTGTTAGCATCAGCACTTTGGTAAGACAACAGCTGTTTGCATCAGACCTTTGGCAACAGCTGTATGCCACCAGATGTTTGCCACGTCTGCTCTCAAAAGCAGAGTTTTGGCCACATCAGCGGTTTCACCAGAGGCTATAAAAAACCCTGTTTTACCACAACAGTTGTTACACTGTCTCATTGTATTCAAAATACTGAAACCGCCTTCTTCAACCTCAAACCCTCACTCTAATTCCTTTCATCCTCACACTCGAAATCCATTACAATGGATCTTCAAGCCAAAGCCATCCACAATTATCTTCCATATCTGCTCAAACCAGATGAAAACGTCCCCTTCCATACCACCATCGACATCATCCTCAATTCCAAATACCTGACAATCTTAACCGCTGATGCTCCCATCTATCTCGATACCCTCCAAGAATTTTGGTTAAATGCTGAGTTTCTTTTACAAGACAAAAAGCCTACAACCATCATATCAAAAATTGGAGAGACAAATGTCGCCATTACCCCCCCCCCCCCCCAACTGATATCCACAACCTTCTCACTGGATGACCTGTCAGGTAACGGCCCTTTTCCTAAGGCTGAACTTCACATAGAGTTTCAGGAAAGAGGTTATGATGCACAAATGACTGGGTCAACTCTTTTCAAAAGGATTTTTCCACCAGTCATGAAATTTTTCTTTCATACCCTCCTTCTCTGTGTCTTTGCTAAGTCCACTTCCTTCAATGAAATCCCATTGAGGATTCAGTACTTGGGATATGCTATGTTGTCAAAATCTAACTTCAATCTATCCCAGGGCCTGTTTCTGGATTTAGTATCAAATGTGAAGGCCATAAAGTCTAGGTCTAATAATGCTTTTCTGATTTACCCAAGAATGTTAAGTGTAATCCTTCTAAAGAATGTCTATGTGATGAAACTTTCACAAGAATGCTGGGTTCAAACACCCAAGTAAAAGTGTCAAAAGTTTCTAAAACACAAACAAAGAGGACTAAGACAACAACTGTTGTCCAAACCTCTGTTGTTGAGCCCACTGCTCCTGGTGATCATGGCACTACATCTAGTGATGTGAAACCCACACCAGCCACCTCTAAAAGAAAACGTCCATCTACAAAAACCACCAATAAAACCAAAAAGGGGCCTCTGGAAGATGAGATACTAGAGGAAAACCCCGTTGCAACACAAAAGCAACAAGAAACCACTGTTGTTACTTCCTCACAACAGATGGATATATCTCAACCTGAACAAACTCCTCATGGATCCTTACAAAAGGATCATGTTGTAAGCCAAAGGGAACCACATCATGAGACATATGAGTCACTTGACCATATGATCATCAGCCCTTCTCCCAGGGCTACTTCTCTTTTCACTCCTCCACCTTCACCATCACATGTCCTTCCAACAATGCAACCACTGTTTGAGGCTATTGATAAAACGCAGGACCTTCCCAGTTCCTCTCCTTCACCCATCAATGAGAGTACACACCTACAAGTTACTGAGACTGAGGAAAATCAATGAGTTATCCCACAAATAGGGGAGGTTACACCCCTGGAATTAAATGAAACTCTAGGCGAGTTTTCAAGTGAAGCAGCCACTACTGCTGTAGAGACCATTGTCTCACAACAGGACAATGGTTACATAACTAAGACTTCCTTAAAGGCAACAACTGATGAGGCCACTTAGTGTCCCCAAAATCAGTTGGAAGTCCCCAGAACCAAGACAAAGGGCCATCTGGTTTTCATCCTTTAGACTCACCTCATAGGACTGAACCAGATACAACTACCGCTGGTAGGAATCCAGATGATCCTATTAACTTAGGTGATGGGTTAAAATACCAAGAATTGACGGCTAGAGTACAATCAATTGAAACCTCTGTTGCTGACATCAAATCAGATATCAAGACAATTATGAGATCATTGGCTGCTCTTACCAAAAGTCAACCATCTACAGAAGATATTGCTAGTGAGCTATGGAAATCTGTTTCACCCATCATCATAGCTCATAGAAAACTAGTAGATCAAACACATGAAACATACATGGCTTAGATCAGAAATATGGTAGATGCTAGGTACACAGATACCCAAGCAGACATTAAAGCCATCAAAGACCACTGGATCTGCTCCTACTACTATCAGAAGAGATGAAAATGATGACCAGTTCACTGCTGATGATGCCAAAAAGGGGAGAGTGGCAGAGATAGACTACCCAAGCTAAATCCATTTGGAACAAAACCAGGGTCTGAACCAGCACCACCACAACAACCAAATCCACTGCGGATACTGAAGCAGACAATGCAGGCAAAGCAAAAGAAGTAGATCAAACTTCTAATGTCAATGCTGAAAAGGCTGCTGAAGAGAAGCAAAAGAGGCTTGATACTTTGGAATGCAAAGCAGAAGCTCTTGTACAAAGGAAGATAGAGCAACAGCAAGAAGTTGAGGATGTGGGTTCCTCTAAAAGGAAGAAGATGTCTGCCAAACATGTTAGACAACCACCATCTAAACTTGCTGTTAAAACTGCTGCTGCTAAAACCACTGCCACCAAAACCACTGATAGCACCAAAACAACTGAACCTACCACCAAACCAACAATTAAATCCACCACCACAACCACCAATACACCACCCACAACTACTTCACCACCCAAATCCCAAACATCTGTTGGTCCTACACAAGTGCCAACAGATGTTAACACAACCACTGTTGCAACACCACCATCCATCACAGCATTGGTTGTTCAGTATCCTCTTGAGCTTGATCTACTCAAGGGGGAAATGCAATCCTTCTATAACACTGAACAACCATCTAAAAGATCCTTCCCATCTCTTCCAAATTTTCCTGTTCCCCTGAACTTAAATAAATATCTTAAATACAAGACTGAACAGGGAGATAAAATCATCAAGGAGAAATATAAAGGGAAAGATGACAGGACTACTCATGGCATCCATTCAGCAGAGCTTAGCAAACTGAAAAGGATTAAAGATTTTGCTAAGACCCTAAGCAACTCCATGTCCACCATGCCTCTCAGCAGTGATCTGGAAAGGGTGGTTAGGGAATCTCTTCTAGACTAAATCTTGGCAACCATGCCCTACTAAGCAAACAAGAAACAGTTTGTAGGCTGGACCACTCATGCTCTTAGAGAAGAACTCATGAGAATAGAAGACATGACCAAGAATCCCCCAGCAAAGGTCTCTGCCCCTGATTTTCGGAAAGGTAGAGATCCAGCCAGTGCTTTAAAATTCAAGAGAATGAGAGAAGAAATTGTGGTTTTCAAATATGGGGAGATGAAGTAAGTTGCAAGATGGGCTGAGCTAAGGCTGGTTGAGACATACATGAAGTTGGAAGAAAATAGAAAGAAAGACCCTATACTGCCCCGAAAACCAGTTTACTCTGATGCTCCAATGATAAAGAGACCTCAACAAGCCTTTACATTTGACAACCTGCTTGATACTTCTGACCTATCTGTTGCTGCCAAGAGACAGCTCAAGAAACAGAAGGAAATGTCTGAAAAAGACCAGAAGAAGTTTGTGGATACTTTTGTAAAAGAGGGCCTCTTCAATCAAGTACACTATTTCTCTGATCCCACTACTAAAGAGCCCAGGAAACTCATTGGGAGACCTCCATCACTAAACTCATCAAAAATAAACTTGCAGCCCAGCCGATTCTCTGATTCAAAAATTCTAAAATGGAAAGTCAACAAAGACAACCATGAATTGACTCTACTCAGATAAGATGGAGAAGCTCAAAAGTTAAGTATGGATAATGCACATGGCCTGTGTGTAGATGATCTCCAAACATTGCTGAACTTAGAGTTTGTAAGGGATGCAGAAGACTTTTTCTCTTTAAGTTTTGAACTACAGTTTAAAGGGCAAATAAGAGAAAGTCTGATGAGAAATAAAGATCAAAATAAATCTTAGTTTTAGCATCATCTGTTCTAGGGGGAGATTGTTGGGTCTGCTGACCTGGAGAAGAACAGATTATTGGAAAGCCAAAATATACTACTCAGTTCATCCTTAATAATAACAACATTTACAAGTTACTTCTCCCAAAAGACTGTTGACCCTAACATCTGTTGTACCCTAACAACTGCTGTGACAACTGTTGCTACAAAGGTCTGATAGATAACAACTGCTAGAGAACAACTGCTGTCCAAAGGTCTAATGAAGAACAACTACTGTATCAAAGTACTGAAGACTAAAGGTCTGTTGGAGCCAACAACACTTAGGCTCCAACAGATGATTCAAGACCATCAGAGTTTTCCTATCAGCTGTTTGCCTTTTAGAGTTTTCCAATGTAACAGCAGTTTACATCAACAGATGTTTTATGTTTGTTATTCTGTCAGAGGTCACTGCCTTAGGTGACGTCAGCCTAGGTCATCAGAGGTTTAGATTTGTTTATAAATAGAATAGTGCTTGTACTGTTCTATTTATCACTCAAAACATTCTCTTAGACAAACAATCACAGAGTGATCAGGCTGAGGGGGAGTACTTGTACAATTGATGTAATCATTTGATATTAATGAAAGCATTCTATTGAAAAACATTTATTCTCTTGTTTTAATTAATAGTTTATCATTCCGCTGCACTTTCCATTTATAATTCATTTCATTCATTGTACTTATTACTTAAAACAATCATAACAATCAAACTCAGATCCTAATAGAAACCTCTATTTTTTGGTGTTTTAGGACTAGGATGTACTTTGATTATGTGTTATTACTTTTAGTCGACACTAATTAACGTAATCTTTTCTAATTACAAATATTTTTAGTAAACATGTGTCTAATTAATTTTCTCACGTTCACGCCACGTGTTTCTCCCTTGTTGTGGTGTGATAGGAAATGTTAGAAGAGCCAAGTCTATTTGAAGAAAATCTAGACTATAATCGGTTTTGTTTCATGAGAAAACAAGACTAATTTTTCCTAAAAACATATGTCTAGAAAAGATTTATAGAATCATACTTTTTTGGGAAAAAGGGTATGACGCGACCTCGACCGGCTATCCAAGCAAGTCAATATATTATGTTTGAAAATGAAATGATTTATTGTGTGTGCGACGTGGAAAATCAATATTTTCTAACTTAAGTTAATTGTTTATATTATATGGTACAATTCTTTTTTGCCAGATTATGTCATCTTCTGATTCTAGGATCCAGTGGGTGTAGTATATTCCGGAGAGTCCAGTTATCGTTGAGATTTCCAGTGACGGTGCTGAGATGGAAATCGATATGTCGCCTGATGCTATTGTAGATCACGTGGTAGCCATGGAAGTGGACCCCATTGTGAGCGTTGCAGAGGCCCTACCTACTAAGTCTTGTGATTCTGTTGATTCTCCTTTCATCCCTCGAGCTCCTATCAAGCCCGTGCCTGCTCTATTGTCACCTACTCTCCTGGTAGTGCCATCTGTTCCTTATGTTGATGGGTTGCCAGTTGGTTTCCTGGAACCCAAGTGTTGGTGGTGAAAATCCTCAGGATGATTTCACCTCATATTCTTGGCATAGCATCTTCGGGATGTTGAAGGACTTAACAGACTTCAGGATGTAACTATGTTTTGGCATGTGCAGATATTGAGGATGGACTTACGAATTATCTTTCTATGACATGATTGCAAGGACGATTAAGCTATAATATAGACTGGTAACCTCTTCATAACGTCTATATTATCATATTCAGTCAAAGATGTCAAAGATGGAAGAGTTACACTTGCAAGACAAAGTCCAAGCTCGAAGAAGGAGTCAAAGTTGTAACCGATGTGCATTGAATATCGGAGAAGAACCAGGAAACTGTTGCTCAACGACTATATTCAATTTAAACAGCCACAACGGTCACTTGAAGTCAACAAAGAATTTAACTAAGTAACGGATTATGTGGGATCTTCTATTTACTTTCATGTAACTATAAATACGGGATCATTGACGAGTATAGGACACATTCACCTGAATAACAAACATAGTCTGAATAGCACAAACATTGTAATCATAGAACACTCGCCATTCATTCATCCAAAGTTGTAACCTTTTTTACCCATTTATAATATTAACAAACAAGGCAGGGGCTTAGACTCCTCCCGAGGTTTTGTGCCGGTAATCAACAACTGATAAGGGGCTTTCCTCATACATCGAGTGTTGTTCTTTGTTTATTTGCACTTTATTTACATATTACTCAATTCTGCCACACAGTTACATCCTCAGGATAAAACTATCCATCCTCAACTCTACCTTAACCATCCTGAGCATAGTTGTCACATATTTGTCTCTTTTACATCTTGATATATTATTTTCAGACTAAAACTAGAGTTTAAGCATATTCAAACACTAATAGCACTCTACCTCACTTTTACTAATTTGGAAAAAAAAGTTATTTCTAGCAAGTAAGTTTTGACCAAAACAATTTGTCGCCCACCATGGGGCAAGTGGTGCTATTTTAACAAAGAAACTTTGTTAAAACTCTCTCTCAAATAATTCATTTTACAAATGTTGACAACTATGTCTTCCTCCCAGAAATTTGTTTCCTCATCTATGCCATCTTCAAACTCTACCAGAAATGCAACACTGCCACCCCCACCTGCATTCTCAAAAAGTTCTACTTCTCAAATTCCACCTAGACCAGCGATGGGGACATCTGGATCTACTCCTCCAATTTTTGTGTCAAATGATGAACTCCTTTCCATGTTTGCATTGGTGAAGGATCAAATTCAACAACAGCAGGACACAAATTGGATGCTGATGAGAGAAATAAAATCTCTCAAAACATCCTCAAAGTGGCCAACTGAGGACATGGGGACATCATTACAACCCGGGGTGTTGGATTTCAATTCTGGCATCTCTAGGGGCATTCATCAAGGAGATTTCATCCCCATGAGCACTGGATTCTCTGCTTTTGAAACTACCACAGCACCCAGGATGACAACGACCAGGGATCCAGGATATACACCTGGGCCATGCCGAGGATATAACAATAACGGTAACAATTTAAGTTCAAGTACTTTTGCTACTAATGATGTTGCTTCTTTGCAGGTGTTTTGGTCAAAAATTATCTACTAGAAATAATCTTGTTTTCCAAATTAGTAAAAGTGAGGTAGAGTGCTAGGTTAATAAAAACTTAATGTTATTCCCAGGATGGTGATTTGTAAATGTAAATAGACTTTTGAATTGACAACTATGCTCGGGATGGTGATGATAAAGTTGAGGATGGACAGTTATATCCTAAGGATGTAACTGTCAGGCAGAACGGTGAATTAAGAAAAAATAGACGATTGTAAGTAAAATGCAATAAAGAAATGACACTCTATATACGAGTGGACGAGTGATCTAAGAAGTACAACTTTGGATGAATGAGTGGAAGAGTGATATAGGATTACAAGGATTTGTGAGTATTCTAAGTAGCTGAGTGTGTGTGTATAGTTCTAGCGATAGCAATGTATCCTATACTCGTCCATCATTCCCCTATTTATAGGACATGAATGTAAACAACAAGTCCCGTATAATCACCTTGCTTAGTTAAGTTCTTTGAAGTCTTCTTGTGACCGTTGTAACTGTTTCAGCTCAGGTTGACGTTGTAGCAACGGTTTCCACTTTCTTCGCCTATTTTTAATGCGTGTCGGTTACATCCTTGACTCCATCTTCAAGCTTAGACCTTGGCTCGCAAGTGTAACTCTCCCAGCAATAAGTCTTTTGACCGAGTCATTACAATATAGACGTTGGAAAACAGTTTCAAGTCCATATTATAATTTAGTTGTACCTGCAATCATGTCATATAAAGATGGTTCGTTTGTACATCCTCAGGATGTGCACATGCTGAAATATAGTTATATCCTGAAGTCTGTCACATCCTTCGGCATCCTGAAGATGCTATATTGAGGATATTAGGTAAAAGCATCCTGAGGATTTTCAACACCAACAACTTTCCCAAAAGTATGTTATTGTTAATTTCTTAACGGTAGAAATATTTTTTCTCAAATAATTTCTCGGATAAGCATGCTTCAACTTCTTTCGAGGTTGCAACGGCTATTTTTAAGGTTAAAACTTCGTGATGACCATTACACCCCATCATATCCTATCGCCTATACCTAGGTTTTTCTTCCTTCTTTATAATCAGACAAGATTTAAAAAAGGTAATTATTTCCACTTGTCTCTTGCTTTCTTCTTTTCTTTGATCCTCCAATATTTTTTTCTAAAACAAATATTTTGAGAATGAGTAAGAAATTAAAAAGGGCGTCTGGGAGTGTTGGAACTTCAAGTAACTTCATTCCCCAAAATCTCTGAGTTTCGTCCTTATGACCCTCATGCAAGATCTGATTTTGCATCTCCTACTTGGGTCTGTTTCCTATACCTACCATTTTCTCTGGGGTTAAGATATCCTTTCCCTCGTTCATCAAAAATAACTTTGGTGTGACAAGGATGGCTTATTCCCAAGCCATGCCTGAACTCTGGAAGATATTGATGGTTTGTAGTAGGATCGTCGAAAATCATGGTGTCCATCTTCCCAAGCTCTCAGCGTTATGTCCTTCAACTTATAGAAAAAGATCCACCCTTTCTGTATAATGTGGTTAAGTCTTAGTAAACTGGAAAACGAAGTTTTTCTTTGTAAAGAGAAGCTCTATTCCTCATGGGGATGAGATTCCTCTTTATTGGTAAAAAAGTGGTAAAAAATTATCAAAGTTTTTATGAAGAAATTTTTAGTTACATCCTGAGGATGTTAACATTCTGAAAAATATTTATTTAACAGGTACTTCCTTTGCCAAGTTAGCTACTCCCTTGAACGAAGCTTTCCTACGGTGTAAAGCTATGTACGACTTACCTGAATCAGCAAGGACCTTTGAAGTGGAAAAAAGCTACACTACTAGTCAAGCCTCCGAGATGTCCGGTGAGTATATTATGTTACATTCTGTAAGGACAGAAAGGATTGAAGAAACCTCTTTTGCCAACCTTAGTCTAATTCATACTTCTGCCAGAATATTCTAAGTATGAAACTACTGAAGAAAGAAGACACAAGTATTGAAGAAGGATTCAACAAGTACTGAAGAAGAAAGTTCAGAAGTTCTGAAGTCAAACCAGACCAGTCAACTGAAGAACTACTGCTACTGAAGACAAACTACTCATCAGTAGTTTGTCATTCATTAGCACTTGTAATAGAATCTTTTTACCACCCTTATGTTTCAGTAGTATATTAGGTTATTATTACTTTATCATTTTGTACAAGTTCCAAGACTGCAACTTGTTGCAGACTTGATTTTGTAACAAGGTTCATGTATTTGTTTGTCTATAAATAGATGGGTTCATAACTCTGTTTTAGATATCAATTTTAATTGAAAACTGAAATCCTTCAGAGCTTTTTCTTGATATTCCATTTCATAATCTGAGAATCTATTTGCTTATTTATTGTCATATACATTCAATACTTAGATTCTCATTAACTGTCTTTAGTTTACAAACATCCATGGGGAGTAATAACTCCTGTTGATAGTGAAACTTTATAACTTATTCCGCTGTGCAAAACTGATTAAACTTGCAAAACACACAAGTGTTCATAAGGAAGTAACTGACAAAGAGCATACTGATCCAACTATTGGTATCAGAGCACTGGTTTATCTGATCAAATATCAATCTAACAAATTAAGAATCAGACACAGGCTCTTATTGATATTCAATAAAGGATAAAAGTTCACTTTTTTCAACATCCGTCACTTTGAGAGAAACTTGACAAATCAATACTCTCCAAAATGGATCCTCATAATACTGGTTCTGCTAATAAGCCTGCTATGCTTGTTCGTTCATAATATAACATATGGCAGAAAAGGATGGCACATACTCTGTCTCAGACCAACACTGGTTGTTGGAGATCTGTGATATATGGTCCTCACAAACCAGTAAATATAAACCTTGAAACTAAAGTTGAAATACCAAAGGACCCAAAAGACTACACAGATGAAGATTTCCTTAAACTTGAGCTTGATGCCAAGGCTTTCTCTGTGTTGCCAATGGCACTCCCAAATGAAATCTCTTCTGGACTCTTACATTATGAAAGTGCCAAAGAGCTTTGGGACTGCCTAAAAGAGTAGTTTGGAGGAACTAAAGAGGTGATTGCCAACACCAGAGAAATCATGGCTCAACAATATGAAACATTTACTCATATTAATGGGGAAACTTTGACACAACAATTTCAAAGATTCTCCTCATTAATATCTGAGTTGAAATTAAATGGTTAGACCTATACAAATGTATCTATGCTTTATAGATTTTTAAGGTCTTTACTAGAAAAATGGGAAACTCTATAGTTCTCAGATCTTCACCAGACTTTAACTCCCTCACTCTTACAAAATTACATGGGAGATTGCTAACTTTTGAAAGAGAAATTGATCAAAAGAAAAAGTTGCAAAATTCTGGTAAAACAGCTGATGACTATGTACCAGGTAGTACATCACTGTTGGGACAAGACTCACCTTCTTGTCCAAATAATTTTGGATCTTTTGACCACATTGACATAACTGCTGGGATCTCACCGGATAGATCATATCCAGCTTATGACAATGATGAAAATAGTCAAACTGCTGATAACATGTGTTTTATCATGGATGACTTGAAAATTTTTAGCAGTGTTGACTTAGAAGAAATGGCCATTTTACACCAACTGGCCATGTTAAGTATAAAAACTAACAAATTTTACAAAAGGTCAGGAAGGAAATTTCCAGGACTGGACAGTTCAACAAAAAGTGGTTTTGACAAATCTAAACTTAGATGTCACAAGTGTCAGAAGTTGGGACACTTTGCTAGAGAGTGTAGAAGCTCTAGCTATAACCAATCACAGTCTGGAAATCAGTTTAACCCTAGTTATAATAGGAATAATGGAACACAGGGAAGTGCACATTTTGTATAGGCACAAGCTCCATAAATCCAATATGTGCCACAAATACAATTTTTACAGATTCCTGCTCAACAAATGCAGAGCCAACAACCAATGCCTTCCATTCCAGCTGCTCAACAACCTCCACAAACTCAGCAACCCTCACAACAAAGTCTTTTCACTTCAGGGTATGTTGACTGGAGTAGTCTTCCTTTTGACATCAACTGGGGAGAACCTGACAATGGCAGAAAGAACTTTGCCTTAATGGCATTTGAGGGCTGCACCTCAAAATCTGCCTTATCTCAGGTATCAAAAGAAAGAATGCACATCTTTTCATGAAAACTTTCTAAAACATGAAAAAGAAAGTTCTTTAGAAGTACTGATCAAACCTGACTTTAAGCCATCAGTAGTTTCATCTACATCAGGAGTTGAGAACCTGAAAACTACTGATGACCTAAATCAAAACAAAACAGTCAGAAAGTTGCCTTTAAATGAAAAAAGAAAAGGCAAAAGAATGTGAAATTTGTGGTCCGTTTAACCACAAAACAGAATTTTGTAGATACAGAAAAGGAAATCAGTATGATAAGAAGATTTCACAACTGGTTGTGGGAAAACAACTAAAAATGATTTGGAAGAAACTTTCTTTCCCAAGAAACAACAACCAGGCAACACCTTTTCTCAGAAAAAGATGAAATCTAAACAACAGTCTTTTTCTTAAAATTCTCTTTCAGTAGTAAGACCTAAATCATCAGCAATTTCACAAACTGCTGAGATTAAAAACCTCATGAATATGGTACAACTACTGATGACCAAGGTTGATGGTGGTCCTCAAGAGGATACCACCATTGCTCTTAATGAAAAATCCATTGCCCAAAAGACATGGATTCCTCAACCTGGTCAAGAACAAACTGTTAATGTGTAACACCCCAACCGATGGCGGAAACATCGAGGTGTCACGTATGAATGATTATTCAGTAGCTCATGGTAAATAATAAATTTCATTAAATAATTTAAATAATTTACATACAATTTTTCTAAGAATTGTACACCAAAATGAAAAAAAAAAAATACTAGTTACACATCTTCAAGCATTAACTCTAATCTTCAAGCAAGCTATAACCTGAAACATGTTAAGTTTGAAAATATTTTGGATCAACAAAAGTTGGTGAGAATTACATAGGTTTGAATATTGAATAAAATTTGTACAATTCGAGTGTCATGGCAAGTCTAGTCCATATGTGAAAACAATACTACCCGGTAAATCGGGTGCATAATCAAACCTTGTGACTAGAATATTGTGGTCCATCCCATACGGATATGGTTCACTCGTTTATGTTGTGATAACAATCACCCACGCTACCTATGTAGGAGGTACACGTATCCGGGTGGGGTTGTCAGTCCAATAGATCTATCATTGTGTATCGTTGGCTTGTACGGAGTTAATGATTATGCTAGAATAATTGTGCTTACCATAGTAATGTTTAAGACATAATGCAACATAGAATAACACATAAACACTTATGTTGAATTGTAAATTGATGTCGTAACATGTTTCACCCCAAAATAGTGAAATGGTAAAAGGGACTATGTAAACTCACCTTAGCACAAGTCTTGAATCCTTTGAAATAGTCTAAATGTGGAACAACGATTCCAAGTATTACCCTAAATTCAAGGCAATACAATAAGTCTAAGTTTTATAGTCTAAAGTTATTCTAGGGTTCCTAATTTGGGGATAGATAATTGTTTAATTGTTAATGAATTTTTAAATAAAGAAATTCAGGGAAATAAATAAAAAGAAAGACTTTTGTAAAATCTTGATTAAGGACGGTTGTACTTTAATGTTGTAGATATAAAAATAATTATTATGAAATTATTTTCTTAATAATTGAATATTTAGTATGTTTATATTTAATTGTCAAAATGTAGTTCTAATATCTAAAAATATTTAAATTAATGAAATTTCAAATTAAAATTTATGTTTCTGTTTGAAATGAACAAAAATAATTTATGTAAAATTTTGATATAAAATAGTGAAAAATGAATTTATTATGATTTATATATGATTAAAATCACAAAAATTAATTAAAAATACTAAATAAATGGTTTTTTCTGGAATAAAATTTATTTCTGAAATACTTGATGATCTACAAGTTTAAAATAATTTTTTTGTGGCCTTTTATAAATTAGTTTAGATATTTTTATAGAATTTTAAAATTATAAACGAATAAACTTTTAATATATATAATATATATTGAATAAATGGTTTTTAAAAAAAACTAAAAATTGTATAACAAACTTTAACATACATAAAATGAATTTTATGGAATTTATGTATTATATTTGATATTTTAAAACTATAATAACTAATAATATATGAAAATATATATAGAAAAAGGTAGAAAAAAAATATATGGTGGTTATGGGGTTTGAACCCGGGTCTATGACCGGGTTGGACTTAATCACAAGTGTAGCCACCACTAAGCCACACCCTGAGAACGTGCTTTAAGCAGAAACTTTTCATTATATTATAGTGAGGATCTGATTTCGTTTTAATTCCAAAGAAGAAAAAAAACACACGCCTGGGATCAAACCCAAGGCAATAGCCGGCAAGAATCTTTGTCAACTCGTGCAAACCAACTGATCTGAGGATCAGATTGTGTTTGTTTTTGTTTTGCGTTATATATAAACAGATAGGACTCGGAGTCGTCTTCCCCAAATATAATATACGAAACCCTAGCCTTCTAATTTGATTCGATGTACGTTTTTAACCGAATTAATCATAGGATTATCATCAGGAATGGACCGATAAGAACACAGGGACAAGGAATTAAAACATACCAATTGAATTTCTTCACATACGCGAGTCAAAGCAGAAAGTCAAACTCTTTAGGATTTGCGATTAGGAGTGACAGCAAGAAAGATTTGAAAGTATGGATATGTTATTCTACACATTGAGGTCCTGATGGAGAGTCCAATTTATAATAAACCTACGGAGTCTTATTTTTAGAAAGTTTGACCAAATCATAAAGGAAAAACGCGTAATTGGCACAGATTTGGAATGAATTGCGCTGTAATAAGGCGTGTATAGGACGAAATTGTTTTGTCAATCACAATGCAATTAAAAATCATTGCCAAAAATAGCTCAATCATTCTTTGATTTGGATCCAATTGCACAAGCTATCTGGGTGTTGACTTTCGTTTGTTTGACTGTGGCAATCAGCAAATGTGTTAAGTTTATTTGTTTTCGGATTCCTACACAAAAAGTGCTGGTGGCTTAGTGGTTGATGTTGTGTGTGTGGGTTGGTTTGGACGCGGGTTCGAGTCCCGGTTCAACCATTTATTTTTTTAAAGCAATATATATATACTACCTTATTATTTATATATTATGATTATACTAGGTTAAAAATGTCATGAAATTTTTTTTTAAAACATACAACAACATCGAGATCCAATGATTTTATTGAATAATATTATTACTCGAAAACACGAAACATGACAGTCTCCCCTACTTTTAGGAACTTCGTCCCGAAGTGATAAAAGAAAACATAGGGTTGAGTGTGATTAGGTAAGTGTTAGGGCAACTAGGGTTTGGAAAATTCGGGTTAAGGCACGACATGCGTTTATAGGTTATAGAATAATTTGTCTCAAATAGTTCGGATAAGAGGATAGAAGTGTGTAAGTTTTAAGGATTAAATTAGGTTCGTCGGAACTAGCAATGAGAATAAGAATTTAGCAAAACACCAAATGTTTTAGGAATTCTAAGAGAAATGCATGAGTTGATTGATTAAAGGAGGGCTAAATGGACTACCAAGTAATTAGAGTGTATAATAGATTAGCTACCGAAAAACCTTTATAGAATTTCACACTACCTTAACGTACCTGTAAATTCATGATTACATTCCACACCGCAATCACCAATTTACCTTACATTAGGGTTTTGTGTCCTTCTATGACTCTACACACGTGTAAAATAACTTTTTCATTGAATCTTTTAATGTACAATAAGTCCAACTGTTGAACAGGAAAAAGACATCTACCAGTCAGTGAGTAGGAACTTCTACCGATTGTTGAGCAGGTTCGATATCCTCTACCAGTCGTTGAGTAGGTTGTTAGGACCTCTACCGACTGTTGAGCAGGCATGATGACCTCTACCAATCGTTGAGTAGGTTATTTAGTACTCTACTAACTGTTGAGCAGTACTTCATCCTCTACCAGTTGTTGATTAAGTGTAACAATTATCACACATAAATTGCAAATTGATAATATGCTGATGTAAGCAAGGTTATAAGTGTAACAAGTATAGTATGTGAGTTGTAGTTGTATAGATTTACATATTGATATAGCAATTAGTTCACATTCAAACAATCATGCATCCAAGTGTTATGATCATACTAGATAAACAACTCTCAAGTAAAAGACAAAAATTTCAATACTTGAATCAAAAAGCGTCAATACATAGAATTTTAAAGAGCAAATAACATCCAAACGATGGAGCTTGTCGTTAAGCAGTTGGAGGGTCTTGATCTCGGTTCAGGTTAGGGCATTTATTACAAAAATGATTGGGGTCGCCACACTCAAAACATTGCCCACGAGCAGGCCAACCATTTTGAGGATTGGGGGCTGGAGCATTTCTAACAAGATTATTCTGAGCAGCAAGGGCATTAGCAGCAGGAATTCGACAAACATCCGCAAGATGCCCGTACTTTTGACAATTGGTACACTGACGACAAGGCACTTCGGTTGGGTGGTGATACTGACAGGTGTTACACTTAGGTTAGTTCCCGATATATTGTTTCTTGTTGGGTGGGACAGTGGCACCTATTGCGAAATTCCTACCCTTGCGTCTTCCGTTGGTTGAAGACTCAGTTTTAATCTCGATGGCAGGTTGAGGAGTATCCTTCACAACAGTTTTCTATTCCCCTTTCTGAGTCAGGGTTCCTGCCTTCACATGGTTATCTGTTAGGGTGGCCGCCAAACGCTATGCTTCCTCGAGAGTAGCAGGGTTCCTTCCCCACACCGTGTCCTGAATCTGCATGGGTAAGCCACCGATGTATTTTTCAATTAAAATAGGCAAGGGGTGACCTTATGTGGTAGCAGTAGACTAAGTTCGTGGAAACGGGTGTTGTAGGCTAGGTTTTCTCCACTGTCTTGGGCAAGATCGTGAAACTCATCTTCCAACTTCTTGATTTCATTACGAGGGCAGAACTCCGCCTTCATTACGTCTTTAGCTTGTTCCCAAGATAAGGCCAGTGCGACTTCAGCTCCACGAGTCTGTTTCTCTTCGTTCCACCATGTGAGTGCCCGCTTGTGAAGAACACTCATAACATAACAAACTTTGAGATTGTTAGGGTACTCGCTATTAATGAAGGTATTTTCGATACCTTCGAACCACTGAAGGAGGCCAGTGGCTCCTTCATCCCCGCTAAACTTAGGAGGGTTGCAAGAGTTAAAGTGCATGAGGGTACAAACATGGTGAGCATTCCCATTCCCATTACCATTCCCATTGTGATTACTGTTACCATTGCCATTTCCATTTCCATTGCCGTTTCCATTCATTTGGATGACTTAAACCACCAAGTTGGGAACCAAAGTTGCTATTTGTTGCGCCATTTGTTGGGAAATGATCGCAGCCAGTTGTACATCGATGCCACTGTTGTTGTTGTTATTGTTGTTGTGGTTGTTGTGGTTGTTGTGGTTGTTGTTGTTGCGGCTCTCTTCCTCATGTTCGTTGCCACTGTTAAGACGAGTGCTGCGACGAGGCGGCATGATCTGTAAGAGACACAATGAAGGTTCAATGAGACATGGAATGAATGAAGGATAATGAGGTAATAAGGAATGTAATCATTTATTCATTAATTAAAACGAATAAACGAAAACGTTGACTTATCAAACATTCTAGATTCTAATAACATAGTGAAGAACTGCTTTAGCCTATAAGTGAACACTCATCCCGAGAATTCCCAGGTCGGCATCCGGGTCCCTCGTCTGATTGGGATATATGCGCAATGCCAGTCCTAGACAGAAAACCCGGAATACAGGCGTTCACCCTTCCAGATTGCACGTGTTCGTTATTAGAATCTAGAACTTCGACGAGATCTCATGGTGGTTCAGGCTAAACCTGAGGATTTTGTCCTATTAATCTAAAGGTGGATCAGGATTGCAGCAGGCGAATAAGAGTTGTCAACTTGTAAAGGCTTAGGGTTGTATAGGGTGTAGGATAGGGGTAAGAATAAGGAAGCCATTAGGTTTACAAGTAAGAGAGGAAAGTACTGTTTTAAATCCCTAAGGTTATAGTTTGGATTATTTTTCTAATAACCTAATTCCCTATAACCAAGGCTCTGATACCAATATGTAACACCCCAACCGATGGCGGAAACATCGAGGTGTCACGTATGAATGATTGTTCAGTAGCTCATGGTAAATAATAAATTTCATTAAATAATTTACATACAATTGTTCTAAGAATTTGTACACCAAAATGCAAAAAAAAAAAAAAAAAAATACTAGTTACACATCTTCAAACATTAACTCTAATCTTCAAGCAAGCTATAACCTGAAACATGTTAAGTTTGAAAATATTTTGGATCAACAAAAGTTGGTGAGAATTACATAGGTTTGAATATTGACTAAAATTTGTATAATTCGAGTGTCATGGCAAGTCTAGTCCATATGTGAAAAACAATACTACCCGGTAAATCGTGTGCATAATCAAACCTTGTGACTAGAATATTGTGGTCCATCCCATACGCATATGGTTCACTCGTTTATGTTGCGATAACAATCACCCACGCTACCTATGTAGGAGGTACACGTATCCGGGTGGGGTTGTCAGTCCAATATATCTATCATTGTGTATCGTTGGCTTGAACGAAGTTAATGATTATGCTAGAATAATTGTGCTTACCATAGTAATGTTTCAGACATAATGCAACATAGAATAACACATAAACACTTATGTTGAATTGTAAATTGATGTTGTAACATGTTTCACCCCAAAATAGTGAAATGGTAAAAGGGGCTATGTAAACTCACCTTAGCACAAGTCTTGAATCCTTTGAAATAGTCTAAATGTGGAAAAAACGATTCCAAGTATTACCCTAAATTCAAGGCAATAAAATAAGTCTAAGTTTTCTAATCTAAAGGTATTCTAGAGTTCCTAATTTGGGGATAGGTAATTGTTTAATTGTTATTTTAGATAAATTATTGATGAATTTTTAAATAAACAAATTCAGGGAAATAAATAAAAAGAAAGAATTTTGTAAATCTTGATTAAGGATGGTTGTACTTTAATGTTGTAGATATAAAAATAATTTTTATAAAATTATTTTCTTAATAATTGAATATTTAGTATGTTTATATTTAATTGTCAAAATGTAGTTCTAATATCTAAAAATATTAAAATTAATGAAATTTCAAATTAAAATTTATGTTTCTGTTTGAAATTAATAAAAATAATTTATGTAAAATTTTGATATAAAAATAGTGAAAAATGAATTTATTATGATTTATTTATGATTAAAATCACAAAAATTAATTAAAAATACCAAATAAATGGTTTTTCTGGAATAAAATTGATTTCTGAAATACTTGATGATCTACAAGTTTAAAATAATTTTTTTGTGGCCTTTTATAAATTAGTTTAGTTATTTTTATAGAATTTTAAAATTATAATCGAATAAACTTTTAATATTTATAATATATATTGAATAAATGGTTTAAAAAAAAAACTAAAAATTGTATAACAAACTTTACCATACATGAAATGCATTTTATGGAATTTATGTATTATATTTGATATTTTAAAACTATAATAACTAATAATATATGAAAATATATATAGAAAATGTTAGAAAAAAATATATGGTGGTTATGGGGTTTGAACCCGGGTCTATGACCGGGTTGGACTTAATCACAAGTGTGGCCACCACTAAGCCACACCCTGAGAACGTGCTTTAACCAGAAACCTTTTATTATATTATAGTGAGGATCTGATTTCGTTTTTATTCAAAAGAAGAAAAAAAAACACACGCCTGGGATCGAACCCAAGGCAATAGCCGGCAAGAATCTTTGTCAACTCGTGCAAACCAACTGATCTGAGGATCAAATTGTGTTTGTTTTTGTTTTGCGTTATATATAAACAGATAGGACTCAGAGTCGTCTTCCCCAAATATAATATATGAAACCCTAGCCTTCTAATTTGATTCGATGTACGTTTTTAACCCAATTAATCATAGGGTTATCATCAGGAATGGACCGATAACAACACAGGGACAAGGAATTAAAACATACCGATTGAATTTCTTCTTATACGCGAGTCAAAGCAGAAAGTCAAACTCTTTAGGATTTGGGATTAGGAGTGACGGCAAGAAAGATTTGAAAGTATGTATATGTTATTCGGCACATTGAGGTCCTGAGGGAGAGTCCAATTTATAATAAAACTACGGAGTCTTAATTTTTAGAAAGTTTGACCAAATCATAAAGGAAAAACGCGTAATTGGCACAAATT
Source organism: Ambrosia x helenae (assembly GCA_030844895.1). Lineage (NCBI taxonomy): Eukaryota > Viridiplantae > Streptophyta > Magnoliopsida > Asterales > Asteraceae > Ambrosia > Ambrosia x helenae. The sequence goes on along the minus strand of CM061226.1, from coordinate 64,164,309 downwards.
TGGAAAGAATTGTGCTGTAATAAGGCGTGTATAGGACGAAATTGTTTTGTCAATCACAATGCAATTAAAAATCATTGCCAAACATAGCTCAATCATGCTTTGATTTGGATCCAATTGCACAAGCTATCTGGGTGTTGACTTTCGTTTGTTTGACTATGGCAATCAGCAAATGTGTTAAGTTTATTTGTTTCCGGATTCTTACACAAAAAGGGCTGGTGGCTTAGTGGTTGATGTTGTGTGTGTGGGTTGGTTTAGACGCGGGTTCAAGTCCCGGTTCAACCATTTATTTTATTAAAGCATTATATATATATATATATACATATATACTACCTTACTATTTATATATTATGATTATACTAGGTTAAAAATGTCACGAAAAAAAAAATTTAAACATACAACAATATCGAGATCCAATGATTTTATTGAATAATATTATTACTCGAAAATACGATGCATTACATAATGTTCTCAAGAGCAAACCCAAAGCCAAATTGGCTTGGGTTCCCAAATCTGACTAATTTGCTACTTTGAGCAGAGGGTCTCTAGGGGCTTAAATAGCATTTGGTATGTTGACAATGGAGGCTCAATGCACATGACAGGATGTAGATACCTGATAAACAATTTTATCAGTCAAAGAGAAGGATCTGTATCCTTTGGGAACAATGCCAAGGGATATGTGCTAGGACATGGCAATGACTCTTCAATTAAAACACAGTTTGACAAGATCAATCTGGTTGAAAACCTTGAGTACAACTTGCTGAGTGTGTCACAAATGTGTGATAAAGGATATTCTTCCTTTTTATCAGTCAAAGAGAAGGATCTGTATCCTTTGGGATGCAGATACCTGATAAACAATTTTATCAGTCAAAGAGAAGGATCCGTATCCTTTGGGAACAATGCCAAGGGATATGTGCTAGGACATGGCAATGTCTCTTCAGGCAAAACACAGTTTGACAAGGTCAATCTGGTTGAAAACCTTGAGTACAACTTGCTGAGTGTGTCACAAATGTGTGATAAAGCATATTCTTCCTTTTTAACAAAGACAGCATGCAAGATCATATCACCAGAAGGCCAGAAGTTGATAGAGAAGATCATTGAAGATCATACTTTGTTGATAGCCAAAAGATGTGGCAATGTCTATGCAGTGGACATTGAAAAAGACAAAGTACTGAACAACACTGCTTGTTTCTTCTCAAGGGCATCAACTTCAGAGGCTGATCTCTGGCACAGGAGACTTGGCCATGTGAACTTTAAAACCATAAATAAAGTCACTAAAATGGGCTTGGTCAGAGGTATACCTTTGAAAGTATACCAGTGTCAAGAACACTGTGTATCCTGTTTAAAGGGAAAGCAGCATAAGTCCTCCTATAAGTCTATTGAAGAATCAAAAACAACTGCATGTCTTCAACTACTCCATATGGACTTATTTGGGCCAGTCAAAATCATGAGCCTTGGTAAGAAGAAGTACTGCTTAGTCATTATTGATGACTATTCAAGATTCACATGGGTCTTCTTCTTAGTCATCAAAGGATGAGGCAGCTGAAATCATCAAGTTCTTCATTCTACAAGTAGAGAATCAATATTCTCTTTATGTCAAAGCCATTAGAAGTGACAATGGGACAGAGTTCACGAACAAAACTGTGGATGAATTCTGCTTGTGTAAAGGGATTATGTAACATCGCGAATTCCCCCCCCTTTTTTTAATAAAAAGAATGTATTGTTTTAAACAATATATGTTTTTAAATACCTTAAACTAATAATTATTTGTATCTCGACACTTTTGTACGTTTTCAAAATATTTCGAGTCACTTTCGGGCTTATATAATCATATTATGAATTTAGAATAATATAGTTTTAGGGAAATACTTTCCAAAAAAAGATTTGTGTGGACCGGGACTCGAACCCGCGTCCACAGCCAACCAACACACAGTGACAACCAACTGAGCCAACTATCATCTTGTGTAGTATTTCAGAAGAAAATAAACTTAACACATTCCTTAAATTGATTAGTCAAAGTCTTAGTCAAACAGTCAAAGTCTTAGTCAAACAGTCAAAGTCTTAGTCAAACAATCAAAGTCTTAGTCAAATAGTCAATTCATCATAAAACCTTATTTTATGGTGTTGACCAATTTTAATGGCTAATTGACTCCAAAATTAGTATAAAAACCCACCTATGACCCATTATACTTTGAACCTCTAAATCGATTGTTTCAATCCGATTAAACTTTCCCTCATACCTTTCTTTTATAGTCTATTACTTCTACAATTGAGCTTTGATTATAAGCTCTTGTAATTGGCGAATTGGAAGCTTGATATTCTTTCTTTTTCGTTTTCTTCAATTTGGACTAGCTACGTTGTTGAGTCTTTGGGATTCACCTCGCATACATTCACAACACTTAGAGGATAATTCACCTTAGCCAATGTGAGTTTACATAGCCCCTTTTTCTGTTTTACATTTTGGGGTGAAACATGTTTAAACATTTTATTACACTATCATTTACTCATTCTTACATTGTTGATACTTATGATTCAATTATAAACATTTTATACACTATCATTTACTCATTCTATCATTTGACTGTAACAAAAAGGCACAGTACAATCATTAACATTGATCAAGCCGCCTGTTTAGATTATAGCGCTATAGGTCTGACAAACCCATCCCCCCGCATAAATTCAGGGATGATCGATAACAGTAACAACATTTAACTAACTTGCGAGTTAGTTATCAGTCGACACAAGGTTTGATTGTACAAAGACGCATTGTTACATGTCGGGCTCATACTCTATCATCATACAACTGTGATTGTTGTACAAACTATTATTGTCTATCATATTCCAAAAACCTATGTAATTCTCACCAACTTTTGTTGACCCAAAATATTTTCAAACTTAACATGTTTCAGGTTATACTTGCATGAAGATTTGAGTTAATGCTTGAAGATGTGTAGCTAGTATTTTTCAACTTGTGATGTACAAATTCTTAGAACAATTGTGTGTAATTTATTTAAATCATTTAATGAAATTTATTATTCACCATGAGCTACTGAACAATCATCAATACGTGACATCCCGATGTTTCCGCCATCGGTTGGGGTGTTACAGATTGGTATCAGAGGCATGGTTATAGGGAATTAGGTTATTTGAAAAATAATCTAGTCTATAACCATAGGATTTTAACCAGTACTTGCTCCTTTTACTTGCAACCTTACTTGTTTCTATTCTCTATCCTACTTCTTATCCCTACTTTAGTCCCTACAAGAAGATTGTTCTCCATCACAAGATCTACTCTTAGACTAATAGGACAAATCCTCAGGTTTAGCCTGAACCACCTTGAAGATCTCGTCGAGGTTCTAGATTTTAATAACGAACACATGCAATCTGGAAGGGTGAACGCCTGTATTCTGAGTTTTCTGTCTAGGACTGGCATTGCGCATAAATCCCAATCAGACGAGGGACCCGGATGCCTACCTGGGAATTCTCGGGATGAGTGTTCACTTATAGGCTAAAGCATGTCTTCACTATGTTATTAGAATCTAGAAGTTTTGATAAGTCAACGTTTTCGTTTATTCGTTTTAATTAATGAATAAATGATTACACTCACTTTCCTTAAACTAAGCTCTAAAATCTCAAAATTTTACAGCTTAAATCAATCTCATTTTATAACCATCTATGGATTTCACAATCACACTTCACCTTACCATCTTAGCCACTTTTTAAATATTCAACACCCTACCCAAATCATATTATTTCATTTCTCCACATGTTACTTATTTTTTAAAAATTATAACCTCATACCTTAGCACAAACTAAAGATTTCTAAATCTTGTTGTATTTTCATTACCTAGTAACTTTACAAAGTACATATTTTTGTCAAAAGATGTCCTCGAACTTAAATTCAATTGTTTATTTATTGACGTAACCAACAATTTTCTATATAATGCTTTAAACTATTAAAAATCACTTAATAGAACCTTGATCTTCAAAACCTAATGTCATGTTTGAAATCTCCAACTAACGGGAATATTTTAATCAAAGCCCACTTAGCTTGTACTATTTAACAACTTTTGCTTTATGTACAAAACCAATTTTGAAAATAATTTTTTTTTAATCCATAGGAATAATATCTAGTCTCTAGATTCTCCATCGACACTCACTCATTTTCAACTTGTTCAAATTTTTACAATATTTGACATATACCACAATTATGTTTTCTTATACACTTGATTATAATCTTTAATCCAAACCCCAAAATTTACACTGCTACATAATCTCCTTACTATAAAATAAACTCTTTATCAACTATCTTCACATTCACTATCTCTCACAACCTTGATTCTGCTTCAAGATTTTTCATCATCCTCTCAAGAACTACATTCATATCCTTCACCTTCTCAAACATGAGCTAGTTACCCATGATAACTAAACTATTGAAACTTGATTGTGTGTTGCATCAAACTTAATCCTTAGTATTACATGAGGATTCGACTATATACCATATTTGAACATTTGAAATTAGAATTCATGGAATATAAACTATTTGCCATAGACACACCTAGAGTCATTAACCTTGTCTAGGGCAACTCTATTACAACTCGTATGCTATACTTGATACTTGATTGCTTACATGTACATATTATCAATTTGCAATTCATGTGTGTAATAATTGGTACACTTAATCAAACAACTGATAGAGGATGAAGTACTTGCTCAACAGTTAGTAGAGTACCAAATAACCTACTCAACGATTGGTAGAGGTCATCATGCCTGCTCAACAGTCGGTAGAGGCCCTACAACCTACTCAACGACTGGTAGAGGCTATCGCACCTGCTCAACAATCGGTAGAGGTTCTTACTCACTGACTGGTAGAGGTCTTTTTCCTGCTCAACAGTTGGACTTATTTTTGGATACATTGTAAACGATTCAATCACAAGGTTATTTTGCATTACTTACATGTGTGTTTAGAGTCATAGAAGGACACCAAACCCTAATGTAAGGTAAATTGGTGATTGCGGTCCGGAACATAATCATGAATTTACAGGTACGTTAAGGTAGTGTGAAATTCTATTAAGGTTTTAGTTGTTCATTTGGTTTTCATATAGCCAATCAATTCATGCATTTCTTATAAGATTGCTAAAACATAAGTTTAGTATTTTGCTATATTCTTTTGCTTCTTGCTACTTCAGACGAACCTAATCCAATCCTTAAAACTCACATCTCAAACCTCTTATCCAAATTATTCGAAACAAATTATTCTATTACCTATAAATTCATGTCGTGCCTTAACCCAAACCACAGCTGCCTTAATTTCTACCTAATCAACCTCAAACCTGTGTTTTTAGTAACTTCGGGACGAAGTTTCCAAAAGTAGGGGAGACTGTAACATCGCGAATTTCCCCACCTTTTTTTTTGATAAAAAGAATGTATTGTTTTAAACAATATATGTTTTTAAATACCTTAAACTAATAATTATTTGTATCTCGACACTTTTGTACGTTTTCAAAATATTTCGAGTCACTTTCGGGCTTATATAATCATATTATGAATTTAGAATAATATAGTTTTAGGGAAATAATTGCCAAAAAAAGATTTGTGTAGACCGGGACTCGAACCCGCGTCCACAGCCAACCAACACACATTGACAACCAACTGAGCCAACTATCATCTTGTGTAGTATTTCAGAAGAAAATAAACTTAACACATTCCTTAAATTGATTAGTCAAAGTGTTAGTCAAACAGTCAAAGTCTTAGTCAAATAGTCAATTCATCATAAAACCTTACTTTATGGTGTTGACCAATTTTAATGGCTAATTGACTCCAAAACTAGTATAAAAACCCACCTATGACCCATTATACTTTGCACCTCTAAATCGATTGTTTCAATCCGATTAAACTTTCCCTCATACCTTTCTTTTATAGCTCTTGTAATTGGCGAATTGGAAGCTTGATATTCTTTCTTTTTCGTTTTCTTCAATTTGGACTAGCTACGTTCTTGAGTCTTTGGGATTCACCTCGCATACATTCACAACACTTAGAGGATAATTCACCTTAGCCAATGTGAGTTTACATAGCCCTTTTTCTGTTTTACATTTTGGGGTGAAACATGTTTAAACATTTTATTACACTATCATTTACTCATTCTTACATTGTTGATACTTATGATTCAATTATAAACATTTTATACACTATCATTTACTCATTCTATCATTTGACTGTAACAAAAAGACACAGTACAATCATTAACATTGATCAAGCCGCCTGTTTAGATTATAGTGCTATAGGTCTGACAAACCCATCCCCCCGCATAAATTCAGGGATGATCGATAACAGTAACAACATTTAACTAACTTGCGAGTTAGTTATCAGTCGACACAAGGTTTGATTGTACAAAGACGCATTGTTACATGTCGTACTCATACTCTATCATCATACAACTGTGATTGTTGTACAAACTATTATTATCTATCATATTCCAAAAACCTATGTAATTCTCACCAACTTTTGTTGACCCAAAATATTTTTAAACTTAACATGTTATACTTGCATGAAGATTTGAGTTAATGCTTGAAGATGTGTAGCTAGTATTTTTCAACTTGTGATGTACAAATTCTTAGAACAATTGTATGTAATTTATTTAAATCATTTAATGAAATTTATTATTCACCATGAGCTACTGAACAATCATCAATACGTGACATCCCGATGTTTCCGCCATCGGTTGGGGTGTTACAGATTATTAGACAATTCAGTGTTCCCAGAACTCCTAAACAAAATGGTGTGGTAGAAAGGAAGAACAGAACACTAATTGAAGGAGCAAGAACCATGTTAGCTAATTCAGGCCTACCATTATATTTCTGGGCTGAAGCAGTCAACACTGCATGTTATGTTCAGAACAGAGTCCTATTCAACAAGAGACACTCCAAAACTGCCTATGAAGTTCTTTATGGCATTAAGCCCCTTGTCTCCTTTTTCAGGCCTTTTGGATGTCAATGTTTCATTCTAAACATTAAAGACTCTATTTCAAAATTTGCTGCAAAAGTTGATTTAGGTTATTTTCTTGGTTATTCTTCCACTAGAAAAGCCTACAAGGTTTTTAACTCAAGAACCAAGATAGTAGAAGAAACACTGAATGTCAAGTTCAATGAGTCAAAACACACTCTCATTCCAGCATATCCGGCTGAACTCTTTGACCTTGACAGCTTCCATTTTGGACCTGAAAAGACTGTCACTTCATCTAAACCTATTTATTATGGTGATCAAAGGTTTGATGATGAGGATCCTGCTCCATGGACTCCTAATACAGTCATTAAGTCAACTTAAACCATCAGAAGTTTCACAAACTTCTGATTCAACAACTGCTGATGTACAAACTCAAACAACTGTTTCAGCTCCTACAACTACTGATGATGTTCAAACAGCTGAACCAGATATTATAAACCTCAGATTTTTGTTTGAAGAAATACAAGAGCCACCTACACCTGTCAGTCGTTTACAACAACTGATTGAACACAAGGATCATCCATTGGATCAAATCATGGGTGATATTGCATCAGGGGTTCTCACAAGAAACCAGCTTTCCAGCTTTTGCTTCTTCTCAGCATTCATTTCTCAGTTGGAACCTTAGAAGTATCAAGAAGCCCTCAAAGACAACAGGTCTGGGAAATATGTCCCTTACCACCAAACAAGATGAAGCTGGTATGATTATAAAGATGGGTTTTTAGAAATAAACAAGATGAAGCTGGTATGATTATAAAGAACAAGGCAAGACTGGTGGTACAAAGTTATTCTCAAGAAGAGGGGATTGATTTTGATGAAACCTTTGCTCTAGTTGCAAGACTTGAAGCCATCACGTTATTTCTGGCTTATGCAATTTCCAACAAAATTAAAGTTTTTCAAATGGATGTTAAAAGTGCATTTTTGTACGAAAAAATCAAAGAGGAAGTGTATGTCTGTCAGCCACCTGGGTTTGAGGATCCTTCCCATCCTGAGTGGGTGTACAAACTTGACAAAGCTCTTTATGGGCTAAAACAGGCTCCTAGAGCCTGGTATGAAACACTTTCAAACTTTTTGCTCAAAAATAACTTTTCAAGAGGCTCCATTGACAAAACTCTTTTCATAAAGCATGTTGGAAATCATGTCTTACTTGTTTAAATTTATGTTGATGATATCATATTTGGTTCAACAAACACAAAACTGTGTGATGAATTCAAGAAACTCATGCAATCAAAATTTGAGATGAGTACAATGGGAGAACTAAAGTACTTTTTAGGACTGCAGATTAAAAAACAAACAAATGGAACTTTTATACATCCATCTAAATATGTTAAACCAGATGACCAAGGAAACAGGTTGATCAAACCATGTATAGATGTATGATAGGTTCCCTTTTGTATCTAACTGCTTCTAGACGAGATATTATGTTCTCAACATGTGTCTGTGCTAGATATCAATCATCTTCTAGGGAATCACACCTCATTGCCGTCAAAAGAATCTTCAGATATCTGAAAGGAACTCCTACACTTGGAATTTGGTATCCTGCTTCTAGCAATACCAAGTTAACAGCTTTTTCAGACAATGACTATGCAGGGTGCAAAATGTCAAGATAATCAACATCTGGTGGTTGTCAATTCTTGGGAAATTGTCTAGTGTCCTGGCATTCAAAGAAGCAAACATCTGTTGCAACTTCAACTGCTGAAGCTGAATACATTGCTGCTGCAAGTTGTACATCACAGATACAATGGCTCCAATATCAACTTCTTGATTATGAAATCAAAGAGACCAAAACACCATTGCTTGTAGAGAGTAAATCTGCCATTAGCATCATTCAAAATCCTGTTCAGTTCTTAAAAGCTAAACATATTGAGATCTGGTGTCATTTCATAAGGGATTGCTATGAAAAAGGCAAGATTGAAGTGAAGCATGTGACAACAGCTAATCAAATAGCTGACATATTCACTAAACCCCTTGACACATCAACATTTCAGAAGTTAGTATCCATGCTTGGGATGCTAAATTTGTAAGTGTTTCTTTTATTTTTCTGCACATATTTTTATTTTTCACTTACATCTGTCTATCATAAAACTTCTGAAAAGCAAAAAGAGAGAAACTACTGATGTACAAAACATCAGTATGGGAATTTTTTCTGAAAAATGATTGACTTCTGATAAAATAAACTTTAGAAGTTATAAATATAGTGTTTATAAAGTTTCTCATCAGTTGTTAACAACTACTACTGAACATAACATGGGAACTACTGATGAAAATTGTTCTTCACCAGCAGTTTTGTCAATAGGGGATAAATCAGACATTTCCCATTTCAGAATTTTGACATAGGGCGGTTATAAACTTCTGATAAACACCTTTTCCATTACTTATCCTTTCAAAAAGCAAAATTCCCTCCTTATCTCTCACAAACACTCTCAAACCCTCCACTACAAGAGAAACAAAAACACTGTTCGATCCACACACGCACAAACCACATGGCTCTCATACTGAAACATGGACACAATCAAAGAGGCTACTTTGAGAAACATGAAGCATGGTCCCAATACGACAAAATCATTGATTTAGTCGTCAAATCCCAATACTTCACTGCCCTCACCATTGATCCCCCAATCCATACTGAAACTCTAAATGAGTTCTGGGGAAATGCCGAGACGGTAATAGTGAATGATCAGATTATTTCCCTAAATTCAACCATCCAAGGGAAAGTAATGGCAATCACACCGGCTACTTCGGGAATAAGACTGGGTCTGAATGATGTGGATGCACCAGATAATTTTCCCAACTATAAAATTCATTTAACCATGACAGAGTGTGGTTACTAAGGTACTCTCTCACATGCAACAATTTCTAAGAAATATTTTGAACCAAAATATAAACTTTTGTTTCATTACATCATCATGTGCTTGAATCCAAAAACTGGATCTTATGATCAGATGCCCTCTACTTTTCAACCTATTTTTCATTCCATTGTGAATGAAACAAAATTCAGGGCATCAGCAAATTTCTTTAATGAGTTGGTGTTGCATCACCAAAATTCTAGAAAGATGTTTTTGTTGTATCCAAGGTTCATAATGCATTGCATAATTAATGAACTTGGATATGAGGTGATTGTGGGAAAAACAACTGTTTTAAATCCATTAAGCTCACAAGCATACTCAAGGCATAACAACCCGGCTGCCTGGCCAGAAGATGACCAAGGGGAACAACAAACAGTCCCCATGGAACCACCATCTTCCAAACCCTGATCCAAAAAGGCCAAGAAAACCAAACAACAAAAACCTAAACCTACCAACCCTAAAAGATAGGCAGTTCAGGAACTTGAGATGCCTGTAACTGCTAATGTGCAATCTGCACTTGTAAAAGATGTGACTGAAATATCCTCTCAGTCTCATCCAACTCAAACACCCACAAGAGCACTCATTACCATTCTTTTCAAAAGAAAGAAATTTAAAAAGACCATAACTACTGATCCTTCTTTTGAAACTGCTAAACCATTACCCGAAACTACTGAACCAGAACCATCACATACAACAATTGAAATTGCCAAACTTCTCTCTGGGCTAAAAGAGACTATCCCATCAGAACATGTCATTCCCCAATAACCACATCAAACAGGGGAAGTACCATCAGACTTTGACATGAATGTGGATGTCTTTAGCCCTAACCCAAGAGATGAGGATGAACTAGGGTTTCTAAGCCCAAACTTAGAGACTTTAGGTACATTTGAGGCTACTAATACTCATTTACCACCCAGTGGTGGATCAGAGGACAGAGGTAACATAGCTAAGACCCCACTTGTGGCAACTACTGATGAAGGTTTTATGCCCGAGGTAGGAAATACCCAGATTCAAGAAACAGAGGTTCATTAGACAATTGGGTTGGGCCCAGCTCATGATACAACTGATAATGTCCTCATTGAGGATATCATCAGGGATTCAGATGATTCCATTAATTTTGATGATGATTCACACTCCACAAAACATGAATTGACGGCTGCTAGTGAAGGTCCTGAATCTGGTGTCTCTAAGCTCAAAGAGCTAGTCACAACAGATTAGGTTAAAGACCACTTAATCCCTGATTCCTCTAAAGTGGCATCTTTTGTACACTCTGAAGATCACCCAAAACCACCCCTCACTAAAAATACCTACCCAATTCCCTGGGTCATCCAACATAGACTTGAACCACCTATGCAGCCCAAATGGTCCCCTATACCAGATGATGAACACCCTCATATCCAATCACCTCAAAACTTTCACAACTTCTTAGGAGTTAAAAACCCAAACTCAATTTTAGGTGATCAACAACAAACTAGGTGAGCTTTCTAACAAAATTGACAACAATACAAGATAGCTTGCTGAGTTATCTGGTAGAATTTCTAAACCTGGCAGGTTTCCAGAAGTGGATGAAACCAAAAAGGGGAAGAAAATTAAGGAACCAAGGGAGTCACTGGAAGCCAGGATAAAGGCAAGAGTGGCTCAAGAAGAAGAAGAAGCTGAAAAAGAGTTAGAAGATCAAGATAAGCTTCTTTCTGGAACTGAAGTTGAAGCTGAAACTTCCCAAGGCCAAAATGAAGAAACTTCTGAAGACTCAGAAAGTAATGAAACAATCCTTTAGTAGTTGATACTCCTATCAACACTTCAGCAGTTAACATTTCCAACATTCAAACTGAAGAGCCTTCTATGGCAACTAAAGACATTCCAACTCCTATTCCAAGGCCTGCAACAACTCAAATGCCTATATTAAACCCTTCTCCCATTTCAATATCCAAAGAATTACTGGAGAAGAGTCTACTTGCAGCAAAAAGAAAGGCTAAGGAAGATGAGATTTGGAACAGCAAAGCTTAAACCTTATGAAGAAGAGTTGAATAAACAAGCTGCAATTGAAAGAGTTGCTGAAGAAGACAAAAGACAACAACTGATATCTTTCATTACCAAGAACAACAAGACTAAAGCTTATTCACTCAAAGGGCTCTCCATGGATGAGCTAACAAGAAGAGCTCAACTTGTTGCTGACAAGATTGCCACTGAGAAAGACAGAAAGGCAAAAAGAGCTGAGATAATAAATGAATTGGTAGGCAATGATTTTGGTTCAAAAGCCTTAGTGTCAAAATGGAGAGAAGACAAATTATTTGACACATATAAAAGATTAAAGGCTGACAAGGCTGCAAATCCATAGAAGTACAAAACTTCTGAAATGTCAACTTCAGTAGTTAGAACTTCTGGTGATAGACATTCAAGGCTTGCTACCAAAAAAAAGCAAGAGGACAACACAAAGACTGATTTCAAGATGGTATTGCTTGAAGGCAATATAGTTGTACAAGGAGAATTTGTGATTGAAGAAAAGCCTCTGCTGACACAATTCAGGGATCCTTCAACATTTGCTTACCAAATTCAGAAGACTATAACTGATAAACTGCACACAAGGGTAATCACTGAACATCATTTACCTACTTTTGATATACCTAATGTAGTGCATACAGAAGAGGGAAGAGAATCCCACTTGAGGGTCACTGAAGTAGAAACATCCCACACTCAAGAACATCCCAGGGATCTAGCATGGTCCCTTACACTTTAGTTTTTGACAAATCTAAAGTTTTGATAATAAAGTGGTCATTTACTGATTCCAACTCAGTATTAGTGACAAGGAGAGATCGTTCAAGCAAGGCCTTCAAATATATGAATGAACTGAAGAACCTATCTACACAAGACTTGATTATAATTCAACATCTTGAACCTGAACAAGGATCTCTCACAAATGAACAACTAAACCAACTCAAGACTTCCATGTTCAAAGAAATCTGGAAGATAGTTGAAGATAGAAGAAGAAAATAAAGAATTAGATAAGGTTTTGGCTTCATTAATCCAGGGGGAGATTGTAAGGACAGAAAGGATTGAAGAAACCTTTTTTGACAACCTTAGTGTAATTCATACTTTTGCCAGAATATTCTAAGTATGAAACTACTGAAGAAAGAAGACACAAGTACTGAAGAAGGATTCAACAAGTACTGAAGAAGAAAGATCAGAAGCTCTAAAGTCAAACCAGACAAGTCTACTAAAGAACTACTAAAGAAAAACTACTCATCAGTAGTTTGTCATTCATCAGCACTTGTAATAGAATCTTTCCACCGCCCTTATGTTTCAGTAGTTTAATAGTTTATTATTACTTTATCATTTTGTACAAGTTCCAAGACTGCAACTTGTTGCAGACTTGCTTTTGTAACAAGGTTCATGTATTTGTTTTTCTATAAATAGATGGGTTCATCCCTCTGTTTTAGATATCGATTTTAATTGAAAACTGAAATTCTTCAGAGCTTTTACTTGATATTCCATTTCATAATCTGAGAATTTATTTGTTAATTTATTGTCATATACATTCAATACTTAGATTCTCATTAACTGTCTTTTCTTTACAAACATCCAGGGGGAGTAATAACTCTTGTTAATAGTGAAACTTTATAACTTATTCTGATGTGCAAAACTGATTAAACTTACAAAACACATAAGTGTTCATAAGCAAGTAACTGACAAAGAGCATACTGATCCAACACATCCTGAGGATGTTTATTATTTTATTTATTTACTAGCCCTGCTATTGTCTTAATTTCAGCCAAAAAACCTGCTTCCTTTGACATGGATGATATCGACAGTATGGATGTCAAGGCAACCAAGGTTACTTCACCATCTCCGTCTAGTTCTAAGATGGCCAGTCCTTCTTCCAACCTTCCCAAATCCAGGGCTGCTAGTGCCTCGCAGAAGAGGAAGGTTAGTGCTGCTACTACTATTGCCCAGGAAATCACCCCTTTTGAAGGGTTGAACTTTGATGTTGTATTGGAGAAGATTTCCCAGTTCACTCTCCAGGTACGGTCTTATCCTGAGGATGACATTGAAATGTTAATGATAAGAATAATTTTCAATGTGAATTACTTACTCTTCTTTTCTCCTCTGTTAGGGTCATGAATATTTGTTGAAATATGTGGATGCTCTTGCCAAAGATCTTCATGATGCTCAAACTAAACTTGAGGATGTTCAGAAGATTGCTCATGATAAAGGCAAGTATCTTGAGAGCAAGTTGGCAGAGTCTGAAGTTGAACTGAAGCAAGTGAAGGCGGAGTATGCTCAGGCCATGTCGAGTCAGGAGAATGAGGCACAGGATCATAGGGTTGAGCTCATAAAGTCTACCACTATTTATGTCTTTCAGGCCAGGGTAAGGATGGCTCTCCAAGCCAAGGACCCAGGGTTCAATCAGGACACTTGGGATGTTGATGCTTGGAAGGAGAAGATCAAGAGCCTGGGCAGAAAAGAAGTGGTTTATGAACCTGCTCCTGTTGCTTATCCTGAGGATGTGGCTAAGGATCCTGAGGATGCTGAGGTGAAGGCAGCAGAGGCCATGGTTGCTGAGGTGTTGAAGTATCTTATTGTGGGCGATGAAGGACGTGATGACTAGGCTGGAGCCCACTTTTTAAAGCTTTTGTGGTTGTGATGGTAGTTGTATGGTTGAACAATTTCAAACAATTTTATTTTGGCATGTAATAATTTAGGATATTATAAGGTTTGGGTGGAGGGATCTTGATTTCAAGACGAAGCCCTAAATCTTCTTTTGACCTAGACCATAGATGTTGACCCCTGGTGGATGGGTCGTTTATTCTCTAAAATAGAATCTCCTTAAATTGATCTCTTGAATATGTCCTTCATTCTGTTTAATCATCCTCAGGATAATGCTATCTTGAGGATGTCCACAATTCTTCTTCCTTTATCATCCTCAGGATGGTCTTTGTTATTCTGAGGATGTCCACAGTATAATATCTTAAAGATAGACTTTGAGATTTTTTCCTTTTTCAAGGAAAGTTTAACAATAACCTCTATAAAGATAAACATTGTTATTATACTGGTGACTAGGCCTTTAATTGAACTAGGTCCAAGCCCATTTCGAATGACTTGGTGAAAAACCAACATGTAGCATCTTGAGAATATCTGGCGACAAGGCCTATTGTAATATCTTAGGAATAACTGGCGACAAGGCCCTGGCGACTAGGCCAAATACGTAAGAGACATTGAAAAATGTCTAAACCTTAAGAATTCAATATATATCTCAAAAATGATGAAATTGCCAGCCACTTTTACATGGACTGGTGCCACCATCCTGAAATTATACATGAACAACGTGCGCACCAGGCGGGGTTACTAACCCAATAAGAAAGGTGAAAATATTTAAACCTTAGGAATGTGTCGGACACCCTAACGGAGAAGAGGGTGGCCAACCCTCTAGTCTTCAAAGCATCCCATTTTCAGGATGGTACTGAAAAATTCTCAGGATTGACTATTTCTAGACCATGTTTAGTGAAAATATAATCGATCGAAATAAATTGAGGATAAATACTTATATATGGAGATGATTCATCTCTACCAGCCTTCACCTTAATCCCACCAGTGATTCGGACTATGGTTTCTCTTCTAGAGAGATCAGTCACATGCATCCCTAGACATGGTAATATTTCAGGTGAATAGCATTCCAAGCCCTTGGTAGAATTTCTCCTTCCATTGTTGATAACCAATATGCTCCTTTTCCAGATTCAGAATTAATCAAGTATGGACCTTCCCACTTAGGAGCTAGCTTGCCATCACTTGGTTTCATTGTATGTTGGAAGGCTTTTCTTAGTACCAAGTCTCCTTCTTGAAATCTTCTTATCCTTATATTCTTGTTGTATGCTTTAGTAATCCATTGTTGATATGCTGTCATCCCTAACTTGGCAGCATCCCTGAGTTCGTCCACTGCTTCCAAATGTTACAACAATGCTTCTGAGTTGGTAGTAGCATCCTGAAGATGCTTCCTGGCTATAGGCATGACCATCTCTGTAGGTAGCATTGCTTCCGTTCCAAAGAACAAAGAAAAAGGTGTTTGGCCAGTTGCATTCTTGGAAGTAGTTCTATCAGCCCAAAGTACAAATAGAAGTTCTTCTGCCCATTTCCCTTTCTTTTCCCCAAGCTTCTTCTTCTACTGGTTGACAATAATTTTATTTGAGGATTCTGCCTGTCCATTAGCCCGAGGATGAATTGAGAACCGTTATCGAATATAATTTAAGCTGGTACTCCAAATCTTGTTAGGATGTATCTCTTGATGAATGAGACCACTTCCTTGTCCCTAACTTGTACAAATGCTTCAGCTTCGATTCACTTTGAGAATTAATTAGTCATTACCAATATGAACACCTTCCCACCAGGAGCTACGGGTAATTTTCCTACTATATCCATTCCCCATTTTATGAAGGGCCATGGTGAAATAATAGGATGTAGTGGTTCAGCAGGTTGATGAAGGATGTTGTTGTGTCTTTGACATGGATCACACTTTTGAGAATATTGCATGGCATCCTTCTTCATAGTTGGCCAATAGTATCATGTTCTTAATACCTTTGAGTAAAGAGATCTTCCTCCTGTGTGGTTTCCACAGTCTCCTTCATGGATATCTTTGAGTACTTCATTTGCTTCGTCCTTGTTGAGACACCTCAAATATGGACCTGCAAGAGATTTTCTATACAAAACATTGTCTATAATAGTAAATTTTGTTACCTTCATCCGGAAAGCCTTTGCATTTTCTCCTTCTGGGATGACATATTCTTGTAAATATTTTACAATAGGAGTCATCCCAGATGGATCATCTTGAATCTGAGTGGCTAAAACAGTGATATCCTCAGGACACGCCGTTTTATCTTCAGGATGCTTAATGATATCCTCAGGATGTGCTTTATTATCCTTGGGATGCCACTCTTGAATTGCTGGTTTCAGGATGTGGATGATGGGAATCTTAGATCCTTCAGGTAAATTTAAGAAGGATCCCAGATTTGCTAAAGCATCAGCTTCAGCATTCTCTTCCCTAGGGACCTGTGTTAGTGAGAATTCAACAAAAGAAGTTGATAAAGTTTTATCTTTTTTGAGATAAACAGCTAACTTTTGACCCTTTACTGCATAAGATCCATTAAAATGATTAGCAATCAACAAAGAATCAACAAATACTTCAATATTAATAATATGCATGTCTTTAGCAAGTTGTAAACCAGCAATGAGAGCTTCATATTCTGCCACATTATTGGTTGTCTGAAATGCATATCTAATAGCATGGGGTATTTTGTCCCCTTGTGGCGATTTTAGTAGTATTTCTAAACATGTTCCTTTTGCATTTGAAGCTCCATCAGTATATAAAGTCCATTTTTCTAAATTTTCTTTTAATTGTTGAACTTCAGATTCTACTTCACCCAGGATGTCACTACTGAAAACAGCCACAAAATCTGCTAGAGCCTGAGATTTGATTGCATTTCTAGGCTCATATACTAAGTTAAAGGCACTTAAATTCACTGACAATTTAGCCATTCTTCCCGACATTTCTATTTTTCTAAGTACATTTTTAATGGGGAAGTTAGTTTGTACGTGTATCATATGTGTTTCAAAATAATGCCTTAACTTAGTAGATGCCATTATTAAAGCTAAAACAAGTTTTTCGAGATGAGAGTACCTGGTTTCAGGATCTAGTAGAGTTTTACTTACATAGTAGACAGGATGTTGTTCCCCCTCGAAGTCTCTTATCAAAACCGCACTTATCGCATTCCCAGAAACTGCAAGGTATAGCTTTAGAGGTTCTCCATCCTCAGGTTTCATCAAGAGTGGATCTGCTGCAAGATACTACTTCAGCTTCTTCAATGCTTCCTCATGTCTCTGTCCCCAGTCAAATTTACTATTTTTCTTCAGGATGTCATAAAATTCTTTACACTCTTCTGGGGATTTTGAGATGAATCTGTTTAAGGCTGCTATCCTGCCTGTCAGCCTTTGTAAATCCTTGATATTCTTTGAGGATTTGAGATCAAGGATGGCTTTTATTTGTTCAGGACTGGCTTCTATCCCTCTTTTGGTAACTAGATATCCAAGAAACTTTCCAGCACCAACTCCAAAGTGACACTTTGACGGATTTAACTTCATACTGTAGGCATCCAGGATGTCAAATGCCTCCTTAAGATCCTGAAGATGGTTCTCTGCCTTCTTGGATTTAACCACCATGTCATCAATGTATACTTCCATTGTGTCCCCAATCTTTTCCTTGAACATCATATTCACTAGCCTTTCGTAGGTTGCACTTACATTTTTTAGTCCAAACGGCATAGCTATATAACAATATATACCTGATGGGGTCATGAATGCTGTATCCTCTTGGTCGTCTGGTTCCATTTGAACCTGTTGGAATCCTGAGGATGCATCCACAAATGTCAGCATTCCGTGGCCTGCTATAGCATCCACCATTGAATCTATATGTGGTAATGGAAATGGGTCCTTATGAAAGGCTTTATTGAGGTCTGTAAAGTCTACACACTCCCCATTTCCCATTTTTCTTTTGAACCACCACTACGTTCGCAAGCCATCTTGGGAATTTTACTTCTCTTATCATCTTGGATTTGAGCAGCCTGTCCACTTCTTTCTGTATGATGATATTTCTTTCTGGAGCAAACTTTCTTCGTTTCTGCTGGATGGGTTTGAAGCTCTTATCAATCCCATCTTTATGGGTAATGACATCCTTAGAGATGCCAGTCATATCTTCGTGCTTCTATGCAAAGGTATACATGCTGCATTTAAGAAATGAGATTAGTGATTGTTCACTGTCATGAGGAATATTCTTACCAATCAGCATAGTGATATCCTTGTTATTGTCGTCAAGGCAGGCAGCCTTTACATCCTGATCAGGATGTGCCTTGACATCCTGATCAGGATGTGCCTTGACATCCTGAGGATGGCACTGTGCATCCTTCTGTAATTGCTACGCTTGTCGTGATGAAGCCTTCATCGATGTATAGAACAATCCTTGGATTCTTGTTGATCACTATTGACTTTGACAACTCCTAGGGTGTAGGTAACTTTATACGCTGGTGATATGTTGAAGGAACTGCCTTTATGTCATCTATCCAGGGTCTCCCCAAGATGACATTATAGCAGGATTGGGAATCTATCACACAAAATCTCTGGATAGAATTCACTCCCTCTACATACACTGGTAGCTTGATGTCTCCTACTGTACTCTTAATTTCTCCACTGAAGCCCACTACGACTGAAGATCTAGAAACTATTTCAGATTCCAGGATATTCATTCTTTTCAAGGCTTCTAGTTGGATTATATTCACTAAGCTTCCACCATCTACAAGGATCATGTGAACAAAGTGATTAGCAATATATAGAGTTATAACTAATCCATCATGATGAGGGTCAAGGATATTTTCTCTGTCCTCTTCCTCAAAGCTGATCATTTTAGAGGTCATCAGGATAGTAGTTCTTGTGGGTCTCTCTCCTTTTTCTTATTTTGTTTCTCTTGCATGCCTTTTAGTAGATGAATATGAGGTTCCACAAATGTCTGATCCTCCTGAAATAAAGTTAATTATACCAGCATCCTTAGGAGGGGATGCTGCTCTTTCTGGGATGGTGGTGCCATCCTGAACCCTTGATTTCTTCTTGCCCAGAAGATCCTTGAGATGACCCTTGCTAATAAGATATGCAATCTCTTTCCTTAAGGCAATACAATCTTCGGTGATGTGACCTAAATCTTCATGGAATGCACACCACTTCGATTTGTCTTTCCAAGCTGCCTTGTTATCCTTCTTAGGCCATCTTTCTTTATCCCCGAGGTCCTTCATGGAATACATTAATCCTGTAACATCCACAAAAAAAACAGTAATCTGATAATTTAGGACATTCATCCTCATCGTCATCCTCTAGCACATTGACCTTTTTATTGTCAGGCCTATCATACGGTTTATGCTTGTACGGTTCGTATGTGGGAGTGGATTTTCTATTAGAATGGTTATATCTTAAGGATGTTTCTATCCTCTCTTGAATTTTGTTGTCATCCTCGAGTCGAATAAACCTTAGAGCCCTGTTTCTGACTTCATCCAAGTTTCTACAAGGATTCATCACCAGTTCTTGGTAGAATGGTCAATCTCTTTGCAGCCCCATCTTGAATGCTTGTACTTCCGTCGTGACATCCAAGTTCGGGATGTCGAGTGCTTCTTTTCCAAACCTTGTAATGTATTCTCTTAGTGATTCCCCTGTGGTTGAGCTACACTGTATAGGTCACTTGTCAAACGTTCGAATGTTCGACTGCAAGAAAACTGATTATTAAACATATTAATCAAGTGTGCAAAAGAAGTAATTGAGTATGGAGGAACACTTAGGAGCCATTTTAAGGCTGGACCAGTGAGGGTTGAGCGAAATCCCTTGGATAGACATGCTTCCTTGAGGTTAGCAGGAATTGGATTTATCTCCATTCTTTTTCTATATTGAGCTGCATGCTCCTCGGGATCTGTAGATCCATCATATAACTTCATGCTAGGAGTTTGAAACCGTTTCGGGATCTCCACATCACATATAGGAGGTGTAAATCGGGACACCCTATGACATGCTGAGGATACTTCGGGGATAGGTTGTACTATCCCTGGTACACTTGACACCATATCCTTAATTTTCTGTAGTTCCCTTGCTAGCTGTGGACTTATACTTGTATCCTGCAAATAAGCAACATCATTAGTAGTATAAGTACTGGAACTTAAAATGTTACCGTTATTGTTGTATCCTTGGGATGGCACATGTGTATATCCTGGATCCCTAATAGTTGTCATCATGGGTGTAGTGGTCGTTTTAGGAGCAGAGAATCCAGTGCTCATGGGGATAAAATCTCCTTGATGCAAGCCCTAGAGATGCCAGAATTAAAATCCAATGCCCTGGGCTGCAATGGTGTCCCCATGTCTTCAGTTGGCCTTCTTGAGGATGACTTGAGAGATTGTATCTCTCTTATCAGCATCCGGTTTGTGTTTTGTTGTTGTTGTATTTGATCCTTCATAAATACAAACATAGAGAGGAGTTCACCATTGTTCATGCGTTTTGCGACTAAGGATTGGATAAACATAATTAACATGTGTTAGTGATTGGCCGAAGGTAAACATTATGGGCGAATGTAGATAATTAGTGGGCGAAGGTAGATGATAACGGGCGAAGGTAGAATGGAACTGACAAGAAGACACATTCGACCAGTAGAAGTGGGCGAATGTGGAAAAGGCTCACGTTCGACCAGTGAAAAGGGGCGAAGGTGCAGTGTCTATAAATAGGTTTTGTGATTTTGATTATGTAATAGAGTTGTCAGTTGTGTCTGTGTTCAGGTCAGGTTCAGAGGTTGTTTTGAGATATTGTGTGTGTGTTCTAGATTAACGTAAAACTGATTGTAAAAGCTTATTTGAAAGAAGTTAATCTATGAAATGATGTTGAAAATGATCTTGATTGCATTTTGATTTGTGTTTTATCAATTTGTTCAGAACTAGGGTTTCCGCACCTAGTTTTGTGACTTGTATGATCGTATAATCCTGTTTTAGCTAAAATCTTTCGCTCACAAAGTGGTATCAGAGCCTAGAGGATCATACAATAACAAATTTGATAAAATCAGAGCTGATTTGGACATGTTTTTGACCTAAATACATCTGTTTTTACATAAACATTGTTTTTAAGTGTTTTTGATCGATTTAAAGGAGAATTTGTGGTCGAATTCAAGTTTTCCAAGAATTAAAGTTGCTCCAAATCTATTCCGAAACATAACCTGATTGAGATCATTCAAATCCATGAACTTTTGAAAATCTGAGATCAGAATAACCGTTTTTCAAACAATAACCGTTTTTCAAAAATGAAATCTGATCGTGGTGGGCGAACCTGGAACCTGACTTGAGTTGAGTGGTCGAACGTGTTGTAAAGTGGGCGACCCTGAGTAGTTTTTGGACGAAGCTGAAATTTTCTTGTTAAAATTTTCACTTTCGGGTACAAAATTCCACCTTCGACCAGTTTGTTTTTGGGCGAAAATGGAAAGTCTGTTAGTCTGTGTTTACATTCTGGTCAAATCTACATTCGGGTGGTACTGTGTGGTCGAACTTAGAATCAGAAGGGACGAACCTGATAAAGTTTGGACGAACATAGTATTTTCTGGTCGAACCTAGTGTATTTCGGGCGAACCTAGGATTTTGTTGAAAATTTTTCTAAGTGTTGAGATTTTTTCTTAGTTTGTGATCATGTGGCGTTTTCAAACTACTTCGGGATCAGCAACAACACAACCACAACAGCAAACGATGGACCCATGGACAGTGGCAGCGCAAAAGACGAACACACAGTCTTCACAACCACTTAACTACATGGCAACGACGAGCACGATGCCTCAAAGTGTAGCACATCCGGCACTGCAATCTGATTACTGGGGAGTAGCAGCAGCAGCGGTAAATACTCAAACCACTAATGCTATTTCTACTTAGATTAAGGATTTGTCTACAGGTAGTGGAACTCGGCCACCGAAGCTCATGGAAATGCAAGAGTATAATCAGTGGCATACCATGTTCAAGATCCATTTGGAAGGCATGGGAGTGGAAGGAGCAGAGGCATGGAGCATGATTGTTAAAGGTTACACAGCACCGATTTTGGAGAATACAGGTGAAATGATTCCTTTGGAAAGCTTAACTGAGGACGAGAAGAAGAAATATGTGGTGGAGAAGAAGGCTTTTTCCCAATTGACACAGGCAATCACAAGTGACCTGTTGCATCAGTTTGGGACATGTACTACATCAAAGCAGCTTTGGGATAAGCTTAAGAGGAAGCATGATGGTAATGAGAAGACTAGGAGCCTGAGAATGGAAGAATTGGTCAAAGAGTTTGAGAATTTTTCTTTTATTAATAATGAAACTCTAAAAGAACTAACTCCTAGATATATGCATTTGTTGTCTGAATTGTCTAGTTATGGTGTACAGATTCCAATGACTAAGCAGGTGGATAAGTTTGCAGATGCTTTACCACCACAATGGGATCAGCATGTGGAAGTTCTCAGAGAGAAGGATGCTTATCAATTCTGGACTATTTCAGAGTTTATCGAAAAGCTGGAGAACAAAGAGTTGGAGGATAGGAGGAAAGCTAGAAGGTCACAGATTCCTCAGAATCCCAGTTTGTATTTTGGAGGCACTTCAGTTCCAGTTGGTAACTCGAGCTCTGGAAGCATTGCACCACATGTTGCATGTATTTCCAATGTCATGGAATCATCAAAACCAACCACCAACTACTTGACACAAACATCATCCTACTCACAACCATCATACACACCACCACAATACAATTCCTACATTTCACCAATCTCCCCAATGCAACAAGCAGGTTTTTACACCGCTAACCAATCACAACAACCAATAAACCAAGTTACTCAACCTAATCAACAACCGGTGGTTTTGGATACATCTAACTTGGGAAATGTGACTGTGGAGGTTGCTCAGCAACACATTGCATTAGTCTCAGCAATGGTTTCATCCTACAATGGGTTAGTTGCTAGTCAGATTGGGAACAACAACTTAACCAACGAAGACTATGCACAGATAGACAAGGAAGAGATGGAACTCATTGACATTCAATGGGCTTTTGCGAGTATTATGAGAAGAGCAACAGAGTTCATTGAGAAAACTGGTAGGACTGATTTGGCAACTTCTCCCAACACAACCTACGGATTTAACAAGGAGAAGGTTACGTGTTTTAATTGTGGAGAAAAAGGACACTTTAAAAGGGAATGCACCCAGCCACCTAAACAAGGTAATCGAAACCCTTTCAATGCAAATTACCAGAACCGTCAACAACAAAACCAAGTTTCTTACCAAAATAACAACAACTACCAAAACCGAAACTTTAACAACCAAAACAGACAACCAAACACTCAAAACCAGATTCAAAACCAATCTCCTAACAACACAAACCGAACAGTTGTACCTATCACTACACCTAATGAGATTCAACAGAATGCGAGTCAGAACCAAGCTTTGGTGACTCAACAGGATGAAAGGTTTGACTGGTCGGGTATGCAAATAGGAGTTGAGGAAGTGACTACTGGTGGGAATGTGGCTTGTGTTGCTTATCAGGTTGATATGGAAGAGTCGGTGGTGGTTGATGAGAAGAAAGAAACTGAGGAGTGTGAAAGTGATGATTCTGAGACTGAGATGGAAGTGGAGAATGAACCTGTTGAGGTTAAGGCTGAGGAAACGAGTTCTGGAATGGTGATTGATTCTGTTACTGATGTTCCTGAAGAGTGTAGATCAGTTTATTCAGATTCTGAGAGCGAATCAGACACAGAGGCAAGTGTTGATTCTTTAGATGATGATATTGATCAGTTACTGGCAGAAGCTGACTTTTTGATGACGAGGAAGTCGTGCATTGCTGATGATGCTTTCACCAAGATTGACTACTCTAAGTTTTTCACTGGAAAGGAAGCTCATTTCGCGTTAATGGCCATGACTGAACCGCCAAAACCTGTAAGTTCTGAATCTAGCACTGATGTTATGAGTGATAAATATTGTGGAACATGTGATAGATTGACTGAGGAGAATAAACAACTCCGAATTTCACGTGATAGTGCTATCTTGAACAGTCAATCTACTCGCAAAGAGTTGAATGCTTTCAATAAAGTATTAGATGGCTATAAAAAGGACATTTCCGACTTGAAAAATACTTTATCATTGAAACAATTGGCAATAAACAACTATATCAATGAAATTGAAAACACCAAGTTGGAAATGGCAGCCATAAAATGCTTTGCTGAAAAAGTTAACAAAAAGTTGGAAAGTTATAAGAATGTTGCTTATGTGGTAGATCATATCATTGATGATAAAACCACCAATTACAAGTCTGTACCATCTCCGGTTCTTTTTGAAAATCATAACTATCACCAAGTTATACCGGAGAGTTCGGTAAAATCAGACTCATCATCAGAAATGGAATCTAATACCTCGAGTATTGGTGATCCTTATTCCGATGTGAGACCGATTTTAGGCTTGAATGATGAGGGTGTTTATGCTGAAAGTGTGAATTCAGACTCAGAGAATGATGATACTGGTAGTGATCAAACTGTTAATGTATGTGAGATTCCAAAAGAAAATCACATCATTACGACTGAACCAGTGTCACCATCTGATCATGTTCATCCGATGGCAAATGCTAATCGTGATAAAAAGTCTGAAAAGAATGATGTTAAGAAAGATAATGGTGTTAAGAATGTTGTTAAAAAGGATGAGTTGAATGAACCAAGTGACAAACCTGTCAAGGTGTTTTATCGGATGGAAGGATCCGATAAGATCAATTCTGATGAGGAATTTCCAATCAAAAACGTTAACTATTCTAAACTTGACAAAATCTGGCAAGAAAGCACTATTTGGTTTCCAAAACATGAGAGAACAAACGAAATTCCACCAGAAATTTTAAAGAAATTGTTTTCGGATGTTCCTCAAGAACCAAAGATTCATGTCACCGAGTTCATTCGACCAAATGACAAAGCAAATGGTTTTCATGAGCCCACTTACTCGAAAGGACCACTTCCTGAGAGTTTGAGGAATCAACAGTATAATGATCAATATCCTGTTAGATCATTTGCTCCACCAAATGCTCATTATGTTTTTGAAGAATATAGAAAATGCTTTAAATGTGGAGAACGTGGGCATTTACTTGCTCAGTGTCCATATGTAAGGCATAAAAGACATGAGGTTGAAGTTAAAAATTCCATGAGAAAGCCGATTGATCATTATGTTCCACCACATACACGGGTTGTTCCTCAACAACAACAGTTTTATAATCAAAACAATTTTCAAATGAGGAACAATCGTCCATTTCAATATGATCAAAGAAATTGGATTGCTATGGATCAATCTTGGAGAAAGCCTGTGGTGAACACAACAGTTGATAGGCAAAAGGTTCCACAAAAACCAATTGTCAAATCAAATGTTGGACCTAAGTCTGTTAATTCAGATAAGGTTGCCAAGAAAGTTACTTTTGTTAACAATGTTCAGAAACCAATTGAAAAACCAAAATCTCAAATTCGTATTCTTAAAAGGTCTGAACAATCTTGGACACCTAATGGTACTCCAGGAGCTTCTACTTCGAAGGTAAGTGAGAAAAATGAAAGTGTTTTGAACAATCAGAAAAA
Source organism: Ambrosia x helenae (assembly GCA_030844895.1). Lineage (NCBI taxonomy): Eukaryota > Viridiplantae > Streptophyta > Magnoliopsida > Asterales > Asteraceae > Ambrosia > Ambrosia x helenae. Next base: position 64,138,305 of record CM061226.1, on the reverse strand, counting down.
GATTGATCCAAAACAGAAAGTTGTTGAAAAAGTTAATGAGGATGTTTCTTTGAAAACAAATGTTCAAAGGCCCAAGACTCAGGCTTGGGTCCCCCGAAAGAACTAAATGTTTACTTTTTGTGTGCAGGGAGCTTCAGTTGGCCCTATTAGCAGTCTATGGATTGTTGATAGTGGAGCTTCAGGCCACATGACGGGGGATCTCGCATTGCTGTATGATGTGAAAAACATTAATGGAGGGTATGTCGCTTTCACGGGTAATAAAGGAGGATATATTACAATGGAAGGAAGCGTGAGTAATGGGATTGTGACTTTTGAGCGGATTTCTTATGTCAAGCAGATAGACTATAATCTGTTGAGCGTCAGTCAGATATGCGATAAACAATTTTCTGTGCATTTTGATGACAAATCCTGTTATATTCTCAAACCGGGCTTCAAAATTCCAAAGGAATGGGTAATGTTGATGGCACCTCGAGTCAACAATCTTTATATTCTTGACATGTCCAAGGCGATGACATCACAGGGGCAAATAACATGCTTTCTATCCAAGGCGACCGAAAAAGAATCGATAATGTGGCACCGCAGAATGGGGCACATTCATCTGAGGAAAATGAATCAATTGGTGAGAAATGGGCTTGTCGATGGAGTAAACGTGAAACATTTCCATCTGAACGACAAGTGTGTAAGTTGTATGAAAGGAAAACAACACAAACAGTCCCATAAAGTGAAGAAAGTTAACTCTGTTGAGATGCCGCTTGAGCGATTGCACATGGATCTTTTCGGACCAGTCAAGCGCAAAAGTCATCTTGGAGAGCTTTATTGTTTAGTTGTCACTGATGACTATTCACGATTTTCATGGGTGATGTGTTTGAAGAACAAAAGCGACACTTTTATCAACCTACAAGTTCTGTTCACTCGATTGGAGAATATCTACAATTTGAAGATAAAAAGAATCAGGAGTGACAACGGGACGGAGTTCAAAAACGCCAAGATGGATGAACTTTGTGAAAGCAAAGGGATACATCATGAATATTCGGCTCCGTATACCCCGCAACAGAACGGTGTTGCTGAAAGAAAGAATAGGACTCTAATCGAGGCTGCTAGAACAATGCTCGCTGATTCAAATCTTCCGGTAATGTTCTGGAATGAGGCGATTTATGCAGCAAATTATACTTTAAATCGGGTTATAACAGTGAAGAAGTTTGGAAAAACATCTTATGAACTGTTACACCGACGAAAGCCCAACTTAGAGTATCTAGAACCTTTCGGGGCGCCATGCACGATGTTGAATCCAGGTGAGAAGTTTAGTCCCAAAGCTGAGGAGGGATATTTTGTTGGATATGCAACCCCGCTCAAACGGGTATTCAACAAGCGAACTCGTCAAGTGGAGGATTGGGCTAACGTGGAAGTTCAACGATACACTCAAAATTTGCAAGGCACGGGCTCTGATTGGATGTTTGATTACAAAGATTTCTTTGAATCATTCAACCTAGATAGCTTGGTTGAAGAAGCTGTTATCAGATTACTTTACGAGTGTGAAAACGCGACGACTTCACCGTTGATGCGTCCAATCACCGTGAACCCCCCACCAGCTTCTAATGATACCAGTGCTCCTATACAAGAAGAAGAGATGTTTCAAGAGGCTTCAACTTCATTAGACACTTCAGAATCTGAAGATGAACAATTTGAAGAAGCCGTTCTTGAACATGCAGAAGAATTAGAAGTGCAACCTGTGAACCCAACTCCAACTACAGATGTTGCTTCATCGTCAAACACGGGTCATGATCAGGATGCTGTAGAAAACTTGACTGCTCAGACGGGAGTGATTGTACCTGTTAATCCGGAATCTCGGATTTATCGAATTCACCCGCTAGAGCAAGTTATCGGTGATCCTGGAAATGGTGTTATGACCAGAGGGCAGCTAAAAAGCGTTAACTCGCCAGAGAGTTTTGGTGCTTTAGCATTGTATGCCAAAATTCAAAAATCTGGTAGTCAAAATGATTGGTCGTTTGCATGTTATGTGTTGCAGGTAGAGCCAAGGACATACAAAGACGCTTTGAATGAAGATGCCTGGGTTGAGGCAATGCAGGAGGAGTTATTGCAATTCCAGAAATTGGGAGTCTGGACGCTCACAGATTTGCCGCCGGGAAGGAAGAAAATAGGCACTAAGTGGGTGTTTAAGTGCAAAAAGGATTATCGTGGAGTTATTGTTCGCAACAAAGCCAGATTGGTTGTGCAGGGTTTCCATCAAATCGAAGGGATTGATTACAACGAAATCTATGCACCAGTAGCACGAATTGAAGCTATTCGAATGTTCCTTGCGTTTGCTTCATACAAGAAATTCAAAGTCTATCAAATGGACGTCAAGAGCGCATTTTTGTACGGGAAAGTCAAGGAGGAGGTTTATGTTGGGCAGCCACCAGGCTTTGAGGACCCAATCCACCGGGACAAGGTCTACGTGCTGAACAAAGCTTTATATGGTTTGCACCAGGCTCCAAGACAGTGGTACGAGGAGCTAAGTACATACCTCATCTCCAAAGGATTCAAGCGCGGCCTCGTCGATTGCACCCTCTTTACGAAGAAGACGGGAGATGACTTGCTTCTAGTACAGATTTACGTTGATGATATTATATTTGGTTCAACTAACGAACTTTTGTGCAGGGAATTCGAAACTGTTATGCAAGAAAAGTTCGAAATGAGCGCTATGGGGGAGATGCAGTTTTTCCTCGGCTTACAGGTGGACCAAAGACCTGACGGGATCTTCATTCACCAGACGAAATATGTATCCGACATCTTGAGCCGATTCCAGATGGAGGACTCTAAGCCGATGGATACCCCGATTCAACCCAATCACGGGATTGGAGTGGACGCTAAGGGGGAGCTGACAGATCCATTTACATACAGAGCAATCATCGGATCTCTGATGTATTTAACAGCGTCTCGACCAGATATTATGTATGCAACGTGTCTCTGTGCTCGCTATCAATCGAAGCCGAAACAAAGTCATCTGACGGCGGTCAAGCGTATCCTTCGATATCTGAAGGGTTGTCCATCAAAAGGACTTTGGTACCCTAATGATGATGATTTTGATTTTATTGCTTTTAGTGATGCAGATTGGGGCGGCTGTGACAAAGATAGCAAATCAACAACAGCTGGTTGCCAGTTTTTAGGGAGCAGGTTAATTACCTGGCAATGCAAGAAACAGACTTCCGTCGCACTGTCTACATGTGAAGCCGAGTACATTTCAGCCTCGAGTTGCTGTTCACAAGTGCTCTGGATCCAACAACAGATGGTCGATTACGGTTTGCAGTTTCTTAAAACCCCTATACACTGCGACAACGAAGCCGCAATTGCATTAACTAAAAATACTGAAAATCATTCTAAAGCGAAACATATCCGGATTAAATATCATTTTATCCGTGATTGTTACGCTAAGGAATTGATAGATATGGTCAAAATCCATACTGACTACCAACGTGCAGATTTGTTTACAAAAGCTTTTGACAGATCCCGCTTTGAATATCTTTTGAAAGTAAACAATATAAAGGAAAAACAGGACTAATCGGCTCCTCGGTTTATCGCTTTTTAGTTTTAGTTTTTAAATTTTTGCTAATTGGGAATTTCTCTTTACTATCATAATCCTCAAAGAAGTTGATGCTTTCGAGGGGGTTGTTTAATCCTCAAAGAAGTTGATGCTTTCAAGTGGATTGTTTCTTTCAAAAAAAATTTTTGTTTTGTTTTTCAGAAAAATTAAAAACCCAAAAATATGTTCTTTATTTTAGGGGGAGTCATTTTATCAGAAAAACCAAAAACATTGAAAAATTTTCAAAATACCTAAAAATTAGAAAAACCAAAATGATTTCCTGGATAAAAAGAGGAAATGATAGTACATCAGTGGGGATCTGACACAGGCTAAAGAATTGTATAGTATAATGAGACGTATGTTGATTACGTGTGATTTGCTGATAGGCTTCGTAGACTAAATATTGCGTGCATTAGTGATACAAACATAACAAACTACACGTTTGTGGCTGAACACCTCATGGACATATGGTCTTAGTACCGTAATTTCGTTTGATAGGGTATTTGTACAAAACTTGGAGGTTTAGGGTCGTTATGTTATTAGTTGTCTGGGGATAGCCTATCTGATCTTTTGCTGTAAGTCATTACGGACCTAGATCAGACAGGATGTCTTTATAAAAGAGCTATATGCCAAATCCTAAAGTTACCGAATTGAGGAACTTTCCATGTTATATGATGATCAAAGATTATCTATTACATCGTATTGATCATTGATGCAAATCATGATTAATATCAGTCCTCAACCTGGTATAATGCATATGTTACTTTGCTGCATTAATTTGCTGACCTGTATACCTCTGTGCATTATATCTTGTACAATTACAGACGACGAAAGCATAATCACGCTTTACAATGAGTCTTTGTGCATTTACTTCTTGATACGGGAGTATGTCGTGTGTGTGGGAACCACAATGTGTTAGTCTAATACATCTATTTCGTATCATTTTAAAGCATTGCGTATTTGTCTGCATGTGAGCTTACGTGGACCACAATATCAGCAATTGCCGTGTCACATATTGTTTCTAATGATAATATTGAAACAGATCAACGCTGTGTTCAGATTTCTCAGAAAACTGATATGATCCTCTTACCGGAAATCACAAAATGTTTACTGCTTTCATTTACTTTAATGCATTTTACTTTGTCGCATTTTACTTTTATTGTCAAAAAGATACAAAATCCAAAAAGATTTTAGTTGTGTTTTGATAAAATTTCAGAAAATCCAAAAGATTTGCATTTCTACTTTATTTTTGATAATCGGGGATGCTTGATGGTCAATTTCTGAGATTTGATAACACCATCTGGACTTTGTATCATTCAAAATGTGAAAATTTGAGTTTTGGAAGTTTAACAGATTGAAAAATGTTGAACGGGATTCGAATTCGTGATTTGGCGAAATTTTCAGATTTTTCCATTTCACATTCGCCCCTTAATTGGGTCGAATGTGGAAAAATCATCACCTTCGACCATACTGGTTTTGGACGAATGTGGAATATTTCACTTCCGGGTGTCAATTCCACTTTCGGGTACATTTTTCACCTTCGGGTCTTTAATTAGGGGCGAAGGTGGACTTGTTTTACATTCGTGCCATTTATTTGGGGCGAATGTGGACTTCACCCACATTCGTCCACCACCAACGGACGAAGGTGCATCTTATATATAACCCATTTCAGGTTCGAACCTCTCATTCACAAAATTTTTCAAATTTCTTTGATAACCAGACCTTGTTGCTCGTTTTTCTTTTGATACACTGATTTGTTCCCTGCTTATTCCTGATCATTTTGAGATAAATTTTGCAGGTAATGGACATCATTACAGACCAGAATCGTCGTGATTTTAAACCGGACCTAGGGTTTCATTTTAGGGGTCTAGGATGTTTGTTAGTGCTGGTTTTTGATTTTCGTTCACTTTTCATAAGTTTTAGGGGGAGAATACAAAAGGAATTAGGTTTATAACAATGATTAAATGTTCGTTTGATCGATTGAACCAGTTAAAACCTAATTCTACTTTAAAACTCATGAAAACTGAATAATTTTGACAATTGGTAATACACAAGTGTTAATCGGTCATGTTAGGTCATATTAGGATCAAAATTATATGTTAAAAACTGAATTGGCAAAATTTTAAATTTTGGGGGAAATGGTGGAATTGATTTGGACGAAGGTGGAATAATTTGGACGAAAGTGACTTTTTACTCAGATCATTTTCACATTCGACCATAATTTTCTCATTCGACCAAATAAACTCACATTCGACCATTCTAAAATGGGCGAATGTGCAGAATGTTTTTGACCAGAATTTTTGTAATTTTTGTCGTTTTTTGTATTTTGACGTGTTTGTTTGATTTTAATGTGCAGATGGCTGATCAATCCGAGAACGTTGAAGCACCAGTAGAAAATGTGGAAACACCAGCAGAGATTATTGTTACAGATCCGGTGCCAGAGGCAGAAACTTCAGTTCCAAGCAGTTGGCCGTTTGAAAGATCGCATAACTGTTGCGCATATCTCGGTGATGTAGAAAAGAATACGGAGTTCACCGGGATCATAGAGTTTCTGAAGAGGAGCAGAATAGTTCATGCATTAGCCACACCGACGATCATATACAAAGACATTATTGAAGATTTCTACCAAAATGCGAAGTATGACTACTGGGAGAATCAAACGATCATCAAGAGCAAGATTCAGGATATGGAGATGTTCTTGACTGAAGCTGATATTCGGGAAGCGTTACAGATAAAGTTTGAAGATAGTGAAGATCCCAGGGAGTTGTCATGGACAGAGCAGAAAGCGTGTTTCTTACGAATGAAATACAAAGGTCCAATTACTGACGGATCTATGTATAAGGGGAAGCTGGGAGTGCAGTATAAGTATTTTGCACATGTTCTTATCCACGTATTTGGGTGTGTGAGCGGTGGATATGATGTCATGAGAAGGAGTTTAAGTTCGTTAATGGTTGCGTTGACACTCAACAAACCATTTAACGTATCTGGGATGATTCTTGATCATATGCTGGAGATGCTGAAAGGAATGAAGAACAAGAAGTTCATGTTATATCCGAGATTTCTGATGATCATCTTTGACTTTAAGTATCCTATGTTGAAAAAGGATCCGACTATGATCCTAGGTCAAGATCATATGAACATTAGAACATTGATGAGAATGAAGGGTTACAAAGGTGTGCCTGATAGTGAGAAGCCACCTAACAGGAGATTATTTGGTGCTTTGGCTCGTCAGGATTACACTGATCCTGGCAAGAACAAAGCAAGGCATGATAATAGTGACTCGGACAATGATGATCCCTTAGTGTATGTTGATTCAAGCACTAAGAGGAAACGGCAAGTAGTCAATCCTGGAGCCAAAGGGAAGGGCAAGGGAAAGACTGTGGATCAGGGAAGCTCTAAGCAACAAGTGGTTAGAAAGAAATCGACAGCGAAGAAAGGATCAGGTTTGGTGGACGAAGAGTCGGTAGATTCAGAAGAGACTAAAGTAGATGAGCAGTGGGATTCTGATGATGAAAATGTGAGGACCACCAAACGTAAGGCCACTATGGTTGGTGAGTCTGAATCCTTGAACAAGTCGATTGAAGAAGCTGAGAGAAGGAAGAAATCTGTTGAAGATGAGAGTCTAGGTGTTGACTTGGCAGAGTTGAGTGTTGGAGAGACTGTAGTGGTTAATTTGCCTAGAAAGACAAAGAAGCAAAAGACCATGGCCAAGAAGTCAAGTATAAAAGAGCTGAGGGAGAAAGAGTTAGCTCAGCTATTGAAGGGAAAAAGAGTACCTGATGCAGGAACACCATCTAAGCTATCTTCACCTGTTGCCAAGAAGCAGAAGAAAACGAAAGAGGCAGAGACTTTACCAATCGATCAATTCAATGTCGATTTGGATAAAGTGCTCGATATGTTCAGAAAGCCTCAGAAGGAGAAAGTAGCTGAAGTTGAGCCATCTAAATCAAAGTCAAAGAAAGTGACTGTGGATGACGATGTCATGAAGCAAGTGAATAAGAAAATGGAAGATATGATGAAGATGTTAGTTGCTCAACAGGCTGAGATTGCTAAGTTTAAGCAAAATGAGGAGAAAATGCTTCAGATCGTGGTTGCTTCGAAATCTAATCAGGATGAGATAAATCATAAGATTAAGATGATTGAAGCTAAGAATGAAAAACTTGAAAGAAAGTGTGAAAGAAACAAGGGCAAGATCAAACTGATTAAGGCAGATAACAAAGAACTAAGGAATGAAAACAAACGCCTTAGTAATTTGATTGAAGAGCTTTATAGCAGGGCACCCCAGTTGAAAGAGGGTGAAGAAGATGAAGAAGAAGAAGAAGAGAAAGTCGATTATGAAGATTCTGAATCTGAGAAAGAACAAGATGATGATGAGGATGATGATGGATCAGAGAAAAGTGATAATGATGATGATGACAACAATGATGATGATGATGATGCTGAAGGTGCTGGGAAAAAGCAAGGAGATGAGTTTAGCAGTGGTAGTGATCATGATGGAGGAGATGATACTTCTAGATTCACTTATGAAAAGAGAACACCAAAGAAGAAAGATACTGGAGAATCAAGTTCTAAAAAGAAGGGTGAGAACGTTGATTCAGATGAAAGTATTTTCTGGAATGAGAAGGTGAGATCTCTATCTGATGATGCTAAACAGTTGTATAAGGATATGTTGGAAAAGAGAGAGTGGACCATTGAGTTCACAGGATGCTTCGCTGAGATATTCCAAACTGATGACTTAAGATATGAATTGGAATATGAAGATCCTGATCTTGAAGAAGGGGAATTACCTGCATCTGTGGCAAAAGAAATACTAGATGGTCTTGCACAGAGGGTAGGGAAAACTTTTGAGGAGTTTATGATGGATGAATCGATTCCAGATATTCCTGAAAAGGATATTGGAAGTCATTCAGATGATGTGCAGACTCCTGAGAACAATGAAGTGGAGATGGAAGATATAACTCACGAAGAGTTCCCTCAGTACTTCAGACACACAGATGAAAATGAAGTATTTCCTGATTTCACTGAGGTACCAAATAAATCAGCAAAACAGAAAGCTAAGAAAAGGAGTGAAGAGTTTGTGGAGAAGGTATTCGGTACTGATAAGAAAGATTCTTCTAACCAGTCTGATGAGTTGAAGAATTATTTGAAGAAATTGAAGGAAATGGATGAGAACCGACCAAAGCTTGAAGCTCAAGGTAACTTTTACAGATTTCATAATGACAAGTTCAAAGGCAGAGCTCTCGGGTGGACTGACTTAGGCAGGCTGAAATGTATTGCTGCAAAATGGGAAACCGGAATTCTGTACTTCAACAGATTCTGTGACTTGCTTACTCTACCATACTGGGCGGTTAGAGACTTATGCAGATTCCCAATGTCAGGTGCCGAAGTAAATGGATCACATGTCGGTTGGTGCGCAGATAAATTGGTTTGGGAAAGTCGTACGAGATGGAATAGGTTCAAGCCTCAATATCCCAGAAGAAAAGTGCATAGGGATATTGATCCTCAAACCAATCTGAAGCGTGTTACTTTGATTTACAAAGCACCTAATGTGATGAGGAAGATACCGTTGATGCCGATGCCACAGCATTTTAGTGCTGATTTTATTTTCTGGTACTATGATTGGAGAAAGGCTGAAGCGGTGATCGTGTTGAGAGATGGAAAGGATAAATACAAGCATGTTCATGTATTTGATCCTATGTGGTTGATTAATTGCACGTTTGAAGACATCATCATGTTGTTCTTCAATCCGATCTACTTTGAAACAAAAGACTTTGCTCAAGCAAGAAAATACACGCAAGTGGTTGGAGTTTGTTTTGCGTATGACATCAATGCAGGAAGCAACTTGGAGGGTAAGCTTGGTAAGACAGTGAAGATAGCGAATGTGTCTAAACCAGTGAAGAAAACATTTGAGCCTCCAATGACTACTGAGCAGAAGAAACAGCTCAGAATCAAGTTGATGAACAAGACAATGGACCAACAGAGAAAACTATCCAATCAATAGTCGAGGGGGAGTTTGTTGATGCGTTTTGCGACTAAGGATTGGATAAACATAATTAACATGTGTTAGTGATTGGCCGAAGGTAAACATTATGGGCGAATGTAGATAATTAGTGGGCGAAGGTAGATGATAACGGGCGAAGGTAGAATGGAACTGACAAGAAGACACATTCGACCAGTAGAAGTGGGCGAATGTGGAAAAGGCTCACGTTCGACCAGTGAAAAGGGGCGAACGTGCAGTGTCTATAAATAGGTTTTGTGATTTTGATTATGTAATAGAGTTGTCAGTTGTGTCTGTGTTCAGGTCGGGTTCAGAGGTTGTTTTGAGATATTGTGTGTGTGTTCTAGATTAACGTAAAACTGATTGTAAAAGCTTATTTGAAAGAAGTTAATCTATGAAATGATGTTGAAAATGATCTTGATTGCATTTTGATTTGTGTTTTATCAATTTGTTCAGAACTAGGGTTTCCGCACCTAGTTTTGTGACTTGTATGATCGTATAATCCTGTTTTAGCTAAAATCTTTCGCTCACAACCATTTGACACAAAAACAGGTGGAGTAGATCCAGATGCCCCCATTGATGGTCTAGGTGGGATTTGAGAAGTAGAACTTCTTGGAAATGCAGGTGGAGGTGGAAGTGTCGTATTTTTGGCAGAGGTTGTGGATGGTATGGATGAGGAAACAGATTTTTGTGAGGAAGACATAGTTGTCGAAATTCTGTAAAGTGAGTTGTTTTGGAAAAAAGTTTTAACAAAGTTTTTTGTTAAAATAGCACCACTTGCCCTCGGTGGGAACCAAATTGTTTTGGTAAAAAATTATCTACTAGAAATAATCTTGTTTTCCAAATTAGTAAAAGTGAGGTAGAGTGCTACTTTGATAAAAACTTAATGTTATTCCGAGGATGGTGATTTGTAAATGTAAATAGACTTTTGAATTGACAACTATGCTTGGGATGGTGATGATAAAGTTGAGGATGGACACTTATTTGCCGAGTATGTAACTGTCAGACAGAAAGGTGAATTAAGCAAAGATAGACGATTGTAAGTAAAATGCAATAAAGAAACGACACTCTATATACGAGGAAAGCCCTTAATCAATTGTAGATTGCCGGCATAAAACCTCCGGAGGAGTCTAGGCCCCTGCCTTGTTTGTTAATATTAGTGTGGTAAAAAGAAGTACAACTTTGGATGAATGAGTAGACGAGTGATCTAAGATTACAATGATTTGTGAGTATTCTAAGTAGCTATGTGTGTGTGTATAGTTCTAGTGATAGCAATGTGTCCTATACTCGTCCATCATTCCCTATTTATAGTACATGAATGTAAACAACAAGTCCCGTATAATCAGCTTGCTTAGTTAAGTTCTTTGAAGTCTTCTTGTGACCCTTGTAACTATTTCAACTCAGGTAGACGTTGTAGCAACAGTTTCCACTTTCTTCGCCTGTTTTTAATGCATGTCGGTTACATCATTGACTCCTTCTTCAAGCTTAGACCTTGGCTCGCAAGTGTAACTCTCCTAGCAATAAGTTCTTTGACCGAGTCATTACAATATAGACATTGGAAAACAATTTCAAGTCCATATTATAATTTAGGTGTGCCTGCAATAATGTCTTATAAAGATGGTTCGTTAGTACATCATTAGGATGTGCACATGCTGAAATATAGTTATATCCTGAAGTTTGTCACATCCTTCAGCATCCTGAAGATGCTATATTGAGGATATTAGGTAAAATCATCCTGAGGATTTTCACCAGCAGGATATAGGTATAAGCCCACAATTGGCAATAGAGCTTCAAAAGATCAAGGATATGGTATCAACTGTACCAGGGATAATACAACCTATCCCCGAAGTATCCTCAACATGTCACAGGGTGTCTCGTTTTACACCTCCTATACGTGATGCACAGATTCCAAAGTTATTTCAAACTCCAACCATGAAACTTTATGATGGATCCACAAATCCTGAAGAGCATGTGGCACAATACAGGGAAAAGGATGGAAATAAATCCAATCCCTGCTGATCTCAAGGAAGCATGCTTGTGTAAAGGACTCGGTTCTACCCTCACTAGTCCAGCCTTAAAATGGCTCCTATGTGTTCCTCCCTATTCTATTACTTCTTTTGCACATTTGATTAATATGTTTAACAATCAATTTTCTTGTAGTCGAACATTTGACAAGTGAGTTGTATAGGGTAACTCAGCCACAGGGAGAATCACTAAGAGAATACATCACTAGGTTCGGAAAGGAAGCACTTGACATCCCTAACTTGGATGTCACGACAGCAATGCAAGCGTTCAGGATGGGACTGCAAAGAGATTCACCTCTCTACCAAAAATTGGTGATGAATCCTTGTAGAAATTTGTATGAAGTCAGGGACAGGGCTCTAAGGTTCATCCGACTTGAGGATGATAAGAAGATACAAGAGAGGATAGAAGCATCCTCAAGATACAACCATTCTAATCGAAAAATCCACTCCCATATTTGAACCTTATATGCATAAACCATATGCTAGACCTGATAATAAAAAGGTCAATGTGGTTGAGGTTGCCGATGAGGATGACTGTCCTAAATTAGTAGATTACTGTTTTTCTGTGGATGTAACAGGATTAATGTACGCCATGAAGGATCTAGGGGACAAAGAAACGTGGCCAAGAAAGGATAACAAGTCAGGATGGAAGGATAAATCCAAATGGTGTACCTTTCATGAAGATTTTGGTCACATCACTGAAGATTGCATTGCCTTGAGAAAACTAAATAGCATATCTTCTTAGCAAGGGTCATCTTAAGGATCTCCTAGACAAAAATAAGCCGAAGGTTCAGGATGGCATTTGTGGAACATCTTACTCAGCTGCTAAAAGGCATGCAAGATAGACGAAATCAAAAAAAGGAGAAAGACCCACAAAGACTATTATCCTGACAACTCCAAAAGTTATAACCTTTGAAGAAGAAGATCGAGAGAATATCCTTGACCCTCACCATGATGGTTTAGTTATAACTTTATATGTTGCTAATCATTTTGTTCTCAGGATACTTGTAGATGGTGGGAGCTCAGTCAACATAATCCAGCTAGAAGCTCTCAAGAGGATGAATATCCCAGAGACTGAAATAGTTTCCAGATCATCAGTCTTAGTTGGTTTCAGCGGAGAGACCAAAAGTACAGTAGGTAACTACCAGTATATGTAGAGGGGGTAAACTCTATCCAAAGATTCTGTGAGTATGACGTTTAAAGAAATGCACGTGACCGAGAGGATACTACATTCATGACCCCATCAGGTATTTATTGTTTTATTGCTAGGCCATTTGGACTAGAAAATACAGGTGCAAAGTACCAAAGGCTAGTGAGTATGATGTTTTACTAAAAGATTGGGGACACAATGGAGGTTTACATCGACGACATGGTGGTTAATTCCAAGATGGCAGAGAACCATCTTCAGGATCTCAAAGAAGCATTTGACATCATGGATGCCTACAATATGAAGTTAAATCCAGCCAAATGTCACTTTGGTGTTGGTAATGGAAAGTTTCTTGGTTATCTAGTAACTAAAAGAGGGATAGAAGCCAGTCCATTATAGAGGACTATCATCATAAAACCCTTTATCACCATAATAAGTGGGTTTAGATTATGTAACAGTCTTTTCAGGTCCGAAATGAAAACTGTCAAGGTCAAAGAGTTCACCAGGATGTGCTGGAATGAGAGTGTGTTTTGACACATTAAACTTGACATTCAGTGTTTTTTCAACTATCTTGGTTCTGGAGTTAAATACCTTGTAGGCTTTTCTAGTAGAAGAATAACCAAGAAAATAACCTGAATCAACTTTTGCAGCAAACATTGAAATAGAGTCTTTCTGTTTAGAATGAAACATTGACATCCAAAAGCCCTAAAAAAGGGGATAAGGGGATTGATGCCATGAAGAACTTCATAGGCAGTTTTGGAATGTCTTTTGTTGACAAGGACTCTGTTTTGAACATAACAAGCTGTGTTGACAGCTTCAGCCAAAAAATACAATGGTAGGCCTGAATCAACTAACATAGTTCTAGCTGCTTTAATTAATGTTCTGTTCTTTCTTTCTACCACAACATTTTGTTCAGGAGTTCTGGGAATGCTGAACTGTCTAACAATCCCGTTAGACAAACATAATTCATCTAGAGTTTTGTTCTTGAACTCTGTCCCATTGTCACTCTTGATGAGTTTGACAGAGAGAGATAATTGTTTCTCTACTTGTAGAATGAAGAACTTGACAATATCAGCTGCCTCATCCTTCGAGTATAAGAAGAAGACCCATGTAAATCTTTGGTAGTCATCAATGATGACTAAGCAGTACTTCTTCTTACCAAGGCTCAGAATCTTGACTGGTCCAAATAAGTCCATATGGAGTAGTTGAAGACATCCAGTTGTTTTTTATTCTTCAATAGACTTACAGGAGGACTTATGTTGTTTACCTTTAAAACAGGAAACACAATGTTCTTTACACCGGTATTCCTTCAAAGGTAGACCTCTGACTAAGCCCATTTTTGTGACTTTATTTATGGTTTTAAAGTTCACATGGCCAAGTCTCCTATGCCAGAGATCAATTTCAGAAGTTGATGCTCTTTAGAAGAAGCAAGCAGTGTTTTTCAGTACTTTGTCTTTTTCAATATCCACTGCATAGACATTGCCACGTCTTTTGGCTATCAGCAAAGTATGATCTTCAATGGTCTTCTCTATCAACTTTTGGCCTTCTGGTGATATGATCTTGCATACTCTTTTGGTGAAAAAGGAAGAATATCCCTTGTCACACATTTGAGATACACTCAGCAAGTTGTATTCCAAGTTTTCAACCAAAATGACCTTGTTAAACTCTATTTTACCAGAGGATACATTGCCATGTCCTAGCACATATCCCTTGGTATTGTTCCCAAAGGACACATATCCTTCTCTTTGACTGATAAAATTGCTTATCAGGTATCTACATCCTGTCATGTGCATTGAGCCTCCACTACCAACATACCAAATGCTATTCAAACCTCTGGAGACCCTCTACACCATATTGCAAATTAGTTAGATTTTGAAACCCAAGCCAGTTTGGCTTTGGGTTTGCTCTTGAGAACAGGAACAGTTTGTTTTGGACCATTTTTAGAAATCCATGTCTTTTTGGCAATGGATTTGTCATTAAGGACAATGATGGAGTCCTTTTGAGGACCACCATCAACTTTGGTCATCAATAGTTTGACCAGATTCATGAGATTTTTAATCTCAGCAGTTTGTGAAACTGCTAATGATTCAGGTCCAACTATTGAAGAAGAATTTTGAGAAAAAGGCCTTTGTTGAGATTCGGTATTTCTCTGAGAAAAATTGTTATTGGTTGTTGTTTGTTGGGATAAAAAGTTTCTTCAAAATCTTGTTTGATTTGTTTTCCCACAACCAGTTGTAAGATTTTCTTGTTGTACTTATTTCCTTTTCTGTATCTACAAAATTCTGTTTTGTGGTTAAACAGACCACAAACTTCACATTCTCTTGCCTTCTCCTTCCTTTTAAATTCATCATGAGATGTGGAAGGCAAATTACTGACAGTTTTAGAGATTTGGGTTAGGTCATCAGTAGTTTTCAGGTTCTCAACTCCTGATGTAGATGAAACTAGTAATGACTTAATGTCAACATTTTTAACTTCTGTAGGACTTTCTTTTTCAATTTTGAGAAAGTTCTGATGAAAGGATGTGCATTCTTTCATATTGGAAGTTTGATTAAAAACTATTCTACTCCCATCATCAGCAGTTTTGGGAGTAAAATCAGTTGGTGTTTTAGTATGGTTGTACCTATGCCAAACTGAACATTTGATTCAGTTTGTTTGTTAAGAAGCATTTGGTAACCTCTACATGACTCAACCCAATTTTCACAAACAACCTTGGTATCATCAAGCTCTTTTTTAACATTTCCTAGGTCTTATATCATGATCTTAATATGTGCTTGGGCTTCAATAGCATTATTTGTTAATTTAGAAATTTCTTTAGATTTTGCCGCAAGTTTTCTTTCTAAGTCACATTTTATTTGAGTATATTTTCTATCAGAGTCATTTGCTTTGCCATGTAGATGCACATTGGTCTCTCTTATGAGAGCAAAAGATTCTTTCCAAGAAGTTGAACAAAGTTTTAACAAAGATTCTTTTGATGCCTGAGACAAGGCAGATTTAGAGATGCATCCCTCAAAAGACATTAAGGCAAAATTCATTCTGCCATTTTCAGGTTCTCCCCAGTTGAAGTCATAGACTTTGTTGTCTACATCTGTACTGCATTCAGATGTGTCAAAAGGAAGACTGCTCCAATCAACATACCCTGATGTAAAAAAGACTTTGTTGAGAAGGTTGTTGAGTTTGTGGAGGATGTTGAGCAGCTAGAATAGGAGGTGTTTCTTGTTGGCCCTGTTATTGAGCACGCATCTGAAGATATTATATTTGAGACACATATTGGATTTGTGGAGCTTGTGTCTGCACAAAATGAGCACTCCCTTGAGTTCCATTATTCCTATTATAATTGGAGTTGAACTAATTTCCAAACTGTGGTTGATTAAAGATAGAGCTTCTATGCTCTCTAGCAAAGTGTCCCAACTTCTGACACTTATGACATCTAAGTTTTGATTTGTCAAACCCAACTTTTGTTGAACTGTTAAGTCCTAGAAATTTCCTTCCTTACCTTTTATAAAAAATAATTTATACTTAACATGGCCAGTTGGTGTAGTATGTCCATTTCTTCTAAGTCATCACTACTAAATTTTTTTAAATCATCCATTATAAAGCACATGTTATCAGTAGTTTGACTGTCTTCTTCATTGTCATAACCTGGATATGACCTTTCTGATGAGATCCCAGTGGTTATGTCAATGTGGTCAAAAGATCCAAAATCATTTTAATAAGAAGGTGAATCTTGTCCTAAAAGTGTTGTACTACCTGGAACATAGTCATCAGCTGTTTTGCCAGAATTTTGTAACGTTTTCATTTGATTTATTTCTCTTTCAAAAGTTAACAATCTCCCATGTAATTTTGTAAGAGTGAGGGAGTTAAAATCTGGTCCATATCTAAGAACTATTGAATAAGATATCGTTGTATAGGTCTGACCATTTAACTTTAACTCAGGATTAATGAGGAAAATCTTTCAAATTGTTGTGTCAAAGTTTCTCCATTAATGTGACTAAATGTTTCATATTGTTGAGCAAGAATTTCTCTGGTGTTGGCAATCACCTCTTCAGTTCCTCCAAACTATTCTTTTAGGCAGTCCCAAAGCTCTTTGGCACTTTCACAATATAAAAGTCCAGAGTAGTTATCATTTGGGAGAGCATTTGCCAACATAGAGAATTCCTTAGCATCAAGCTCAAATTTTAGGAAATCTTCATCAGTGTAGTCTTTTGGATCTTTTGGAATTTCTTCCTTAGTTTCAATATTTATGTTTACTGGTTTATGAGGTCCATACATGACAGATCTCCAACAACCAGTGTTGGTCTGTGACAAAGTATGTGCCAACCTTTTTTGCCAGATATTATACTTATTTCTGACCAGCATAGCAGGTTTTGTGGCAGATCCAGTATTATGAGGATCCATTTTTGAGAATTTTGATTTGTCAAGTTTTTCTCAAAGTGAGGGATGGTTAAAAAAAAGTGAACTTTTATCCTTTATTGAATATCAATAAGAGCCCGTGTCTGATTCTCAATTTGTTAGATTGATATTTGATCAAATAAACCAGATGCTCTGATACCAATTGTTAGATTAATTTCTCTATTTTATAGTTCTTATTCATGAACACTTGTGTGTTGTAAATGTATCAAAGTAAATTGCACAGCGGAATATTAAAGTGTTCAAGTTAAAGCATCACTTTTAACAGGAGTTATCACTCCCCCTCAATCAATGAACTAGGAAGTAAATATGAGAATCAATAAATGAGTATAACAGTAAATGCAGAATGATTCTCAGATATATATGAAAAGATTAACTACAAAGTAATTTGAAGGAAAATGTTCAAGTCTTAGATAGATGAATGTCTAAAATAGTGGGAGTAACCCCTCTATTTATAGACGAAAGATTACATACAAACTAAGTTATCAAAAGCTTAAAATAATGTGTTGGGTCTGCTGACCTGGAGAAGAACAGGTGATTTGAAAAGCCAAAACATGTTATATATGATCTAGAATAAAATCAGCATTTACAAGTTACTTCTCCCAAAAGACTGTTGACCCTAACATCTGCTGTACCACAACAACTGCTGATCACAAAGGACTGATGAAGAAACAACCGCTGATCCAAAGTACTAAAGACTCAAGGTCTGTTGGAGCCAACAACCGTTAGGCTCCAACAGATGATCCAAGCTATCCGAGGTTTACATATACGTTGTTTAGATATTAGAGGTTTCCTATGTAACAGTGTTTGTTTTATCATATGTTTTATGTTGTTAATCTGTTAGATTTCACTATCTTAGGTGACGTCAGTCATAGGTCATCAGTGGTTTAGATTGGCTATAAATAGAACAGTGCATGTATTGTTCTATTCATCACTCAAAACATTCTCTTAAACAAATTTTCACAAAGTGATCAGGCTGAGGGGGAGTACTTGTGCATTCGTTGTAATCATTAGATTTATGAAAGCATTAGATTCTAAAACAATTATTCTCTTTGTTTTGATTCATAGTTTATTATTCCGCTGCACTTTCCATTTATAGATGGTCTTCTTTCATCATTCATTAGTTAAATAATCAAAACAAATCAAACTCAGATCCTAACAATTGGTACAAGAGCGTGGTCAATTAAATTCGATCTAACTAATCAATTTAATATAAACAGATCAGCTCACAATTATTGATATCGTTTGTCTATCGGATTGAAAAAAGAGTAATAGTTTATTTACGTTCAACAGTTTTATAAACAAACTTTGTTTTACAAACAATCAGGGAATGGCTTCAATCAATCACGGTCCACATAACACTGGCATGAAAAACAAGCCACCGATGCTTGTCAGATCTGAATACAATATCTGGCAACGTCGGATGAGCCATGTTCTAGCTCAACAGAACACTGGGTGTTGGAAGTCGGTTATCTTCGGACCACATGTTCCGATGGTGGCGAGTACCGAAGATCCAAAGGTTCAAGAGCCAAAGAAACTAGAAAACTACTCCGACCAGGATTTTCAGAAAATTGAGTTAGATGCTAAGGCCTCCAGTATTGTGGCCATGGCTCTACCCAATGATATATGTGCTGGATTTTTACACTGTAACAATGCAAAGGAGTTGTGGGATGCTTTGAAAGAACAATTTGGTGGGACACTATTTCTATTGTTATGAGAAACTCAAATGGATTTACGGACCTATCTTTGACCCAGCTTCATAGTAGGCTCTTGAGTTTTGAGAGAGAGCTTAACCAGAAAAAGAAGCTTCAAGACTTTGGAAAAGTGTCTGATGATTATGTTTTTGGCAATACAATACTTTTGGGTCAGGATGAGGTTCCTGGAAATAGTAAGGATCAGAGTTATGATCATTTCATTGACATAACTTCAGGTTTTAACTCTGGTTTTAACTCTGATTCTTATTCACCCAACTATGATTTTGCAGCAAGTGGTGGTGATATCCAGGCATCTGATAACATATCCTTTGAGTATGATGACCTTAAATATTTTGACCCTGATGATGTGGAAGAAATTGACATAATGCACAAATTGGCTCTGCTCAGTGTTAGAACTAACAATTTTTACAAGGAAACTAGCAAAAGGTTTCCAGGGTTGACTCGCATGTCAAAGGTGGGGTTGGATAAATCTAAAATCAAGTGTTATAAATGTCATAGACTTGGTCATTTTGATAGGGAATGTAGGAGTCAACATGGTACACCTATGATTACCTATACAAATCAAAGGTCACAGACCAACACTTATCAGGTTTCCCATAATACCCCTGGACCAAATATGCAAAATACTACTCATTTTGCACAGTCCTCATCCACTGTTCCTGTCCAGTATGTTCAAACCACTGTTCATCAGATCCATTATGTTCAAACCCCTGTTGCTCAGGCACATGTGCCAATGACTGCTACTCCACCCTCTGCTCCTGCAGAGACCAGTCAACATAGTTTCTTCACACAAGGCTTTATTGGTTGGAGTAGTATACCAGTTGAGTTAACAAATGAGAATTTTGCTCTTGTTGCCAAAGCTAAAAATGAACCAGAAAATTTTTGTTTCATGGCTATGGACACAATTGTGGAAGAGGTTGAATCTGAGGATGTGGTGACTGAATCTGAAAATGTGACTAATGATATTGTTGATGTAGTAGTTCCAGATGAAAAGTCTGAAGAAGAGGTTGTGAATCTCTTAGATCCTTGGGGTGATGATTGTGAGTGCAATTGTGATTCTGCATTGATGGCTGCTGCTAAGGTATCTCCTCAAATCTTAAAAGATTTGTGTTTAAACAAATGTGTAATAGCATTTGCTAACATTAAAGAGGTGAATGAAAACCTTAGGAAGAAAATTTTAGATGATGAAGTTCAATTTGAAAAACTTTCGAAAGAGTTAAAATCAAATTTAACTGAAAAAAAAATCTGAAATCAGCAGTTTAAAACATGAAGCAACTATAACCAAAGACTAGCTCCAAACTATGATAACTAAATATCATAGTTGTAAAAACGAGCTTGAGTCCACCCAGGTTGAATGTGAAAAATGGGTAGAATCCTGTAAAGGTTTTGAGATGCTCCTCAACAAACAGACTAAAAGTCATGTGAAGTTTGGTTTTGGTTTTGAAACCACTGCCCCAACTTTTCAAAACACTAACAAAAGTTAGTTGAGGTTGTTCCAACTAATTTGGACGGTCAAGAAATTAAAATCACTGAACCTAATGGCAAGAAAATTATTCTTGGAAAACCTGAGGGTTCCTCATCATTCACTACACTTGAAAAATATGAATTTAAACCTACTTGGTCTGATAAGTGTGGTACTCTTGAAAACTTCAAACCAGTTGATTTCAAAACCCCTGATGGTAATAAAACACCATAGGCAAAGGTCATTCCCTTGCAAGACCTTCCAATAGATGGTCAAACATCTGTTGAAAGGAAGGTTGAAAAAGGAAAAAGAAAGAAAAGAGTAAACATTTGTTTTGTGATTTCTGTGAAAAGAAGAATCATGTTACTAAAAATTGTTTTCTTCTGAATGCTTATGATATCAACAAAGGAACAAGTGTGTGTGATTCTAAGACCACATGCTCAATATGTGATAAAAAGAATCACAAAACCAAAGAGTGCCTTTATCTCAAAAATTTTGATGTCAAAATACAAGAGTATAAAGCTAAAACTCTAGCAAGTCAAGTAGTGAGTACTCCAAAAGGAAAGCCCAAACATCTGTTATCAAAAGTCTTGAAACATCTGCTACGAGAGATGTCCAAGTAACAGATGCTCCACCCTCAAACAAGTACCCTAGAGGATATGGACAACCACCTTGTCATAGTTTGTCACATGTTTATGAAGAGCCCAAGAGGCCCTTAAAACCAAGAGTGAACAGAAATCCTTATGGTTACCATCATCTGACAGAAAATGGTCAAACATCTGTTGCACCAAGTGTTGACATTTAAGCACTGGCAAATGGTCAGCAACAGTTGTTGAATCTGGTTCAAAAACTGGTTCAAACCACTGATCATCTTCCTATGCTTGAGGCTGAAAAGTCTGGGAACCTATCCAAAGCCAACTTGGCTTTGGACACTCACCAAAACTAATCCATTACTGATGTTAAAGGAGCTTCTGCTTGCTTACATAGTCTATGGAATGTAGATAGTGGAGGCTCTAGTCACATGACAGGATGTAGAGCCCTTCTTCTGGACTTCTTAGCTCATGGAGGGGGTGATATATCCTTTGGTAATGATTCAAAAGGTAAAGTGTTGGGTTCAGGGACTGTTCAGGCTGGGAAACTCAAGTTTGAAAATGTCAATCTTATTGATAATCTTAAATTTAATCTTCTTAGTGTGTCATAAATGAGTGACAAAGGCTATGGGGCATTTTTCAGTAAGAAAACTTGTAAGATTATTGGGCCAGAAGTGGTTAAAAAGATTGACACCATCATAGCTGAGAGCAAAGCACAACTTGTTTCTCACAGGAGCGGCAATGTGTATGTAGTTGATATGTTGAAGGATAATCCCATGGAAAATGTCTGTCTGTTTTCTGTTGCCTCCACTAAAGAGACAGAATTGTGGCATAGGAGACTGAGTCACACCAACCTTCAAACTATCAACTCTCTCTCCAAACAAAGCCTTGTAAGAGAGCTTCCATCAAAGGAATTCAAGTGTGACGAGCATTGTTTTTGCTGCTTAAAAGGGAAACAACATAAAAGCTATTACAAATCTATTGATGAGTCCAAAACAAGTCAATGTCTTCAATTGTTGCACATGGACTTGTTTGGCCCAGTTAAAATCATGAGTCTAAGAAGAAGATTTTGTCTTGTCATAGTTGATGATTTTTCTAGGTTTACATGGACTTACTTTTTACACTCTAAGGATGAGACTGCACGTATTTTGAAGGACTTTGTCACCAAAGTTGAGAATTAATATGACTTGCCAGTAATAGTCTTTAGAAGTGACAATGGAACAGAGTTTAAAAATAAGGAGTTGGATGATTTCTGTGTGTCAAAAGGAATTGTGAGGCAGTACAACATTCCAAGAACACCAGAACAAAATGGGGTGGTTGAAAGGAAAAACAGAACTCTCATTGAGGCTGTAAGAACTATGCTAGCAGATTTTGGTTTGCCACCGTCCTTCTGGGCAGAAGCTGTAAACACTGCTTGCTATGTTCAAAACAGAGTTTTAATCAACCCAAGACATCAAAAGACTACTTATAAAATTTTGTTCAAAATCAAACCACTGATATAATTTTTCAAAATCTTTGGCTGCCCATGTTTCATTTTAATTCTTAATGATTCCATTTCAAAATTTGCAGCCAAAGTAGATTGTGGGTATTTTCTGGGATATTCTTCTACTGCCAAGGACTATAAAGTGTTTAACACAAGGACTAGGACAATAGAAGAAACTCTAAATGTAAAGTTCAATGAAATTTCATCCTTAAAAATCCCAGAAAATCCTGTTGAACTGTTTGATTTAGACAAATTCAAATTTGAAAATATTACTGCTAAAGCTAACAGCGCAAGTATTCCACAGTCTCCACAATAGGATTACAGATTTGATGTTGTGATTCCAAGTCAGTACAAAGTAACTTCTGTATCAGGGGAAGCAGATGTTCAAAACACATGTCAAAACTCTGCCATAACTGTGTGAACCACTGTTGGCCAGTCTCACCATCAAACCACTGCTTTATCAAGTTCAACCACGGTTCATCTGTAGACAAAAGTCCAACCTCTGTTGACAAAATTCAGTCCAACTTTACACCACTTGGACACATTCCCCCACTTCCATTTCAAATATCTGTTGGTACTACAGAAGTGCAAACAGATGTTACAACAACAGAGTCACCAAACCTTTGTCCCTCACTTCAAAATGTCATCATACCATGCCAGGGAGATTTAATCTACCTAAGAGCTCATCCACCAGACCAAATTATTGGCAATATCAGAGAAGGAGTGCTCACAAGAAGCTAATCCTCAAATATCTGTCTTTTTGCAGGCTTTCTATCTATCACACAACCTGTCAAGAAGAGCTCCTTCAGTTCAAAAGACAACAAGTATGGGAACTTGTACCACTGACAAAGGATGCCTGTCCAATTGGCACAAAGTGGGTCTTCAAAAACAAAACTGATGAAAGGGATATAGTTGTCAAGAATAAAGCCAGGCTTGTGGTTCAAGGCGTCAGACAAGTAGAGGGGATAGACTATGATGAAACCTTTGTTCCTGTAGCTAGGCTAGAAGCTATCAGACCTTTCTTACCCTTTGCTGTCAACCACAACATCAAGGTGTATCAGATGGACATCAAATGTGCATTCCTTTATGGCAAAATTTAGGAGGAGGTTTATATATACCAACCACCTGGTTTTGAAGACACATTCCATCCTGATTATGTTTACAAGCTCAACAAAACTCTGTATGGACTCAAACAAGCACCAAGGGTCTGGTATGAAACTCTTTCCACCTTTCTCCTATCCATTGGTTTCACAAGAGGAAAAATTGATAAAACTTTATTTCTAAAATAGAGAGGGAAAGGTTTAATGATTGTTCAAATATATGTGGATGACATTATTTTTGGATCCACATGTAACAAAATGTGTGAAGAGCTTAGGGAACTCATGATAGCAGAGTTTGAGATGAGTGCTATGGGTGAACTTCAGTGCTTCCTTGGTCTCCAAGTGAAGCAGCTACAAAATGGCACATTCATTCATCAAAACAAGTATGTTAAAAACTTACTAACCAAATTTGGGATGAATGATTGTAAGCCATGTAATACACCCATGAGCACAACCAAGCTACTCACTATTGATGACAAGGATGAACTGGTTGATCAGACACATTACAGATACATGATTGGGTCTTTATTGTACTTAACTGCATCCAGGCTAGACATTATGTTTGCCACTTGTGTCTGTGCAAGATCCCAGGCTTCACCTAGAAAGTCAAACCTTATTGCTGTGAGAAGGATATTCAGATACCTAAAAGGTGCTCCCACACTTGGTATCTGGTATCCTGCTAATGGAAACATTGAGCTTTCAGGTTTTTCAGATAGTGATTTTGCTGGGTGTCACATAACAAGGAAGTCCACCTCAGGAGGGTGCCAATTTCTAGGGAATGCCTTAGTCTCTTGGCAAAGCAAAAAGCAAGCAGCGGTTTCCACCTCAACAACAGAGGCTGAATATATTGCTGCTGCAAGCTGTACAGCCCAACTCATGTGGCTTCAAAATCAACTACTAGATTTTGGTATAACTACTCGAAATACTCCACTCATGCTGGATAGTCAAGCTGCAAAAAATATCATCAAAAATCCAGTCTCTCATTCCACCACAAAGCATATTGACATCAGACATCACTTTGTCAAAGATAGCTATGAAAAAGGTTTGATTTCTCTGCACCATGTCCCAACAGAGGATTAGCTGGCAGATGTGTTGACAAAAGCTTTAGACACATCCGCCTTTGAAAAACTGATCTCTTGGATTGGTATGCTAAACATGGATTAACAACAATAATTTTTCTTAAATAAAAACATTAAAATGTTTCAGAAAATTAAAATCCATCCATAAAAATAACTTTTGGGTTGAAAAATCTGTCCAAGATAAAACAACCATTGTTTCATCCATTTTATCATCTGTTGGTTGTAAAATTTGTTTCAAACATCTGATCAGATAAAACAACCGCTGCTTGGTTGAAAAATCTGTTTTCAAAGGTCTGGTCAGATAAAACAGCTGTTTTCCGATATATATATATAAAACACTCAACACCTGTTATCATCAGCACTTAGGCAATTTAACAGTTGTTTTACATGTCAGCTCCATCAGATGTTCACCACGTCTGCTCTCAAGAGCAGAGCTTCGGCCACATCAGCGATTTCATCAGATGCTATAAAAACCCTGTTTTTCCACAACAGTTGATACATTGTCTCATTGTATTCAAAATATTGAAACCGTTTTCTTCATTCTCAAATCCTCACACCAATTCCTTCCATCCTCCTACTCGAAATCCATTACAATGGATCTTCAAGCAAAAGCCCCCCCCCCATAGTTATCTTCCTTATGTGGTTAAAACAGATGAAAATCTTTCATTCCACTCCACCATCGACGTCTTTCTCAAATCCAAATACTTGTCAATTCTAACTGCTGATGCACCCATCTACATTGACACCCTTTAAGAGTTTTGGTTAAATGTTGAGTATCTTCTATAAGACAAAAATCCTACAATCATCATTTCAAAAATTGGAGATACAAATGTCACCATAACCCCCAACTGATATCCACAACCTTCTCTCTGAATGATTTGACACGAATGGATTTTTCCCTAAGACTGAACTTCACACTAAGTTTCTAGAAAGGGGTTATGTTTCTCAAATTACTGGAGCAACAACGTATAAAACGTTTTTCCCTCCAGTCATGAAATTTTTCCTTCATACACTCCTTATCTGTCTCTCCGCTAAAACCACATCTTTCAATTAAATCCCAATGAAAGTTCAGTACTTGGGATATGCAATGTTGTCAGGCTCTGACTACAATCTATCCCAGGCTCTGTTTTTGGATTTAGTACAAAATGTCAAGGGAGTCAAGTCTGGGTCAAACAATGCTTTTCTCTTGTACCCAAGACTTTTAAGTGTTTTCCTACAAAAGGTTTTACCTGAAAAGGATTTCAAAAAGAGAGAACTTCTTTAAATGAAGAGTCTCACACAAGAAACTTTAACAAGAATGTTGGGTCCAAACACCCAAGAAAAGGTATCATAAGGTAAAGTTTCTAAAACACAAGCAAAGAATGTTAAGACAACAACTGTTGTCAAAACCTCTGTTGCTGAGCCCACTACTCCTAATGATCATGGCACTACATCAAATGCAGTGAAACCTACACCAGCCACTTCCAAAAGAAAACATCCATCCACAAAACCCCCCAAGAAAACCAAGAAGGGATTCTGGAAGATGAGATACCAGAGGTAAACCCTGTTGTAGCACAAAAGCAACAACAAACCACTGTTGGTACTTCCTCACAACAGTTGGAGATATCTCAACACAGCCAAACTCCTCACGAATCCTCACAAAAGGATCATGTTGTAAGCCAAGGGGACACACATCATGAGGCATATGAGTCACTTGACCATATGCTCATAAAACCACATCTCTTTTCACTCCTCAACCCTCACCATCACATGTCTTCCAACAATGCAACCGTTGTTCGAAGCCATTGATAAAACTCAGGACAATCTCAGTTCCTCTCCATCACCTATCACTGAGAGTATACACGAACAAGTGACTGGGCCTGAGAAAAATCAACTAGCTAGCCCACGAACAGAGGAGGTTACACCCCTTGAGTTACATGTAACTCAAGGTGAGTTTTCAAGTGAAGCAGCCACTTCTGATGTAGAGACCATTGTCTCACAACATGATAGTGGTTACATATCTAAGACTTCCTTGAAGGCAACAACTGATGAGGCTACTATAGTGACCCCAAAATCAGTTGGAAGTCCCTAGAACCGAGAAAAAGGGGCATCTGGTTCTTATTCTATGGACTCACCTCCTAGAACTGAACCAGTTACAACTACCACTGGTAGGAATCCAGATGATCCTATTAACTTAGGTGATGGGTTAAAATACCAAGAATTGACGGATAAAGTCGAATCCATTGAAACCTCTGTTGCTGAAATCAAGACTGATCTCAAGACTATCATGGAATCTTTGGTTGTTGTCACCAAAATTCAACCATCAAAAGAAGAGATTGCTAGTCAGCTATGGAAATCTGTTTCCCCCATCATCATAGCTCATCGAAAACTAGAAGACCAAACACATGAAACATATATGGCTCATATCAGAACTTTGGTAGATGCTAGGTACACAGATACCCAAGAAGACATTAAAGCCATTAAAGACCATTTGCTGAAGACCACTGGCTCTACCCCTACCAAATTCTCAGAGATGAAGATGATGATGAGTTCACAACTGATGATGCCAAAAAGGGGGAGAGTGGCAGAGATAGATTGCCAAAGTTAGATCCCTTTGGATGTCCACCTTCACAAAAAGGTCAATCACAAAAGTCTGCTGCCAACAAACTAGGGTCTGCACCAGCACCACAACAACCCAATGTTCAAACCACTGCTAATGCTGAAACTACCAATGCTGGTAAGGCAAAAGAAGTTGATAACTCTGCCAATATCATTGCTGAAGAGGCTGTTGAAGCTAAGCAAAAGAGGCTTGACACATTGGAAGTCAAGGCAGAGGCTCTAGTACAAAAGAAGAAAGAGCAACAACAAGAAGTTGAGGACGTTGGCTTCTCAAAAAGGAAGAAAATGTCTGCACAACATGTTAAACAACTACCATCTAAAACTGCTGCTGCTAGAACCACTGCTACCTCCAAAACATCTGCTACCACCACAACCACCAAACCAACCACTAAACCAACCACTGAACCTACCACAACAACCACCAATACACCACTTACAACCATGCCACCCACTTCACCATCACAACCCCAACCATCTGCTGGTCCAGCACAAGTGCCAACAGATGTTACCACAACCACTGCTGCCCAAACACCACCATCACCTCTAATCCTATACAAAAGGAAGAAAAGTCAACCTTTATGGTACAGGATGAGAATATACAAACTTCACCACCTCCCACTTCAACACCTAAATCTGCACCTATACCAGCCACACCACTTACTTCATTTTCACCACACACTTCTCATTTTACTACCCATAAACCACCACCATCCATCACACCATTGGATGCTCAGTATCCTATTGAGTTTGATCTACTCAAGGTGGAAATTCAATCCTTCTACAATACTGAGGATCCATCTAAAAGAACTTTCCATTCTCTCTCAAAGCAAACAAGAAACAGTTTGCAGGCTAGACCACTCATGCACTTCAAGAAGAACTTCTTAGAATTGAAGAAATAGCCAAGAATCCTACTTTGAAAGTCTTTGCCCCTGACTTTAGAAAAGGCAGAGACCCATCCAGAGCTTTGAAGTTTAAAAGAATGAGAGAAGAAATTGTGGCTGCAAAGTATGGAGAGATGAGGTCAGTTGCAAGATGGGCTTAGCTGAGGTTGGTTGAAACCTACAAGAAACTGGAAGAGAATAGAAAAAATGATCCCACTCTACCTAGAAAACCAATCTAATCTGAGGCACTAGTGGTTAAGAGACCTCAGCAGGCCTTTACACTTGACAGCTTACTTGAAACATCCGACCTATCTGTTGCTGCCAAAAGACAATTCAAAAGACGGAAGGAGATGTCAGAAGAAGACCAGAAGAAGTTTGTTGATACATTTGTGAAAGAGGAATCTTCGACCAAGTCCACTATTTCTCTGATCCCATTACTGAAGAACTCAGGAAACTCATTGGGAGACCTCCATTACCAAACTCATCCAGAATAAATCTGCAACTCAAGAAATCCTCAAGTTCAAAAATTCTAAATGGAAGGTCAACAAAGACACCCATGAATTGACTTTGCTCAGATCTGATGGAGAGGCTCAGAAGTAGAGTAGGGATGATGCACATGGCCTATGTGAAGATGATCTCCAAGACCTGCTTAACTTAGAGCTAGAAAGAGATGTTGAAGACCTCTTCTCATTGAACTTTGAGTTATAGTTCAAAGGACAAATTAGAGAAAGTCTGATGAGGAATAAAGATCAACAATAAAGACTGAGTTTTGGCATCATCTGTTCTAAGGGCAGATTGTTGGGTCTGCTAACCTGGAGAAGAACAGATGATTTGAAAAGCCAAAACATGCTATATATGATCCAGAATAAAATCAGCATCTGTTCTAAGGGCAGATTGTTGACTCTACCATCTGCTGTACCCCAACATCTGCTGAACAACTGTTGATCACAAAGGACTGATGAAGAAACAACTGCTGATCCAAAGTACTGAAGACTCAAGGTGTGTTGGAGCCAACAACACTTAGGCTCCAAAAGATGATCCAAGCTATCAGAGGTTTACATATCAGCTGTTTAGATATCAGAGGTTTCCTATGTAACAGTATTTTTGTATCAGATGGTTTATGTTGTTATTCTGTTAGATGTCACTATCTCAGGTGGCGTCATTCATAGGTCATCAGTGGTTTCGATTGTTTATAAATAGAAAAGTGCATGTACTGTTCTATTCATCACTCAAAACATTCTCTTAGACAAACTTTCACAGAGTGATCAGGCTGAGGGGAGTACTTGTGCAATCGTTGTAATCATTAGATTTATGAAAGGATTCGATTCTAAAACAATTATTCTCTTTGTTTTGATTCATAGATTATTATTCCGCTGCACTTTCCATTTATAGATTATCTTCTTTCATTAGTTAAACAATCAAAACAAATCAAACTCAGATCCTAACATAATGTAAGATAATACTACAACAGGTTGTAGTATCGAAACTTGAACAAAGACTTTAAGTAAACTAATATGATACTAAACTGCTGAGTTTAATGGCGGTTAGAAGCTTCTTAATGAATGTTCTGATGAGTGACAAACTTCTAATGAAAGATCATCAGGAGTTTGTCTTCAGCAGTTTGTTCTTCAGATATTTGTCTGGTTTATCTTCAGAACTTCTGATCCTTTTACTCTTCAGAACTTTAGATATCTTTTACTTCAGCAGTTTTGCAAAATGTGAAGAGGATATAAGACTATGGTTTATACTGGCTTGTCAATCCTCTTTGACCCTACATGAACGATGCTTATTTAAGGTATAAGGCCATACTTGACTTACCTTCTCCTACTAGAACCTTTAAAATAGAAGAGAGTTATACTCACAGCTAAGCCACCAAGATGTCTGTTGAGTGTTACCTGTCACATCCTGAGGATGTTTTCATTATTTATTATTGCTTAACCATGTATTTCGTTTTTTTGTAGCAAAAAAAGGTCCGTTTCGCTTGATATGGATGATATTAACAGCCATGTATTTTGTTTTTTGTAGCAAAAAAGTATGCTTCGTTTGATCGGGATGATATTGACAGTAGGATTTCTCAGTTCACTCTCCAGGTACCTTGTTATCCTGAGGATGGTAATAAGAATATTTATAAAAGTAAATGTTAAAATGGAGATTCTTACCTGTTTTCTTTCCTTCATAGGGACATGAATATCTCCTGAAATCCTTGGAACGAGTCACAAAGGAGCTTAATGACACCCAGTCTATACTTGAGGATGTGAAAAAATTGCTCATGATAAGGGCAAATATCTCAAGAAGAAGCTAAATGAAGTGGAGGCTGAGCTGAAACAGACGAAATCTAAGCAGGCCCAGATGGTGCTGGATCATGACAAGGAAATGGAAGAGTATAGACAAGGTTTGATGAAGTCTGCCACTATCTCCGTCTTACAGGAAAGGGTAAAGCTAGACCTACAAGTTGAGGATCCCAACTTCAACCATAAGGAGTGGGATGTCGTAGGCTGGTAGGAGAAAATCAAGAGCCTGAATGGGAAGGAGGTGGTTCATGAACCTGTTGCTCCTGCAAATCCTGAGGATGCACCTGCGGGGTCTAATGATGCTGAGGTGAAGGAGGCTGAAGCTAAGGTGGCCGAGGTGGTGAAGGAGTTACAAGTGGGCGATGAAGGATATAATGACTAGGCTGGAGCCCACTTTCTTAAATCTTTTGTGGTGGTGTATATGGTATTAATCTGTGGATAAACAATTTTGAACAATCTTATTTTGGTATGCAATAGTTTAAGATAATGAAAGGTTTGCGGTGGAGGGATCTTGGTTTTCAAGATGAAGCCCCAAATCTTTATATAACCTTGACCAAAGATGTTGACCCCTAGTGGATGGGTCCTTGTCTAGGATGAAGTTAGGCGTTGATATCAATTTTGAATTATGAATAAATAAAATGGTAATCTGTTTTGACGCTACATCCTTGTATTCTTGTTATATCCTTAGGATATACCATCATCCTTAGAATATTTTCCAAGTTCTACCTTGAGAATCCGGTAGAAAACCGAATTCACGGATCGATTAAGCGAAAACAACTCGGTTTCAGACGGGAGATTCGAAACGAGACAGAAACATACGATAACAAAGTCATCACAGATTCGTATTAATTCAGAAACGGTTATAGACACTGTCATCAGAAGGATAAACATCTATCTCGGGGCCGGGGGAGGTCGGGCATGACCTCCCCCTTGAGAGCATTCAAAGCATAAACTCAAATCTACAAATGAAAACCAACACATGAGATTGCTATTTATAGTCCAAAACCATAAGCCACCTTCGCCCATTGAAGGAGGTCGAATGTGGAACTTTTCCACATTCGACCCTTTCGAATGGTCGAATATGGACTTAGGTTTTGGTCTATATTTACAAATGCATCAGATCCATAAAATGCCCTTTTGGATCACCACAATCTCATGTAATACAATACACGACTCAACCCTAGTATATTCGACAGTGACGTCCACATAATAGTGCATCAACAATCTCCCCCTTGGATGTTGCTGGCGAATCCACAAATCTCTTGCACATCAACAGTCAAAATCACAGGTCTCCCCCTCAATACATGCACTATTGCATTGAGTAGAAATACAATATCCTTCGTGAACCGACCAAGTAATGCACTACGGACCCTCAGCATCAATACGCTAGAAGTCAGCTAGACCACGTATATCATTTGCGAACTCAACGAGCCGCTGGATTACAACCAGATCACCTAGTTACGCCAATGTGAAGTTGACAATCTAATGCACTGCAGTCTCGTAGCATCAGTACCCAGGAATGTCATCTTGACCAAGTACATCACGCGCAATCCAACTAACCTGATAAGACCCATGCTAGAAGGATTCCATACTGACCGATCAGATATTCAACGTAACACGTAGGTACTACCACTAATTCACGTCTCATATTTGCACTTAACCTTTGCATCACCCTTCACAGCAACTGGAGAAGTCTAACTGTCAGTACCCAATTAAACATCTCAAATGTGACTATGTGCAAAACAATCCACTCGGACACTTGTACTTCTATGAAATTCTTCATCTGTGCTGACTGTGATTGCATTAACACATTCTTCTCTTTAAATGTTCTTGAGTAACTTCATCTGTTCGACAGAATACTAGCCGTAGACGAGTGAATCAAGCTATCAGAAGTTTTCAGCAGGAACTACCAGTACAATTGTGGACTTGAAATGCTTCAGAAACTGAAGTTTTCTATAGGGCCAACAATAACCACCAACAGCTCTTGAAATTCTTCAGGACTGTAACCTTGAAACTTTCGTTGAATCTACGTGCCACATGACTCCTACTGGGATCCCTCATTACTTTTAGAACATTGAGATCTCATTCTTGATATAACAACTTTGTTTGAACAAGTTCCTATAATCTCACTAGAACTGGGTTGACTGTTCTCAACTTAGCGGAATAAAAATATATCTATTTTCTGGCCCATAATAGTCATTTGAATCTAATTATCATACTGTTGATTCTTATGACTACCCCACAATAAAACGTTTCATCATCATTTCTTCAACAATTCGTGAAGACATCATCACCATTCTCTCAAAAATCTTCAAAAATTACCCCTTAAAATACCAATTTTTTATTCTTTATGTCGAAGGGGCGGAGGTGGAAATAAAACTACATTCGACCCCTGAGTATGGTCGAATGTACCATGATTGTTGAAATTCCACATTCGCCCAGTAGTGAGGTTCGAATGTGGAAGATTTCCAGGTTCGACCTATCGTAAGGTTCGAATGTGGAAAATTTCTAGGTTCGTCCTCAAAATCCTACGTTCGACCGAATATAATCCACGTTCGACCACTCGTAATCACAAATCTTCTGCACATTCGACCGTTCGCAGAAAAACGTGTTCTTCTTCAATATTTTCTGCAAATCAGCCCATAAACACTCTGATTGTTCGAATTTGATGATGAAACTTGTACAGAAAGGTGCGGAAATGAAAACCAAACCCTCGAATTCACAAAAACATGGTGAAATCACATGATTTTGGGTTCAATTAAGAATCTAGGGTTCTAGGGTTTCAACCTTTCAATCAAGAACTGAACTTTAACGTCTGAAATCATGAAAACGAGCTGTGATTGATTAAAACGACTGTTAGATTGTTCAAATCGGTACCATAGCTCTGATACCAGTTGAGAATCCGGTAGAAAACCGAATTCACGGATCGATTAAGCGAAAACAACTCGGTTTCAGACGGGAGATTCGAGACGAGACAGAAACATATGATAACAAAGTCATCACAGATTCGTATTAATTCAGAAACGGTTATAGACACTGTCATCAGTAGGATAAACATCTATCTCGGGGCGGGGGGAGGTCGGGCATGACCTCCCCCTTGAGAGCATTTAAAGCATAAACTCAAATCTACAAATGAAAACCAACACATGAGATTGCTATTTATAGTCCAAAACCATAAGCCACCTTCGCCCATTGAAGGAGGTCGAATGTGGAACTTTTCCACATTCGACCCTTTCGAATGGTCGAATATGGACTTAGGTTTTGGTCTATATTTACAAATGCATCAGATCCATAAAATGCCCGGGATCACCACAATCTCATGTAATACAATACACGACTCAACCCTAGTCTATTCGACAGTGACGTCCATATAATAGTGCATTAACATACCTCTTTGTCATCCTTAGGATAGACTCAAAGTCTTTTTCCCTTTTCGAGAAAAGATTAATAACTTTTGATAATAACCTGTAAAAAGGTAAACAGAGTTATCACACTAACGACAAGGACTTTCATAAACTGGGGTCAAGCACATACTGATGTATAATCTTAAGGATGACTGGCGACCAGGCCAAATGTATCATCTTGAGGATAGCTTGCGACATGGCCACTGGCGACTAGGCCAATTATGAGAAAGAGACATTGAAAAATGTCTAAACCTTTGGGATTCAATGTATACTCCAAAAATGATGAGATTGTCAGCCACTTTTACATAAACTCGTCCCACCATCCTAAAGATATAAACGAATAATGTGCGTTCCAGGTGGTGTTGCTAACCCAATGCGAAAGGTGAAAACCTTTAAACCATAAGAAGGTGTCAGACGCCTTAACGTAGGAGAGGGTAGCTGTAACACCCCAACCGATGGCGGAAACATCGGGATGTCACGTATTGATGATTGTTCAGTAGCTCATGGTGAATAATAAATTTCATTAAATGATTTAAATAAATTACATACAATCGTTTTACAAGAATTTGTACATCAAAATGAATAATTCTATGCACACATCTTCAAGCATTAACTCAATCTTCAAGCAAGTATTATAGATGCAGTTTTGCGACTAGTGCTTCGGATTGTTCAATAAACTTGTTTTTGTTTAAGGTCGAAGGTGCGAAGGAGATTGATAGGTGCGAAGGAAGTAGTTTGTTTGGTCGAAGGAGAATCAGTTGGTACGAAGGAGTGGTTTTGGACGAAGGTAGAATAGATTTTTATGTATGGCTTGGTTCGACCGGTTGATATGGTCGAACCTGCACATTCGCACGAACAGTTTGGGCGAATGTGCAGTCTATAGATAGTCAAGCTGATATTTTGAATGGAACTTTGAGTCATTTTATTCCCTCCACTTTCTGATTCTCTCTCTAGGATATTATTTAGCTTAATTCACGTTCATACCCTGTTACTTTCAATTTGTAACCGTGTAATTGAGTTCGTAATTAATGAAAAAGCTTTGATATGATGATTTACGTGTTTTGATCTGTTTGATTATCATTTTGTGATTGTTTTAGGGATTCCGCACCTACAACAAACTTGTTTGATCATTCTTTGTTGATTATACGATCCTTATAGCACATACAAAGTGGTATCAGAGCCATTCTGGATCAAACAACCACAAATTGATAGTTTCTCAGTTGATTTGGACCCAATTTTGGTCAAAAAGTCTCTGTTTTCATTGAACAAACTGATTTGATGAGTTTTTGATTGATTACAACTTGTTTTCATGGTTAAAATGGATAATTATCTTCGATAAACTTGTTCCAAATCAATTCCGATTCAAAACCTGATTAAGATCATCAAAATCTATCAACATTTGATAAACATGATCGAAATTAACTGATTTTCAAAGAATAACCGTTTTTGAAATACCAGGGGTCGAACCTAGAGAGAACGGTCGAAAGTGTGATTTTATTTGGTCGAAAGTGTGAATTTGTGGTCGAAGGTGTTGTATTTGTGGTCGAACGTAGACTTTCATTGCTTATTTGTGTTCATTCTCCCGTCTGAGTTACATTCGACTGATCGAACAGTCGAAGGAGAGAGAAAACGGTCGAAAGAGAGAAGCAAACGGTCGAAAGAGTTTGTGTGATATCAGTCCACATTCGTACCCTTTAAAACGGTCGAAGGAGAAGGAGTTTTCTCATTCGCCCATCCGTAAGTGCGAAAGAGTAGTCTGTTTCAAAACTTTTCTAATCTTTTCGTGTTTGAACGTTTACAGGTTAAGATGTGGAACATCCCAACAACGCCAAGACCTAATCAAGCATCACAGCAGCAGACAACAAGAGATCCATGGTCAGTTGCAGCCCAGAAGACTAGTCCACCATCCCAGCCAATCAATTACATGGCTATGACTAGTTCTGCTCCTCAGCAAGTTGTGCAACCGTTACAGCAACCAATTTACAATTATTGGGGAGTAGCAGCAGCTGCCGTTCATTCGCAGATGACCAATGCCATATCTACACTCATTCATGATCTATCATCAGGTAGTGGCAATCGTCCACGAAAGCTCATGGATATGATGGAGAACAACACATGGAAGACAAAGTTCCAGATACATGTGGAGGGACAAGGCTTAGAGGGAGCTGAGGAATGGCAGATGATAGTGAAGGGTTATGTTGCTCCTATTCTGGAGAACACTGGAGAACCAATACCGTTGGAGAATTTGGCTGATGATGAGAAAAAGAAGTTTGCGATCGAGAAAAAGGCGTTTTCTCAGTTATCTCAGGCTATCAACACTGACTTGTTGCATCAGTTCGGGTCGTGTACAACTTCAAAACAATTGTGGGATATGCTGAGAAACAGACATGATGGTAATGAAAAGACTAGGAAGCTGAGAATGGAAGATCTTCAAAAAGAGTTCAAGAACTTTAGTTACATGGGGAATGAGACTCTAAAAGAATTGGTTCCAAGGTATTGCCATTTGCTCACAGAGCTTTCGAGCTACAAGATTAGCATACCGATGTCAGAACTGGTGGATAAATTTGCTGATGCTTTACCACCATACTGGAACCAACACATTGAAGTGTTGAAAGAAAAAGATGCATACCAGTATTGGACTATCAACGAGTTCATACAAAAACTGGAGAACAAAGAAATGGAGGAGAAGAGGAAAGCCAAGAGAGCACAGATTCCACAGAACCCAGATCTGTATGTGAGTGGTACATGTACTTCTCTTTCTACTTCAAACTCTACTTCAAGTGTTGCACCTCATATTGCATGTGTATCCAATGTTGTTGAACCCACAAAAGCACCAATAAACTATCTTGCCCAAACTTCATCATACACACCACAATCTTATCAAACACCAAATTTCATTCCACCTTTTTCACCTTTACAACAAGCTGCCTGTTACACAGCAAGTCAACCTCAACAACAACCATATAATCCTCACATGAACCAAATGCAGATCACTCAAACACAATCAAATCAAAGTCCGATTGTGTTAGAGACTTCTAATCTTAACAATGTTACTGTTGAAATTGCTCAACAGCATGTTGCATTAGTATCTGCTATGGTTGGATCATACAACGGTTTATTTGCTAGTCAGATTGGAAACAACAACCTAACCAATGAGGACTACGC
Source organism: Ambrosia x helenae (assembly GCA_030844895.1). NCBI lineage: Eukaryota > Viridiplantae > Streptophyta > Magnoliopsida > Asterales > Asteraceae > Ambrosia > Ambrosia x helenae. The sequence continues at coordinate 64,101,381 of CM061226.1, read as the reverse complement.
ACAAATCGATAAAGAGGAGATGGAGCTTATGGACATACAGTGGGCATTTGCGAGCATCATGAAAAGAGCCACTGATTTTATCCAGAAAACAGGAAGAACTGACCTTTAGAAATCTCCAAACACCACTTACAGCTTCAACAAAGCCAAGGTTACATGCTTCAATTGTGGTGAGAAGGGTCATTTCAAGAGAGAGTGTACACAGCCGGCTCAGCAAGGTAATTGAAACCCGTTCAACTCAACCTACCAAAACAGACAAAACCAAAACTAGAATCAGGTATCATACAACAGTCCCAACATCTCTAGCTTTCAACCTCAAAACAACTACCAGAACCGTCAAAACACACAACAAAATACCAATACTAGACAACCCACATCTCAAAACAAACCACAACAGAATCCAAACTGAACCATTGTTCCCATCTCTACACCTAACACTCAAACCCAAACTGAAAATCAAAACCAAGCACTTGTGATTCAAAAAGATGAAGGTTTTGATTGGACGGGTATGCAATTGGGAGTGGAAGAGATTACTGCTGGAAATGTGGCTTGTGTGGCACAAAAGATGAGTTTGGATGAGCATGTGGAGATTGAAGAAGAGGTTGTGATAGAAAAAGTGTCGGAGTTGAAAATAGAGGAGTTGAATGAGGATGTGACTGTTGAGTGTGAAGACAAGAAGTCTGGAATGATTCTTGATTCTGTCACAGATGTTGGAGAGCAATATGATTCAGCTTATTCGGACATGGAAAGTGATTCTGACTCGGAAGCTAGTGTGAATTCACTAGACAATGACGTTGATTAGTTGCTAGCTGAAGCAGATTTCCTTATGACCCGCAAGTCTTGCATGGTGGATGATGCATGCACAAAGATTGACTACTCAAAATTCTTTGCAGGGAAGGAAGCTTACTTCGCGCTGATGGCAATGACAGAACCACCTAAACCGGTAAGTTCTGAATCTCAATCTAAAGTGTGTGTTAAATGTTCTGATTTTGATAAATTGACAGAAGAAAATAAGCTTCTCAAGGTACAACTTGAGAGTGCTCAAATAAACTGTCAAATTTATCAAAAAGAATCAAAAGATTTCAACAAAGTACTTGATGGTTATAAAAAGGATGTTTCTGAACTCAAAAAGACTTTGTCTATAAAACAACATGCCATTAACAACTATATAAATGAAATGGAAAACACAAAGTTAGAAATGGCAACCATCAAGTGGTTCGCTGAAAAAGTGAATAAAAAATTAGAGAGCTATAAGCACATTGCTTATGTAGTTGACCACATCATCGAAGAACCTTCACAGTCGAGTAGTGCAAACTACAAAGTTGTCCCATCTCCGGTGTTGTTCGAAAATCATAATTTACATGCGATAGCACCGGAGACTCTAGTCAAATCTGACTCCACATCAGATAACGAGTCCAACACTTCCAGTGTCGGAGACCCGTATTCTGATGTGAGACCTGTATTGGGAAACAATGAAGGTGTGGTCGCTGCAGATGATTCTGATGAAGAAGATGAATAGTCTGAGATAGTTGTTGAGAATGAAAGTGATATACCCGATGAAAATCATATAATCACTACTGAACCAGTCTCACCATCTCAGATTGTTCATTCCATGGCTAATGCTCATAGAAAGAATGTTGTTAAGAAAGCTGAACAGTCTGTTGGTAAAAATGTTGAAAAGAAAGAGGTTAAGAAAATTGAGAAAAATGTGGTTAAATCTGTTGAAAAGAAAATTGAAACTAAAACTGAGAAACCAAATGAAATGAGCAACGAATCATGTGACAAACCTGTAAAAGTTTTCTATCGGATGCAAGGCTCCGATAAGATTATGTCTGATGATGAATATCCGATTAAATTTGTGAATTATTCCAAAATTGAAAAGATCTGACAGGAAAGTACAATTTGGTTCCCAAAACATGAACGAACCAATGACATTCTTCCAGCCATTTTAGAGAAAATTTATTCGGATAATTCTAATGACGCAAAGGTCAATGTCACACAATTTGTTAAGCCAGTTGACAAGTCAAATAGTTTCATTGAACCGACTTACTCAAAGGAACCAGCTCCTGAGAGTTTGAGAAAACAGTGCATGGTTGATCAATATCCCATTGCAAGTTTTTCCAAGTCGCATATCAAAGAGAACTATGAAGAATACCGTGCGTGTTTTCAGTGCGGGGAAAGGGGACATTTACTTGCCACCTGCCCGTATGTACCACACAAGAGGCACGATGTGGAGATGAGGCAAAGACATGATTATCCGGTTGACAATTATAGTTATCCACAAAGACGGTTTTTCCCTCAGCCAGCACCTTATTATAACCAAAACAATTTTAACAACAAAAGGGAAAACCGTCCGATGACTTATGACAAACGCAACCGGATAGCCACTGAGAAACCAGTAAAGAAACCATTGATGAACACAACTGCTGAAAACAAAAAGGTCCCTACTAAACCTAATGTAAAACCAGCAGTTGGACCTGTCTCTGTTAAATCAGAGAAGGTAACCAAGAAGGTAGCATTTAAAGACGAAGTAAAGAAACCAGCTGAGACCTCAAAATCTCAAATCCGGATCTTGAAAAGGTCTGAACAGTCTTGGTCATCAAAGGAGTCTGAGGGTGCTTCAACTTCACAGAATGTGAAAACTGAGAAAAAGAAAGTTGAGTGTGAGAAGAAAGGGGTTGAGAAAACCCAAGATGTTTATGAATCTATAGAATCTTTGAAACAACCAGTTCAAAGACCCAAGACCAAACAGGCTTGGGTCCCCTGAAAGATCTAATTGCTTTACTTGATATGTGTAGGGAACTCCAGCTGACCCTGTTAGCAGCCTATGGATTGTTGACAGTGGAGCTTCTGGTCACATGACAGGGGATCTCACGCTACTCTTTGATATCAAGAACATAAATGGAGGTTACGTAGCATTTGTAGGAAATAAAGGAGGCTACATTATGATGGAGGGTAGTGTTAGCAATGGGGTAGTGACATTTGAGCGGATATCGTATGTGAAACAGATAGATTACAATCTGCTCAGTGTTAGCCAAATCTGTGATAAGCAATTTTCTGTTTATTTTGACGACAAATCTTGCTACATCCTGAAACCGGGTTTTGAACTTCCAAAAGAGTGGGTTATGCTAAAGGCACCGAGAGTAAACAACTTGTATATTCTCGATATGTCCAAAGCTATGACCACCCATGGCCAAGTCACGTGTTTCCTTCCAAGGCTACAGAAAAAGAATCTATAATGTGGCACAGGAGAATAGGACACATTCATTTGAGAAAGATGAATCAGTTAGTGAAGAATGAACTTGTCACGGGAGTTAATGTGAAACATTTCCATTTGAATGACAAGTGTGTTAGTTGTAAAAAGGGAAAGCAGCACAAACAGGCCCATAGACCAAAGAAAGTAAATTCCGTTGAACTACCGCTTGAGCGTTTGCACATGGATTTATTCGGTCCAGTCAGGCGTAAAGTCATGCTGGGGAATTGTACTGTCTTGTGGTGACTGACGATTATTCAAGATTCTCATGGGTTATGTGCTTACACCAGAAAAGCGACACGTTTGGCAACCTGAAAGTTCTGTTTACACGTCTGGAGAATATCTATGGTCTAAAGATCAAACGTATCCGGAGTGATAATGGGACGGAGTTCAAAAATGCTCAGATGGAGGATCTTTGTGAAAACAAGGGAATTCATCATGAATATAGCGCTCCGTATACACCCCAGCAGAACAGTGTCGCAGAAAGAAAGAACAGGAATCTAATTGAAACGGCGAGAACAATGCTTGCGGACTCAAATCTTCCAGTCATGTTCTGGAACGAAGCAATTTACGCAGCATGTTACACTCTAAATCGTGTTTTAACAGTGAAGAAGTTTGGCAAAACTTCTTATGAGCTGTTGAACCGACGAAAGCCGAATCTAGAGTATATAGAACCATTTGGTGCCCCGTGTACAATGCTTAATCCTTCGGAGAAGTTCGCACCAAAGGCTAAAGAAGGCTATTTTGTTGGATATGCAACCCCACTAAAACGTGTATTCAACAAAAGAACTAGAAAAGTCGAGGAGTGGGCTAACGTCGAAGTACAAAGATATACTCAAAATGTACAGGGTGGAGGTCCAGATTGGATGTTTGATTACAAAGACTTCTTTGAATCATTCAATCAAGATAGCATGGTTGAAGTAGCTGTACTCCGCTTATATTACGAGGTCGAAAACGCCGTGACATCACCGTTAGTGCGTCCGATCACTGTAAATCCTCAAGCAGCTTCTAATGATACCACTGCTTCTGTGATGCAAGAAGAAGTGTTCCAAGAAGCTTCAACAACGCTTAATTCATCAGATTCAGAAGATGAAGACGATGATGCTACAAGTGAAGCTATTATGGACAATGCTACAGTGACACCACCAGTGAACCTAACTACAACTGATGCTTCTACATCGAATGTGGGTACTGATCTGGTTTCTACAGAGAATTTGACGACTCAAACGGGAGTACAAGTACCTGATTATCCAGAATCTCGGATACATCGGATACACCCGCTTGAACAGGTTATTGGTGATCCTGGTAGCAGCGTTATGACAAGAGGGCAATTGAGAAATGCTCAAGCACCAGAAAATACTGGCAATCTTGCTTTATATGCCAAAATACAAAAATCTGGTTTTCAAAATGACTGGTCTTTCACTTGTTATGTTTCGCAGGTAGAGCCGCCGACGTACAAGGAAGCTCTTTTGGATGATGCCTGGGTGGAAGCAATGCAAGAAGAGTTGTTACAATTTCAGAAACTCGGAGTATGGACGCTGACAGATTTGCCCCCAGGAAGAAAGAAGATCGGAACCAAATGGGTGTTTAAGTGTAAAAAGGATGATAGAGGAGTTATAGTGAGAAACAAAGCTCGTTTGGTTGTTCAAGGTTTTCATCAAGTTGTGGGAATCGACTATAATGAAATCTATGCACCTGTTGCACGCTTGGAAGCTATACGAATGTTCCTAGCGTTTGCATCCTGGAAGAAATTCAAGGTGTATCAGATGGATGTAAAGAGCACATTTCTTTACGGTGTGGTCAAAGAGGAAGTTTACGTAGGTTAACCACCAGGCTTTGAGGACCCTATTCACCGGGATAAGGTTTACGTTTTAAACAAAGCTCTCTACGGGTTGCACCAAGCTCCGAGACAATGGTATGAGGAGGTGAGCACGTATCTTCTCTCGAAAGGATTCAAACGCGGATTGGTGGACTGCACACTGTTCACGAAACGAGCAGGAGATGACTTGCTTCTTGTGCAAATATATGTTGATGATATTATTTTCGGGTCTACTAACGAACTTCTGTGCAGGGAATTTGAAAAAGTTATGCAGGAAAAGTTCGAAATGAGCGCAATGGGAGAAATACAGTTTTTCCTCGGCTTGCAGGTGGAGCAAAGACCAACGGGGATCTTTATTCACCAGACGAAATACGTTTCTGAAGTCTTGAGCCGATTCCCGATGGATGAGTCGAAGCCGATGGATACCCCGATACAACCTAATCACGGGATTGGAGTTGACGCTAAGGGGGAGCTGACTGATCCATTTACATACAGAGCAATCGTCGGATCTCTGATGTATCTCACCGCGTCTAGACCGGATATAATGTTTGCAACATGTCTTTGTGCACGATATCAAGCGTATCCTTAGATATCTGAAGGGTTGTCCATCGAAAGGACTTTGGTACCCTCATGATGATAATTTTGACCTAATCGCTTTTAGTGATGCAGATTGGGGCGGCTGTGACAAAGACAGCAAATCCACAACGGCTGGATGTCAGTTTATGGGGAGCAGACTCGTGACCTGGCAATGCAAGAAACAAACCGCAGTTGCACTATCTACATGTGAAGCAGAATACGTTTCAGCATCGAGCTGCTGCTCACAGGTTCTTTGGATCCTACAACAGATGGTGGATTACGGTTTGCAATTTCTTAAAACCCCTATTTACTGTGATAATGAAGCCGCAATCGCATTAACAAAAGACTTATTAAATCACTCAAAAGCTAAACATATCCGGATTAAATATCATTTTATCCGTGATTGTTATGCTAAAGAGTTGATCGATATGGTCAAAATCCACACTGATTACCAACGCGCAGATCTTTTTACCAAAGCTTTTGACAAATCCAGATTTGATTATCTTTTAAAAGCTAATGGTATTAAAGAAAAACAAGACTGATCACCACCTCAGTCTATCACTTTTTAGTTTAAATTTTTACTGTTTTTCGGAAAAATTATGAAAATCCAAAAACATTGAAAAATTTCAAAATCCATAAAAATTAGAAAATTTCTTTGCTGACTGCTATATCTTCTTCCCTTAGATTAATGCCGTCAGATTTCTGTGAACAAACGATATCGGGGCAGTCACATATTTGAAATGCTCCAACTTATCCTTGGGAACAGTAAATTCAAAAATTTATAAAAATCAGAAAAATCAAAAATGAATTCCTGGAGTATAAAGGGAAATGATAGTACATCAGTGGGGATCTGACACATTCTAAGTAATGTAATGCTAATATAGGGCGTGTGTCTGAGTGCCTGATACATACATATCAAACGAATTGATGTGTGGATGAACTTCTCATGGGCATATGGTCTTAGTACCGTAATTTCGTTTGATAGGGTATTTGTACAAAACTTGGAGGTTTAGGGTCGTTATGTTATTAGTTGTCTGGGGATAGCCTCTCTGATCTTCTGCTGTAAGTCATTACGGACATAGATCAGACAGGGTGTCTTTATAAAAAGAGCTTTATGCCAAATCCTAAAGTTACCGAATTGAGGAACTTTCCATGTTATATGATGATCAAAGATTATCTATTACATCGTATTAATCACTGATGCAAATCATGATTAATATCAGTCCTCAACCTGGTACAGTGCATATGTTACTTTGCTGCATTAAATTTGCTGACCCGTATACCTCTGTGCATTATACCTTGTAAATTACAGACGACGAAAGCATAATCACGCTTTACAATAAGTCTTTGTGCATTTACTTCTTGATACGGGAGTATGTCGTGTGCGTGGGAACCACAGACAATTATGTTTATACTATAAATATCAGTATCAGTTTAAAGCACTGCACAAAAGTCTGCATGTGAGTTTATGTGGATCACAATATCAGCAGTTGCCAGATCACACATTGTGTTTAATGATAATAATTCAAAAGATCAACGGTGTGCACAAAAACATTTACTGTTTTTCATTTACATTTCAGCATTTTATTTTCTTGTCAAAAAAAAAAAAATTACAAAACTCAAAAAGATTTTAGGTGTGTTTTAGCATAAATTTTAGAAAATCCAAAAAGATTTTACATTTCCATCTTATTTTTTGAAAACTGATGGTGGTTGATGTCGATTTTCTAAACCTTGTTGCACCATTTGAGCTTTGTAATCTTTTAAATGTGAAAATATGAATGTTGGATGCTTAAAAGTTGAAAAATAATTGGAACGGGACTCGTTTTTGAGATTTGTAAAATTTATTAAAAATCCCAGTTCTCGTTCCCCCATTCGTTTGGTCGAACCATTACAAAAAATTTTCAAAATTTCTTCTCTAACCTCACCTTGTTGCCCTGTTGATTTGTGTTATACCATTGTGTTCGTCTCTCATCACTGATCATTTATCATTAAATTTTACAGGTTAACATCTCAGATTCAAGGACTAATCGCTGTTTATTTGTTTTGAGCCCTAGACTTTTAAACACTGATCAAACAATATTCATTGTTGCAATTGATGATACGGATTCATTATATCTGTGTTTTAGGGGGAGAAAATTCATAAATCAAGGATTCAAAATCATCAGAATGATCAATTGATCATCAGTTTTATTTCGAACCCTAGTTTAAGTAGAAAACACTAATATAATGATTAACTGATGAAATTGTTAGTTTAAAAACATTAATCGGCATTGTTACTTGCCAAACAAATCAAAATTACATGATCAGAAACCATATAATTCAGAATTGAAAATTTAAAAATATGAACAGACTCCTTCGTACCTTTCGAATGGGCGAAGGAGATGATTAAATGGTCGAATGAAAATCATGTGGGCGAATGAAACTTTTTATCAAAATTCTTACATTCGTACCATTAAATTTTCACATTCGTACCACGTTTTTCACATTCGCACCCCCGTTTGGGCGAATGAGAATGTTAATTACCAAATTTTCAAGGTTTGAATTGTTTGTCGATTTTTAACATGTTTTTTTTGTTTTGTTTTGTAGATTAAACCATGTCTGAGCAGGAGAAGACTACTGAGCATGCCGGATCATCCTCACAACCTGCTAAGAAAGCTTCTGAAGAGCTTTTAACCTTCGAGAATGCGCATAATTGCTGTGCGTATCTTGGAGAAGTTAAAAAGCACACTGAGTTTATCGAGATCATTGAATTCTTGAAGAGGAGTAGGGTGATAGACGCGATTGCTACACCTACTATTATTTATAGAGATATGATGCAAGAATTCTGGACAGAAGCAAAGCTAGATTTCTGGAATTGCGAGTCATCTGTGATTAGCAAGATCCAAGGACAGAGGATAATTATATGTGAGCAGGATATTAGAGAAGCATTGAATTTGCAAGATGAGAAGACGGATCCCAAGGAGCTTAGTTTCATGGAACAACGAAAGTGCTTCCTGAGAATGAAGTACAATGGACCAATCACTGATGGTTCATTGCGCAAGGGAAAACTGTGTCCTCAATTCAAGTATTTGGCACATGTTTTGATACATGTCTTTGGATCAGCCGCTGGAGGATATGACTTGATGCGCAAGAGTATTAGCTCTATGATGGTAGCCCTGGTATTGAACAAACCGTTCAATGTATCAGGAATGCTAATGGAACACTTGTTGGAGCCAGTGAATGGTACGAGGAATCTGAAGTTCTTGCTATATCCTCGATTTCTCCAGATGGTATTTGATAACAAGTACAAAGACTTGAAGAGGGATCCTAAGCACATTGTTGTTCAGGAACATATGTCGATCAATACACTTGCTAGGATGAAAGCTTACAAAGGATTGTCTGTCAATGAACGTCCACCTGTAAGGCGTTTATTTGGACATCTAGCAAGGATTGACTATACAAATCCAGGTGAAGGGCTTGTAAGACATGCTAACAGTGATTCAGATTCAGATGACCCATTACATCCTGTTGATCCAGATGCGAAGCGCAAGAGACATGTTGTTAATGTCGGTGCTAAGAGTGGAAAGGGTAAGGAGAAAGAGATCAGACTAGATGTTGTACCTGAACCTGCAAAGAAGAAGAGTACACCGAGACGAAACAAGACTATGGCAAAGAAGGGTTTGCATATTGTGGATGAGGCGTCGATTGATTCTGAGGAGACGCAAGAAGATGAACATTGGGACTCGGAAACTGAAACGCTAAAGACTACCACGCCCAAGGCCACTGTGGCTGGTGAGTCTGTTAGTCAGTTTGTTGAAGATCAAGGTAATAAGAGTCCAATTCCTGTTGATGAAGATGAAGTGACTCTGAATGTAGAAGAAGATTTTCCTGGTTCACCCGTACAGGCTGCAAAATCAAAGAAGAAGCCTCAGTACAAGAAACAAGAGAAACCAAGTCAAAAGAGATTGAGGGAGATTGAATCGCTCATTGCTGGTAAGAAACTACCACCAGCTTCTAGTTCCAAGTCACCGGTTACTGCACCTGTATCAAGGAAACAAAAGACTGCAACTACTTCTGGCACACAACAGGGAGATGAATTACCTGTTGATGAGTTCAATGAAGCGTTAGATAATGTGCTCAAGAAAACGAGAAAAGGCAAACTGCCTGAAGTTGCTGAAACGCCGGTCAAGAAGAAGGTCTCAGTTGATAGTGACGTAATGACTGCTGTGAATCAAAGGCTATCTGAAATGATGAGCATTATCAACAAACAGCAAACAGAGATTGAGCAATTAAAGTCGAATGATCGAAAGATGTTGGAAGTTGTAGTCACATCCCATGATAACAGTGAAGAATTGAAGAAAACAATCAAGAAGTTAAAGAAAGAAAACAAAAAGTTGCTGAAGCACGAGCAAAGAAACACCAGACGGATAATAGTCTTGAAAGAGGAGAACAAACAGCTGAAGAAGAGTAACAAGCACATGGATGATTTGATATAAGACTTGTACTCTTGAGCTTCTCTACTTCAAGCTGGTGAAGAAGATAAAGAACAAGAAGAAGAGAAAGTTGATTATGAACTATCTGACGATGAAGAGATGATGGTAGTTCAGATGGTGGATCGAGTGATGGAAACAGCTCTGCTTTTGATAGTGATGATGATGATGATGACAACGCTGAGAAGTATACATATGAGAAGCGTGATTCGAGTAAAGGTGGAGAGTCAAGCTCTAAGACTCCAGGTGAAAATGTTGATGATGATATTTTCTGGAATGAAAAACTGCAGTCTTTATATGAAGAAGACAAGCACATGTATCGCCAGATGCTTACAGATCGAGTCTGGATGATTAACATGACAAGCAGGTTTCCAGAAATATTCGAGTCTAGCAATAAGCTGTTTGAGTTGGAGTTTGATGACCCAGATCTAGAAGATGGAGAGGTTTTTGCGGCGATTTCTAAGGAAATACTTGAACGTTTAGCTAGACAGGTTGGAAAGACTTTGGAAGAGTTACTTGTTGATAATTATATTCCAAAGATACCTGAAAAGGAAGCCGGTAATCATTCTGATGACCGTGACGTTCCGGCGTTTGAAGAAGTTGAGATGGAAGATATAACAAGTGAGGAATATCCACAATACTTTAAGAATGATCAAGATTCTGGATTTCCTGGATTTTCTGATGAAGTGCTAAACCAGGCCGAGAAACTTGCTAAAGAAAAGAGCAAAATGTTTGAAGATGAGATATTCAAAGGGCATGATAAACCACGGTTCGAGCAATCTGATAGTTTGAAAGAGTTTTTGAGAAAATTGAAAGAGAAGGAGAATAACCGTCCGAAAGCTGAGATACAAGGTAGCTTCTACAAACTTCACAGTGGAATTTTCAAAGGTCGTGCATTGGCCTGGAAGTTTGTTAAGCAATTGAAATGCATAGCAGTGAAGTGGGAGAAGGGGATCTTATATTTTGATAAATTTCATCATTTGAAGACTCTTCCTTACTGGGCTATTCGTGATATTTGTCGTCACCGTTTAACGGGAGCGTCAATTAATCAGATTACATACTTTGCTGAGAATATGATGAGAGAAAGCCGAACTAAGGGGGATTTATTTGAACCTCAATATCCAAAACGAATTGTTCATAAAAAGGATATTGATATGATTACTGGAATGCCCAAAGTGACGTTGAAGTATAAGCCACCGCGAGTGTTGAAGAAGATTCCTTTGTTGCCAATTCCACAACACTTCGCCAAAGACTTTATTTGGTGGTATTATGATTGGAAGATAGCAGAGTCTGTGATCGTGCTGAAAGACGGAGAAAAGAACTTCAAGAAGATACACATTTTTGATCCCATGTAGTTGATTAACTGTTCACATGAGGATATAATAATGTTGTTCTATAATCCGATCTATTCTGAAGTGAAGGATGCTGAACAAGCAGGCAAATACCAACGTGTGGTATTTCTGTGCTTTGCGTATGATATAAACGCTGGATGTGATTATGATAAGAAGCTCGGGAGGTTTGTAGAGAAACAGAAGGTGCCTGAAGTGAAAAAGACGAAGCCGAAGCAAGTTCATGAACCGGTATTGACTAGAGAACAGAAGATTCAGTGACATATCAAGTTGATGAACATCATAATGGACGAAGAACATCGACAGCAATCCAAGCAATAGTCGAGGGGGAGTTTGTAGATGCAGTTGTGTGACTAGTGCTTCGGATTGTTCAATAAACTTGTTTTTGTTTAATGTCGAAGGTGCGAAGGAGATTTGATAGGTGCGAAGGAAGCAGTTTGTTTGGTCGAAGGAGAATCAGTTGGTACGAAGGAGTGGTTTTGGACGAAGGTAGAATAGATTTTTATGTATGGCTTGGTTCGACCGATTGATATGGTCGAACCTGCACATTGGCACGAACAGTTTGGGCGAATTTGCAGTCTATAAATAGTCAAGCTGAATTTTTGAATGGAACTTTGAGTCATTTTATTCCCTCCACTTTCCGATTCTCTCTCTAGGATATTATTTAGCTTAATTCACGTTCATACCCTGTTATTTTCAATCTGTAAACGTGTAATTGAGTTCGTAATTAATGAAAAAGCTTTGAAATGATGATTTACGTGTTTTGATCTGTTTGATTATCATTTTGTGATTGTTTTAGGGATTCCGCACCTAAAACAAACTTGTTTGATCATTCTTTGTTGATTATACGATCCTTATAGCACATACAAGTATAACCTGAAACATGTTAAGTTTGAAAATATTTTGGGTCAACAAAAGTTGGTGAGAATACATAGGTTTTTGAATATAATTGATAACAATAGTTTATACAACATTCACAGTTGTATAATGATAGAGTATGAGTCCGACATGTAACAATGCGTCTTTATACAATCAAACCTTGTGTCGACTGAGGACTAACTTGCAAGTTAGTTAAATGTTGTTACTGTTATCGATCATCCCTGAATTTATGCGGGGGGATGGGTTTGTCAGACCTATAGCGCTATAATCTAAACAAGCGGCTTGATCAATGTTAATGATTGTACTGTGTCTTTTTGTTACAGTCAAATGATAGAATGAGTAAATGATAGTGTAATTAAATCACAAGTTTTCAACAATGTAATAATGAGTAAATGATAGTATATAAAATGTTTAAATATGTTTCACCCCAAAATGTAAAACAGAAAAAAGGGGCTATGTAAACTCACCTTAGCAAAATGTTATGTCTCGTGAAATAGAATATGTGTTGCCCAACGATGCCAAGTATTATCCTATAATTAAGGTAATAAATATGTCTAAGTCTTTCTAGTCTACAAATATATTCTAGGGTTTCAAATTGGGGATAAGTGTTCGTTTGATTAATAAATAAAATGTTTAATAAATAAGAGAAATTTGATAAATAAATAAACAAGAATCTTTTTGTAAATTTTAAATTAAAGATGGTCACAATATAAAGTTTTAAGTATGAAAATAATTTTTATAAAATTATTTTCTTAAACATAGAATATTAAATCTATTTATTTCAAATTGTCAAATTATAACTTTAATATTTTAAAAATATTAAAATTAAAGAATTATTAAATTAAAAATTGTATTTCTGTTCCAAATAAATAGAAATAATTTATATAAAATTTTGGTGCAAAATATTGAAAATGAATTTATTATGATTTATTTATGATTAAAACTAACAAAAATTGATTAAATAAATGATTTTTCAGAAATCAAAATCATTTCAGAAAAGTTTAATGTTATAAAAACTCAGAATAAATTTTATGGAAATTTATATAGTCGTTTTGATATTTTTATAGAATTTTATAAATAAAATTGAATAAACTTGAATTATTTATTATATATATTAAATAAATAATTTTTGGAAAACTAAAAATTGTATGTTAAACTCTACTACTAGAATAACATAAAATAATTTTTGTAGACTTTATAAAGTTGTTTTAGTATTTTAAAACTAATTTTAAAAAAAATACAAGTAATATATATAAAGCTTTAATGTTGTAAAAATGTTGATGTTGCTGGGAATTGAACCCACGTCTAAGACCGGTTCATGGTTTATTCACAAGCCCAGCCCCAACTGGGCTAGACCCTGAGAACGTGAACCCTTGGTTTCTATTAAATGTATAGGTTTCTTATATTAAAACATAATTACAAGGAAAAAGGAATGCTTGTGACTGGGTTCGAACCCAGACACAATCCGGCCCAAGGTTCAATTGTGGTGACTGTTTCACCAGTTGGTCTAAGGATCAGATGGTGTTGATTTTCCTACTGTTTTAAATAAATAATGATAACAGTTCATTGTTATCATCCCCAAAACATCCATCGAACCCTAGATTCTTAATCAAACAAAATACACAATTAATAATAGGGTTAACGATTTAAAAGGGACGAATAATATGTAGGTAGATATAATTAACCTCATACCAATTGATCAGCTTCAAATCGTCAGTCAACCGAAAAAGTCAAGAACTCTTGATTACGGGATCTTGGATGATTACAAAGATAATTAGGAATGGGGTTATGGTTTTCGGCCCCTTTAGGTTGTTTAGGATGCTTTAATTTATAGTATAATGCCATGGATAAATGGATTGGAAAGTTTGACTATGTGTTAATGTAAATCGCGTGAATCGTACGAATTATGGAAAGATTTCTCGCAATAGATAGCTGTGATTGACGAGAATGAATGTGTTTACTAATAATAACTCGCAATCATGACCAGTTACAGATCTAAGCACGTTAATTTGGGATTCAATTGCATCGGTCAACTGGGTTTTGACTTTGTGGGTTTGACTAAAGGTTCAAGAAAGAGGTTATGTAAGATTTGTTTTTAAATAAAATACAAAACACCCTCCTGGTGCAGTGGTTGGTCGTGATGGTTGTTGGGGTTAGGGTCACGGGTTCGAGTCCCGAGCCAAACACATTTTTTTTATTAACAGTAGAGGTAGCAGAGAAGGTTGTAGGGGGTTTGGGCCGGGTATGGGCTGGATCCAAGTTGGGCTAAGGGTGTTGGATTGGTTGTTATTATGCTTATGGTTTAGGAAATAAAATGATAGGTATATAATAATTTTTTTTTAACATTCTAAAGAAAATTCTGATTTATTATTATTATTATTATTATTATTATTATATATATATATATATATATGGGTTGTGAGTTTGAAAAAATAAAGGCTTAGGCACCTTTATATAGAGATGTATAAAATAAGGGCTTTACGTATAAATATTTGAGAAATATTTTTGCGATGTTACAGTCTCCCCTACTTTTGAAAACTTCGTCCCGAAGTTTATTGTAAACACAGGGTTAAAGATGATTGGGCAGAAATGAAAATAATTGTGATTTGGGTTATAGCATGACATGAATAGAGTAAACTGTCTCGTGTTATGTGTGAGTTGGTTGACTAAATGAACTACTAAATAACTAGAGTTTACATTTGGTTATTTACTGAAACCTTGATAGAATTTCACACTACCTTAACGTACTTGTAAATTCATGATTACGTTCCGGACCGCAATCACCAATTTACCTTACATTAGGGTTTTGTGTCCTTCTATGACTCTACCGATTGTTGAGCAGGTTCGATAGCCTCCACTAGTCGTGGAGCAGGTTGTAGGGCCTCTCCCGACTGTTGAAAAGGCTTAATGACCTCTACCAATCGTTGAGTAGGTTCGATAGCCTCCACCAGTCGTGGAGCAGGTTGTAGGGCCTCTCCCGACTGTTGAAAAGGCATGATGACCTCTAATACACATAGATTGTAAATTGGTAACATGTTTATGCAAGCAAGTTTATAGGTATAACAAGCACAGTATATGAGTTTGTAGTTGTATAGATTTAGATAATTAGTTCACATTCAAACAAGCATGCATTCAAGTGTTATGATTATACCATGTAAACAACTCTCAGACAAAAATTTCAATACTAGAATTTATTACTTGAATCAAATAGCGTCAATACATGAAAAGCAACCAATAGTCAAATGGTGGAACCTGCTGTTAGGTAGCAGGAGGGTCTTGATCTCTGTTTAGTTTAGGACATCGGTTATGGAAGTGATTTGGGTCTCCACATTCATAGCATTGACCATAGTTGTATCGATTAAGATTAGTAGCCTGAGCAGGGTTGGTGGGTTGGTTGGCATTAGGATTCGGGGTCTCGCGACATGTATTGACTAGATGTCCATACTTACCACAATTGGTGCACAAGCGACACGCTGAAGCAGTGGGATGATGTCGTTGGCATGTGTTACACAACGGATAGTTTCCTACATAGGGTTTCTTGTTAGAAGCTTGTGTAGTGAGGTTGGCATCAGGATCCCTGGCCTTACGCTTCTGGTTCTCAGTAGTTACCGCGGCTACAATACTTGCTTTCTCGCCTTTCCGAACTAAGGTACCGTTCTTTACGTGATTGTCAGTTAAGGTAGCCGCTAGGCGCTTGGCCTCTTCGAGGGTAGCAGGGTTCCTTCCCCATACCGTGTCCTGAATTTGCATGGGTAAACCACTGATATACTTCTCAATGGCTACAGGTAGCGGAGTGACCTTATGGGGCAACAACAGACTGAGCTCATGGAAGCGGGTATTATAAGCAAGGTTTTCCCCACTATCCTGAGCAAGGGTGTAGAACTCGTCCTCTAATTTCTTGACCTCGTTACGTGGGCAAAATTCATCTTTCATTATTTCCTTGACTTGATTCCAGGTCATAGTAAGTGCAACTTCAGCTCCTCGGGTGCGTTTTTTTTCATTCCACCAACTGAGTGCTCGTTTGTGAAGAACACTCATAGCATAACGGACCTTAAAGTTATCGAGACACTCACTGTTAATGAAGGTATTTTCAATACCCTCGAACCATTGTAGAAGACCAGTAGCTCCT
Organism: Ambrosia x helenae; assembly: GCA_030844895.1. NCBI lineage: Eukaryota > Viridiplantae > Streptophyta > Magnoliopsida > Asterales > Asteraceae > Ambrosia > Ambrosia x helenae. The sequence continues at coordinate 64,084,910 of CM061226.1, read as the reverse complement.
TCCTCTCCACTGAACTTAGGGGGATTGCAGGAATTAAAGTGCTTAAGAGTGCAAGCTGGGAGACCATTCCCGTTTCCGTTGTGGTTTCCATTACCGTTTCTGTCTCCATTACCGTTTCCATTGCCGTTACCGTTTCCGTTGCCGTTTCCGTTCATCTGGATGACTTGAGCCAGTAAGTTAGGAACCAGAATCGCAATCTGTTGTGCCATTTGTTGAGAAATGATCGCAGCCAGTTGGGCATCAACACCATTGTTGTTGTTGTTATTGTTATTGTTGTGGTCGGTGTTGTGGTTGTTGCTATTCACTTCATCTTGATTGTCACCACTGTTAAGGCGAGTGCTGCGACGTGGAGGCATGATCTGTAAGAGAGACAATGAAGGTTCAATGAGATATGAATGAGGTAATGTAAGGAATGTAATCATTTATCCATTTGTTATAATGAATAAACGAAAACGTTGACTTATCAAAGATTCTAGATTTTAATAACATAATGAAGACATGCTTTAGCCTGTAAGTGAACACTCATCCCGAGAATTCCCAGGTAGGCATCCGGGTCCCTCGTCTGATTGGGATATATGCGCAATGCCAGCCTAGACAGAAAACTCAGAATACAGGCGTTCACACTTCCAGATTGCAGTGTTTGTTATTAAAATCCAGAACTTCGACGAGATCTCAAGTTGGTTCAGGCTAAACCTGAGGATTTTGTCCTATTAGTCTAAGGGTAGATCCAGTGATGGGAGCAATCTTCTTGTAAGGATTAAAGTAGGGATAAGAAGTATGAGTGAGATAGAGAATAGCAAGTAAAGGAGCAAATACTGGTTATATTCCTATGGTTATAGACTAGGTTATTTTTCTAATAACCTAATTCCCTATAACCATGGCTCTGATACCAATCTGTAACACCCCAACCGATGGCGGAAACATCGGGATGTCACGTATTGATGATTGTTCAGTAGCTCATGGTGAATAATAAATTTCATTAAATGATTTAAATAAATTACATACAATCGTTCTACAAGATTTTGTACATCAAAATAAATAATTCTATGCACACATCTTCAAGCATTAACTCAATCTTCAAGCAAGTATAACCTGAAACATGTTAAGTTTGAAAATATTTTGGGTCAACAAAAGTTGGTGAGAATACATAGGTTTTTGAATATAATTGATAACAATAGTTTGTACAACATTCACAGTTGTATAATGATAGAGTATGAGTCCGACATGTAACAATGCGTCTTTGTACAATCAAACCTTGTGTCGACTGAGGACTAACTCGCAAGTTAGTTAAATGTTGTTACTGTTATCGATCATCCCTGAATTTATGCGGGGGGATGGGTTTGTCAGACCTATAGCGCTATAATCTAAACAGGCGGCTTGATCAATGTTAATGATTGTACTGTGTCTTTTTGTTACAGTCAAATGATAGAATGAGTAAATGATAGTGTAATTAAATCACAAGTTTTCAACAATGTAATAATGAGTAAATGATAGTATACAAAATGTTTAAACATGTTTCACCCCAAAATGTAAAACAGAAAAAGGGGCTATGTAAACTCACCTTAGCAAAATGTTAAGTCTCGTGAAATAGAATATGTGTTGCCCAACGATGCCAAGTATTACCCTATAATTAAGGTAATAAATATGTCTAAGTCTTTCTAGTCTACAAATAAATATGTCTAAGTCACAATATAAAGTTTTAAGTATGAAAATAATTTTTATAAAATTATTTTCTTAAAAATAGAATATTAAATCTATTTATTTCAAATTGTCAAATTATAACTTTAATATTTTAAAAATATTAAAATTAAAGAATTATTAAATTAAAAATTGTATTTCTGTTCCAAATAAATAGAAATAATTTATATAAAATTTTGGTGCAAAAATATTGAAAATGAATTTATTATGATTAAAACTAACAAAAATTGATTAAAAAAATATTAAATAAATGATTTTTCAGAAATAAAAATCATTTCATAAAAGTTTAATGTTATAAAAACTCAGAATAAATTTTGTGGAAATTTATATAATCGTTTTGATATTTTTATAGAATTTTATAAATAAAATTGAATAAACTTGAATTATTTATTATATATATTAAATAAATTAATTTTGGAAAACTAAAAATTGTATGTTAAACTCTACTACTAGAATAACATAAAATAATTTTTGTAGAATTTATAAAGTTGTTTTAGTATTTTAAAACTAATTTTTAAAAAAATACAAGTAATATATATAAAGCTTTAATGTTGTAAAAATGTTGATGTTGCTGGGAATTGAACCCGCGTCTAAGACCGGTTCATGGTTTATTCACAAGCCCAGCCCCAACTGGGCTAGACCCTGAGAACGTGAACTCTTGGTTTCTATTAAATGTATAGGTTTCTTATATTAAAACATAATTACAAGGAAAAAGGAATGATTGTGACTGGGTTCGAACCCAGACACAATCCGGCCCAAGGTTCAATTGTGGTGACTGTTTCACCAGTTGGTCTAAGGATCAGATGGTGTTGATTTTCCTACTGTTTTAAATAAATAATGATAACAGTTCATTGTTATCATCCCCAAAACATCCATTAAACCCTAGATTCTTAATCAAACAAAATACACGATTATAATCTAATTAATAATAGGGTTAACGATTTAAAAGGGACGAATAATATGTAGGTAGATAGAATTAACCTCAAACCGATTGATCAGCTTCAAATCGTCAGTCAACCGAAAAAGTCAAGAACTCTTGATTACGGGAGCTTGGATGATTACAAAGATAATTAGGAATGGGGTTATGGTTTTCAGCCCCTTTAGGTTGTTTAGGATGCTTTAACTTATAGTATAATGCCATGGATAATTGGATTGGAAAGTTTGACTAAGTGTTAATGTAAATCGCGTGAATCGTACGAATTATGGAAAGATTTCTCGCAATAGATAGCTGTGATTGACGAGAATGAATGTGTTTACTAAGAATAACTCGCAATCATGACCAATTACGGATCTAAGCGCGTTAATTTGGGATTCAATTGCATCGGTCAACTGGGTGTTGACTTTGTGGGTTTGACTAAAGGTTCAAGAAAGAGGTTATGTAAGATTTGTTTTTAAATAAAATACAAAACACCCTCCTGGTGCAGTGGTTGGTCGTGATGGTTGTTGGGGTTAGGGTCACGGGTTCGAGTCCCGGGCCAAACACATTTTTTTTATTAACAGTAGAGGTAGCAGAGAAGGTTGTAGGGGGGGGGGGGGGGGGTTGGGCGGGGTATGGGCTGGATCCTAGTTGGGCTAAGGGTGTTGGATTGGTTGTTATTATGCTTATGGTTTAAGAAATAAAATGATAGGTATATAATAATTTTTTTTTTAACATTCTAAAGAAAATTCTGATTTATTATTATTATTATTATTATTATTATTATATATTTATATATATATATATATATATGGGTTGTGAGTTTGGAAAAATAAAGGCTTATGCACCTTTATATAGAGATGTATAGAATAAGGGCTTTACGTATAAATATTTGAGAAATATTTTTGCGATGTTACAGTAGCAAAACCCTCTAGTCTTCAAAGTTGTATCTTCAGGATAGACCTGAAAAATTCTTAGGATGGACTATATACTAGACCATATTTAGTTGTGAGATCATTTAAGAAAATAAAATGTAAATAAGGATAGATAGTTTTCATACCTTATATGTGATAATATTTAAGATGAATTTCATTCCAAGACCTTGGTTGAATTTCACCTTCCAAAGTTGAGAGCCAATATGCTCCTTTGCCAGCCTCAGAATCGATCAAGTATGGTCCTTCCCATTTTGGTGCTAATTTACCATCACTTGGCTTGGTAGTGTTTTGAAAGGCTTTTCTTGGAACCTAATCTCCCACTTGGGATCTTCTTATACATATATTCTTGTTGTATGCTTTAGCAATCTTCTGTTGATAGGCTGTCATCCTCAATTTAGCAGCATCCCTAAGCTCATCCACTGTTTCAAGATCTTGAAGCAATACTTCTAAGTTGGTAGTTGCATCCTGAAGATGTCTTCTTGCTGTAGGCATTACCATCTCTGTTGGGAGCATTGCTTCTGCTCCAAAGAAAAAGGAAGAATGTGTTTGGCTAGTTGCATTCTTGGAAGTAGTCCTATCTGCCCAAAGTACAAATGGGAGCTCTTCTGCCCATTTTCCTTTCTTTTTTCCAAGCTTCTTCTTTAGATTGTTGACAATGATCTTGTTAGTGGATTCTGCTTGTCCATCAGCTTGAGGATGGATAGGTGTTGATGTTATCATTTTGATTCCCTAGCTTTCACAAAAACTAGTTGTTCTGTTGCTGATGAATTGATATCCATTTTCAAATATAATCTTAGCTGGTACACCTAATCTCGTAAGGATGTTTCTCTTAATGAAAGATACTACTTCTTTGTCTCTGACTTCTACAAATGCTTCGGCTTCAATCCATTTTGAGAAATAATCAGCCATGACCAACATAAACACCTTTCTACTAGGAGCTTTAGGTAATTTTCCTACTATATCCATCCCCCATTTCATGAAAGGGCATGGTGAGATAATAAGATGCAATGGTTCAGTAGGCTGGCGAAGGATGTTGCTATGTCTTCGGCATGCCTTACATTTCTGAGAATGTTTTATGGCATCCTTCTTCATGGTTGGCCAGTAGTATCCTGTCCTTAAAGTCTTTGAAGATAAAGCTCTTCCTCCTTTGTGATTTCCACAGTATCCTTCATGGATATCCTTGAGAACTTCCTTTGCTTCTTCCTTGTTGAGACATCTTAGATACGGACCTGCAAGAGATTTTCTATGCAATATATTGTTTATAATAATAAATTTAGATACCTTCATCCTGAAAGCTCTAGCCTTTTCCTTTTTAGGGATGTTACCATCCTTAAGATATTTAATGATAGGAGTCATCCAGGATGTATCATATTGGTCATGAGTAGCAAGGACAGTTTTATCCTTAGGATGATCAGTGCAATCTTCAGGATGCACAGTGTTATCCTCAGGATGTATTTCCACTGTTGCTGGCTTCAGAATGTGGATGATAGGAATTTTTTAACCTTCTGGTTAATTTAAAGAGGATCCTAAGTTTGCCAAGGCATCAGCTTCAGCATTTTCTTCCCTAGGTACCTGTGTTAATGTATATTCTGCAAAACAAGATGCTAATTTTTTTACTATTTCAAGATGTTCGGCTAATTTTTTACCTTTGACTGCATAATATCCATTAAAATGGTTAGTAATCAACAAAGAACCAACAAATACTTCTAATTTTAAAACATGCATATCCTTAGCAAGTTGTAAACCAGCAATGAGAGCTTCATATTCAGCTTCATTATTGGTTGTTTGAAATGCACATCTAATTGCATGGGGTATTTTGCCCCCCTGTGGTGATTTTAGTAGTAATCCTAACCCCGTGCCTCTCATATTTGAAGCACCATCAGTGTATAAAATCCATTTTCCCAAGTTTTCATTTAGTTGTTGTACTTCTTTTTCAACTTGACTTACGATGTCACTACCAAGTCAAAATCACTTAATTTTACTTACCACTTTGCCATTCTTTCTGACATTTCTGGTTTTCTAAGCACATTTTAAATAGGGTTATTAGTTTGAACATGTAGCCTATGTGTTTCAAAATAATGCCTTAACTTGGTAGATGGCATAATAAAAGCTAAAATATGTTTTTCAAGATGTGAACACCTGGTTTCAGCATCCAATAGAGTTTTACTTATATAATAGACAGGATGTTGTTGTCCTTCAAAGTCTTTTACCAAGACTGCACTTATTGCATTTCCAGAAACTGCAGGATATAACTTAAGAAGCTCACCATCCTCAGGTTTCATCAGGAGTGGAGATGCTGCAAGATATTCTTTCTACTTCTGCAATGCTTCCTCATGCTTTTGTCCCTAGCCAAATTTGTTGTTCTTCTTCAGGATGTCATAGAACTCCTAACATTTTTCTGAGGACTTTGAAATGACTTTGTTCAAAGCTGCTATCCTGCTAGTCAATCTTTGCACATCCTTGATGTTTGTTGGAAATTTTAAATCTAGGATGGCTTTGATTTGTTCGGGACTAGCTTCAATGCCCCTCTTGGTTACTAAATATCCAAGAAATTTGCCAGGACCAACTCCAAAATTGCACTTGGCAGGATTCAACTTCATATTATAAGCATCCAGGATGTCAAATACTTCTTTGAGATCCTGAAGATGGTCCTTAGCTTTCTTGGACTTCACTACCATGTCATCGATGTAGACTTTCATTGTGTCCCCAATCTTTTCTTTGAACATCATGTTGACCAACCTTTGGTATGTTGCACCTGCATTCTTTAGTCCAAAAGGCATAGCAATATAACATTAAATACCTTATGGGGTCATAAATACAGTGTCCTCTTCGTCGTCCAGTTCCATCTGGATTTGTTGAAATCCTAAGGATGTGTCCATGAAAGTTAACATTTCATGGCTAGTTGTGGCATCCACCATTGAGTCGATTTGTGGTAGTGGAAATGGATCCTTAGACAAGTCTTATTGATATCTGTGTAATCTACACATACTCTCCATTTCCCATTCTTCTTTTGTACTATGAGTACATTGGTAATCCACCTTGGGAATTTGACCTCCCTATGCCATTAGATGTGCATTTCAGACAACCAATAATGAGGCAAAATATGAAGCTCTCATTGTTGGTCTACAACTTGCTAGGGACATGCATGTTATTAATATTGAAGTATTTCGTGATTCTTTGTTGATTGCTAACCATTTTAATGGATCTTATGCAGTAAAGGGTCAAAAGTTAGCTGTTTATCTCAAAAAAGTTAAAAAATTTTAGCAACTTCTTTTGTTAAATTTTCACTAACACAGGTACCTAGGGAAGAAAATGTCGAAGCTGATGCCTTAGCAAATCTGGGATCCTCCTTAAATCTACGTGAAGGATCTAAGATTCCCATCATCCATATCCTGAAACCAACAAGTGAAGAGTGGTATCCTGAGGATAGTAAGGCACATCCTGAGGATATCACTGAGCATCCTGAAGATAACACAGTAGATCCTGAGGATATCACTGTCATAGCCACTTAGGATCAAGACGATCTATCTTGGATGACTCCTATAATAAAATATTTACAACAAGATGTCATCCCTAAAAGAGAAAATGCAAAGGCTTTCAGGATGAAGGTATCAAAATATACTCTTATAGACAATATTTTGTATAGAAAATCTCTTGCAGGTCCATATTTGAGGTGTCTAAATAAAGAAGAAGCAAATAAAGTACTCAAGGATATCCCGAGGGAGACTGTGGAAACCACACAGGAGGAAGATCTCTTTACTCAAAGAGCTTAAGGACAGGATACTACTGGCCAACTATGAACCATTACATCCTATTATTTCACCATGGCCCTTCATGAAATAGGGGATGCATGTAGTAGGAAAATTACCTATAGCTCCTGGTGGGAAAGTGTTCATATTAGTAATGACTGATTACTTCTCAAAATGGATTGAAGCCGAAGCATTCTTACTAGTCAGGGATAAGGAAGTGGTGTCATTTATCAAGAGGGATATCCTAAAAAGATTTGGAGTACGAGCTAAAATCATATGCTACAACGGTTCTCAATTCATTAGCAAAAGACAACTGACTTTTGTCAATGTTAGGGAATCAAAATGATAACTTCAACACCAGTCCATCCTCAGGCTAACGGACAAGCAGAATCTTCAAATAAAATTATTGTCAACAATTTGAACAAGAAACTTGGGGAAAAGAAAGTGAAATGGGCAGAAGAACTTTCGTTTGTACTTTGGGCTGATAGAATTACTTCCAAGAATGCAACTGGTCAAACACCTTTCTCCTTGCTCTTTGGAACAGAGGCAATGCTACCTACAGATATGGTCATGCCTACAGCCAGGAGACATCCTTAGGATGCAACTACCAACTCGGAAGCACTATTGCAAGATTTGGGAGTAGTGGATGAACTCAGGGATGCTGTTAAATTAAGGATGGCAGCTCATCAACAAAGGATTACTAAAGCTTACAACAAAAATATATGGATAAGAAGATTTCAAGAAGGAGATTTAGTACTAAGAAAAGGATTTCAAAATACAACAAAACCAAGTGATGGCAAGCTAGCTCCTAAATGGGAAGGACCATACTTAATAGATTCCGAAGCTGGCAAAGGAGCATATTGGCTCTCAACTATGGAAGGATATATTCTACCAAGAGAATGGAATGCAATTCATATGAAATATTACCACATATAAGATTGCATGTGACTGATATCTCTGGAAGAGAAACCATGGTTCGGATTACTGGTAGGATGAAGGTGAAGGCTGATAGAGATGAATCATCTCCATATGTAAGTATTTTTAACCTATTTTGATCCTTTATTTTAACTAAAATAGTCCATGTCGAGAATTTTGCAGAACCATCCGGAAGATGGAACATTTTGAAGACTAGAGGGCTGGCCACCCTCTCCTCCGTTAACGTATCCGACACCTTCCTAAGATTTAAAGGTTTTCACCTTTCTCATTGGGTTAGCAACCCTGCCTGGTGCGCACGTTGTTCGTATATATTATTAGGTTTGTGCGACCAGTCCATGTAATAGTGGCTGAAAATTCCATCATTTTTGAGATATATATTAAACTCTTAAGGTTTAGACATTTTTTCAATGTTTCTTGCATATTTGGCCTAGTCGCCAGGGCCTTATCGCCAGATATTCCTAAAATGTTACAATAGGTCTTTTTGCCAGTTATCCTCAAGATGCTATATATTGGTCTTGTCACCAAGTTAATCTAAATGAGTTTGACCCCAGTTCACTTAAAGGCCTAGTCGCCATTATAATAGCAATGTTTGCCTATATACAGGTTGTTGTTAACTTTTCATTGAAAAGGAAAAAACCTCAAAGTATATTTTGAAGATATTATATCGGGGACATCCTTAGAATAATGAAGACCATCCTGAGGATGACATAGAAAGAAGATATGTGGAGATCCTCAAGATACTAAGTATCATCCTGAGGATGACAAAGAAGAATGAAGGACATCTTCAAGACATCAATCTAAGAGGATTATTTTCAGAGAATGAAGGTATCATTTATATCATTTCTTTATATTTAACATTTGCTAATGCTTGCAGAATACCAAAAGAAAAAGAACACAAGGATGTAGCGTCAAAAAAAGTTGTTACCGTATTATTTATGCATCATAATCAAAACTGATGTCAACCCCTAGCTTCGTCCAAAACCAGGACCCATCCACCAGGGGTCAACATCTTTAGTCCGGGTCAGTAGTAGATTTGAGTCTTCGTCTTGAAACCAAGATCCCTCGACCCCAAACCTTATAATATCCTAAGTTATTACATGCCAAATATTAAATGTCTAAAATTGTTCAACCTCATACTACCACAGTCACTACCACAACAAAGATTTAAAAAGTGGGCTCCTGCCTAGTCTTCATATCCTGCATCGCCCACTTGAAGATCTTTCACCACCACTGCCACCTTAGCCTCTGCCTCCTTTGTCTCAGCATCCTCAGGATCCTTCGGTGCATCTTGAAGATCTGCAACAGGAAAATGCTTGGAATCCACATCTTTCCCACCAAGGCTCTTGACTTTTTCCTTCAAGCATCAACATCCCAGTCCTCTTGCTTGAAACCATGATTCCTAAACTGGAGAGCCATCCTCACTCTAGCCTGTAAGACAGAGATGTTGGGAGATTTCATTAACTCATTTCTGTATTCTGCCATCTGCTTTTCGTGGTTCGGCACCTCCTGGGCATGCTCTGATTTTACCCGCTTCAGTTCAGCCTCCACCTCTACCAACTTGCTCTCCAAATATTTGCTCTTATCATGAGCAATCTTTTGAACATCCTCAAGTTTGGTTTGGGCGTCATGAAGATCTTTGGCAACAACATCCATAGATTTTAACAAATATTCATGACCCTGACAGACGAAGAAAGAGAAGTAAGTATTTCACATTAAAAATTATTTTTACTATTAATATTTCAGAACAATCCTCAGGATAGAACTATACCTCTAGAGTGAACTGGGAGATCTTGTTTAGAACATCATCAAAACTTAACCTTCGAAGGGGGTGATCTCCTGAACAATGGTAGTAGCAGCAATAACCTTTCTCTTCTTTGAGCTGCCAGCAGCCCTGGACTTAGGAAGGATGGAAGAAGGACTAGCCACCTTAGAACTAGACGATGATGCTGAAATGACTTTGGTTTTTTTTGACATCCAAACTGTCAATATCGTCCAAATCAAAGGAAGCAGGCTTTTTTGCTGAAAAATAGCAAAAAACAGGGTAAATTACTAGAAGATGTAAAAGACATCTTTAAGATGCAATATAAAGATACTTACCAGACATCTCGGACGTTTGACTAGCGGTATGAATTTCTTCAAAAGTTCTTGCCGGAATAGGTAAGTCGTAGACAACCTTGCACCTTAGAAAAGTGTCGTTCAATAAAGAAGCAAACTTGGAAAACGAAGTACCTGTTAAACAAAAAAGTTTTAGAATGTTAACATCTTCAGGATGTAACTAAAAATTTCTTATAAACACCTTGAAACGAATTTACCACTTTTTAACCAAGTAAGAGGAATCTCATCCCCATAAGGAATAGAGCTCCTCTTTACAAAGAAAAACTTCGTTTTCCAGTTTTTCTCAGACTTAACCACATTATACAGGAAGGGAGGATCCTTTTCTATAAGTTGAAGAACATTACGTTGAGAACAATGTGTCCTCAACGTATATACATGAGACAGGCCCCCCACTTGAAGATGGACACCATGATTTTCGATGATCCTGCTACACACCCTCAATATCTTCTACATTTCAGGCATGGCTTGAGCATAAGACATCCCTGTCACATCAAAGAAATCTTTGATGAACGAGGGAAAGGATACCTCAAACCTAGAGAAAAGGGTAAATATAGTAAGCAGACCCATGTAGGAGATGCAAAATCAGATTTTGCATGAGGATCATAAGGACGAAACTCGGCAAAACTCGGAAAGATTTTTGAGTTCTTTAGGGCTCGAATGTCCTTATCATCAAAAGAACAAACCTCCTGTTCGGGATGACTTAGAAGGTTTTGGGGAATGAAATCATTCAAAACTCCTACACCCCCCCCCCCCCCGTAGCTCTAGTAGGTCTCTTGCCCATCTTCAGAATATTACTAATATTTTTTGTAGGTATAAGAGAAAATATGAACAAGATGAAAAAGAAATTACCTTCTTTAAAAAGATCACTTGATCATCGTCGAAAAAGTAGCCGTTATCCTGACAAGACGTCCCATCAGGCTAAGAGATAAGATATTGTGGTTAAAAAAATATTATTATCTTGAAAGATATTAACGGTAACATATTTTTTGGGGACAATTGTTGTGGTGAAAATCCTCTGGATGATTTTACCTCATATCCTCCATGTAGCATCTTCAAGATGCTGAAGGACATAACGGACTTTAGGATGTAACTATAATTCAGCATGTGCACATCCTGAGGATGGACTAACAATTTATCTTTTAATGACATGATTGCAGGTACAACTAAGTTATAATATGGACTTTAAACTGTTTTCCAACGTCTATATTATAATACTCGGTCAAAGGAATTTAAAATGGAAGAGTTACACTCGAGAGCCAAGGTCCAAGCATGAAGGAGTTAAAGTTGTAACCGACTAACATTAAAACAAGGAAAAGAACCAGGAATCAGTTGCTACAACGACTATCTGAGCTGAAAAACTTACAACGGTCACATGAAGACTTTATGGAACTTAACTAAGCAAGCGGAATACACGGGATTTCTTGTTTACTTTCATGTACTATAAATATGGGAATGATCGACGAGTACAGGACACATTACTATCACCAGAAACACACGAAGACTCTGTTGATTATAGAAAAGCTCACACATACTTAGCACAATTCATTGTAATCTTAGTACACTCGTCAATCATTCATCCACCGTTGTAACATTTTTACCCGTTTTTAATATTAACAAACAAGGCAGGGGCCTAGACTCCTCCCGAGGTTTTATGCCGGCGATCTACAACTGATCAAGGGCTTTCCTCCTACATCGTGTGTTGTCCATTGTGTATTTTTGTTTAGATTGTCTGTTTATTCATTTCATTTACAGTCGCATCCTCAGGATACAACTGCCATCCTCAGCTTTACCTTAACCATCCTGAGCATAGTTGTCAATTTGTCATGTATTTACATTTATAAGTCACCATCCTGAAAATAACACCAAATTTTTATAATACTAGCACTCTACCTCACTTTTACTAATTTGGAAAACAAGATTATTTCTAGCAAGTAATTTTTGACCAAAACAATACTCACACACACTTAGCACAAACATTTTAATCATAGAACACTCGTCATTTATTCATCCAAAGTTGTAACCTTTTTTACCCATTTTTAAAATTAACAAACAAGGCAGGGGCTTAGACTCCTCTCGAGGTTTTGTGCCGGCGATCAACAACTGATCAAGGGCTTTCCTCGTACAGCGGGTGTTGTTCTTTGTTTATTTGCACTTTATTTACATATTACTCAATTCTGCCACACAGTTACATCCTCAGGATATAACTGTCCATCCACAACTCTTCCTTAACCATCCTGAGCATAGTTATCACATATTTGTCTATTTTACATCTTGATATATTATTTTCAGACTAAAACTAGAGTTTAAGCATATTCAAACACTAATAGCACTGTACCTCACTTTTACTAATTTGGTAAACAAAGTTATTTCTAGCAAGTATTTTTTGACCAAAACACCAAGTATCTTCATCTTCGTAGGCGTTGAGTCACTTCTGATGCTGAGTCTATCGGCTCTGTAAAGCATCATGTTCATGATTATTCTCATGAGCGTACCAGAGTTCATGTCAAGCCTGGTACTGCCATTCCTACGGCTCCGCTTGAGCCTGTTGTTGGTGTGCATTTTGAGTATGTGTTCTGCTTAGATGAGCTAGTCGTGCCAAAGGAGCCTATCGCTCCCATTCCTGATGAGGTGCTGGTAGCACCAGTTATAGCAGCTCCATCTGATGATGATGAGTCCATGAAGGATGGGTTTGAATCTGAGGATGATTCTGATGATTCTAGTGATTCAGGTGATTTGGACGATTCTGACAGATCTGAGGACTCCGATGAGTCTGAGGATTTCGATCCACCCTATGAAGGACCCTGTTGAGGATCCTGTTGAGGATTCAGTCATATCTAGTCAGCTGAGGCACATCGGTATGCGCTGATACGCTACTGATAGTGATGATCCTACAAGGTATGTGGTTGATACCTCCCTTGTGTGTGTTGATCTTGTTGTGTGTATTGATCATATTGTGTTTGTTTATCGGGTTATGTGCATCGCTTCTGAGTTCCCTGTTGTGTCTGTTTTACATGTGAATCCTGTTGTTGTATGTTCGATGGATTTGTTGGTTCATAGTGTTGCTCCTTTTGTGCCAACTATAGTGTCCCCAGTGATGACTATAGCTTCTACTTTTTGCGTTGATCCTATCTTTTCGACCGTTGTGACCAGTTTTCCCCAGCGTGGCTGGGACCTATCTTCCTGATATCCGGGATTTTCCTGGCTTTTTGCACCCATCTCCTATTCATCCCATTATTTGTACTCATGATGTGGTCGGGCCATCTCAGCCCCATGGTGACCCTCGAGTTCCATTTGCCACACTTTTAGCGTTGGAGCGTATGTTTTTGGCACTGTCTTCGACTGTCGAGAGCACAACTTCATTTGTGGGTTTTCAGGTCGGGGAGATTTGGGCACGTCTCGTTGAGGTGAGTACGGAGGTCTCTCAGTTTGCCGATGAGTTGCTATCGCTTAATGATATGAGGGGGATGTCTTTTAACGAGGCATATGACCACTCCCATCGTATCTACGACCGTGTTTGGCAAGCAGTTGATGCCATTAGTAGATGTGCTCTGCTTGTTGCTTGCCGACCGCCTACTTCACCTTAGCTGCCAAATGATGCATGAAGATTTAGCACAGTAGTAGTGTATTTTGTTCATCTATATGTTGTAATGATTTAGTTTCAACTGATGTACGAGAGATTGGTTGTCTATCCTTTTGTTAGAATATTATTAACAAACAATGTATTGGATTACATCTTCTTTTGTTAAAAATATTATGAAAAAATGTTGTACTCATGTTTTGAAATGATATATATTTATGAAAAAATGTTATTACTGCTGTTATTATGCATGTATTGTGATGTATCTTGTTTGTGTTCTTATGTTATGTTGCGATGCTTGGTATGATGGATTGTTATCTTGTGCTATATTACTCTTTTGTGATGTGCATGACGATATTTTTAGTTAAATATTGATCACTTATCCTTTGATATATTTATTGAAGAATAATGATGCCACTTGTGATGAGGAAGACCAGACAAGAGACCTTGTTGTCTAACAAGGCTGAGTTAGATCAAATCATTGTTGAACGTGTCGCGACTGCCATAGCCCAGCACGATGCTAAATGTACTGAACATGGTGGTGGTTCGGGTGGTTCCAACTGCCGTGAAATATCCACCTTGGGTATTGAAAGTGAAATTGTTTGATGGATTGGGATTTTATGCCGACTATGTTTTTGTGATAAGATTTTTGTAATATTACAGAGTCACATGCCGTTATTCCTTGTTGTAATTTCAAGCAATTTCTGGACTGCAAGCCAATTAAATTTCATATTACTGAAGGTTTAGTGTGTTTGATCAAATGGTTTGAGAAAGTTGACACAATCATTCATATCAGTGGGTGTACTGATTCTCAGAAAGTTATGTATTCCACCAATCTGTTTCTGGACCACCCTATTACATGGTGGAATAGTCAAGTTCAATCGTTGTGTGATGTTGTTGCATATAGGAGTTGTCGTTGACTGATTTCAATTAATTGATGATGAAGGAATACTGCCCTGCAAGTGAAGTGAGGAAATTCGAATTTAAATTTTGGAAACTGACTATGGTCGGCTCTGACGTGGTTGGTTACATGTCTCGGTTCCATGAGCTTGCTCTTTAGAAGAAGCAAGCAGTGTTGTTCAGTACTTTGTCTTTTTCAATGTCCACTGCATAGACATTGCCACGTCTATTGTCTATCAGCAAAGTATGATCTTCAGTGGTCTTCTCTATCAACTTTTGGCCTTCTGGTGATATGATCTTGCATGTTGTTTTGGTGAAAAAGGAAGAATATCCCTTGTCACACATTTGAGATACACTCAGCAAGTTCTATTCCAAGTTTTCAACCAAAATGACCTTGTCAAACTCTATTTTACCAGAGGATACATTGCCATGTCCTAACACATATCCCTTGGCATTGTTCCCAAAGGACACAAATCCTTCTCTTTGACTGATAAAATTGCTTATCAGGTATCTACATCCTGTCATGTTCATTGAGCCTCCACTATCAACATACCAAATGCTATTCAAACCTCTGGAGACCCTCTGCACCATATTGCAAATTAGTTAGATTTTGGAACCCAAGCCAGTTTGGCATTGGGTTTTCTCTTGAGAACAAGAATAGTTTGTTTTGGACCATTTTTAGAAATCCATGTCTTTTTGGCAATGGATTTTTCATTAAGGACAATGATGGAGTCCTTTTGAGGACCACCATCAACTTTGGTCATCAATAGTTTTACCAGATTCACGAGATTTTTAATCTCAGCAGTTTGTGAAACTGCTGATGATTCAGGTCCAACTATTGAAGAAGAATTTTGAGAAAAAGGCCTTTGTTGAGATTCCGTCTTTCTCTGAGAAAAAGTGTTATTGGTTGTTGTTTGTTGGGATAAAAAGTTTCTTCAAAATCTTGTTTGATTTGTTTTCCCACAACCAGTTGTAAGATTTTCTTGTTGTACTGATTTCCTTTTCTGTATCTACAAAATTCTGTTTTGTGGTTAAACAGACCACAAACTTCACATTTGTATGTGATTAAGGATCGATCTTCAAACAAAGAATATGATCAAACAAGTTCAATTCAGGTGCAGAATTCCTGAATTGATCACGAAATGATAATATAACTAGCAAAACAAGCAAATCATCTCAAACATTTTCATTTCATTGATAAACATAATCATTAACACTTTAAAAGCTTGTTTACAATGATAGATATCAGTTACAGAATCAACAAAACACTTGGGAGACGACACACTCAGAGAGGGAAACAAAAATGACCAAAAGTTAAACTTAGAAAATGATTCAACCTATATATAGACCTGCATTTTCGACCATTCGATTGGGCGAATGTGCAGGTTCGACCATTCAAGGTGGGCGAACCAACATGTATATACAATCAAAACTTCATTCGACCTCTCTGAGCTCCCTTCGACCAAACTTATCTACATTCGACCATCTGAAAGCCACCTTCGACCATTCGTAATCAGCAAAACATAATGGAATTCGCAATTCAATAGCACTAGTCGTACTTCGTGTATCTACAAATTCGCCCTTGACTATTGCTTGAATTGCTTCAGCCTTCGCTCTTCATCCAATCTCTTGTTCATTGTTTAAGTATTTTAGGGGGAGAAGAAACCAAAATCCATGGTTTA
Source organism: Ambrosia x helenae (assembly GCA_030844895.1). Taxonomy (NCBI): domain Eukaryota; kingdom Viridiplantae; phylum Streptophyta; class Magnoliopsida; order Asterales; family Asteraceae; genus Ambrosia; species Ambrosia x helenae. The sequence continues at coordinate 64,068,402 of CM061226.1, read as the reverse complement.
ATAACATCAGATTAACGAATTGATTGTTTAAAATGTTTAAACCCAAGATTTTAGGAGAAAACACTTAAACATTGAATAATCATAACAATTGTTGATTGGCAAAGGTTTATCGGTCATGTTAGATGCCTTACAAATCAAAATGGCATCTTAAAACACATTAAATCAAAATCTACAAATTTTGAAGATGAACAGACACGTTCGACCACTTCAAAAGGGTCGAATTTGACTTTTTGGTCGAATGTACCATGTTCAAACGGTCGAAAGTGGATAAAAATGGTCGAATGTACATTTTTAAAACTGATTTTTCACATTCGAACCTTATTTCCACATTCAAACCCCATTTCCCACATTCGAACTCTCGATTGGTCGAATGTGGAATTCCAAAATCCAAAAATCTCAAATTTTGAATATTTTGTCCGTTTTTAACGTGTTTTCTTGTTTTATTTTACAGTTTAATCATGTCTAAGCCACAGAATTCTGATACTCCCGCTGGTTCGTCAGACAAGGCAGCCGAGAAGAAACCAGTAGAAGACTTACATTTCGAAGAAGCACATAACTGTTGTGCTTATCTGGGCGATCTAAAGAAACATACATAATTCACAGGTATTGTTGACTTTCTAAAGAGAAGCCGTGTTGTTGTTGCGATTGCTACTCCTGCCATTATATACAGAGATCACCAAAGAGAGTTCTGGACAAATGCTAGAATGGATTTTTGGGACAACGAATCTGCTATCGTGAGTAAGATTCATGGGGAGTTAGTGATTATTTCTGAAGACGACATTAGACAAGCGTTGAAGCTGACAGATAAGAAGACTGATCCGAGATTTCTATCTTGGATTGAGCAGAGGAAGTGTTTCCTTAGAATGAAGTACAATGGACCGATTACTGATGGTTCATTACATAAAGGTAAACTGTGTCCGCAGTTCAAATACCTTGCTCACGTCATGCTACATGTTTTCGGATCTATGAGTGGAGGTTATGACGTAATGGGAAAGAGTATTAGCTCTTTGATGGTTGCCCTGATCTTGAACAAGCCATTCAACGTATCTGGAATGATACTTGAACACATGCTGGAATCATTGAGAGGGTTGAAGAATAAGAAGTTTTTATTATACCCGAGATTCCTGCAAATGATCTTTGATGAGAAGTACAAGAATTTGAGAAAAGATCCTACACAGATAGTAGTACAAGATCACATGAGTTTGAGCACGTTAGTAAGAAAGAAGGGTTATAAAGGTGTGCCGATGAATGAAAGACCACCAATGAAGAACTTGTTTGGTCACCTGATCAATCCAGGTTATAAAGATCCAGGTGTTGACAAAGCCAGGAATGTAAACAGTGATTCTGATGAAGATAATCCATTATGTCCTGTCGATCCTGAAGCTAAGAGGAAAAGACAAGTTGTGAACGTTGGTGCGAAGAGTGGAAAAGGGAAAGGAAAGGAAAAAGAGGATGATGCTTAACCACCAAAGAAGACATCTCGTAGGAAGATGAGTGTTGCGAAGAAAGGTACACACTTGGTTGATGAAGAATCGATGGATTCCGAAGAGACTTAGGTAGAGGAGAGATGGGATTCTGATAATGAGACTATTAAGAGCACCACGCCCAAGGCCACTATGGCTGGTGAGTCAGAAAGTCTAAACAAATCATTGGAGGAACAAAGATTGAAAAGTCCGATTGTGTTGGATGATGTTGATGAAAGTCTGGGTTTGGGATCTGAATATTTTGGTGGATCGCCAAAGACTGGAGAGAAACAGAAAAACCCAACTTATAAGAAGAAGGTTAAGGCTGTAGAGATTGAAAATCCGATGAAGAAAAGAGCTAAAGATATTGAAAGCCTAATTGCAGGAAAGAAAGTTCATGTGATGTCTAGTTCTAAATCACCCGTGACATCCCCAACAACCAAGAAACAGAAAACATCTGCTGCTGAGCAATCTGAACTTCCAACTGATCATTTCGATGATGTGTTGGATAGAGTCTTGAAGAAATTTAAGAAACAAAAGACTCCAGTTGCTGAGGCTTCAACTCCAAAGGTTACTGTATCAAGAGATGTGATGGATGCAGTGAACCAAAAGCTGACTGACATGATGAAAATCATTAACCAGCAACAAGCTGAGATTGAACAGCTTAGAAAGAATGACAGGAAGATGTTGGATGTAGTCAAATCTTCACAGGAGAGCCATGAAGAATTATCTGCTAAAATCAAGCTGCTCCAGAAAGAAAATCAGAAGTTGTTATTGCATGAGCAGAGAAATACTAGAAGGTATATCACCGTGAGGCTTGAAAACAAGAAGTTGAGAGCAAACAACAAGAGCATGAAGAATCTCATTGATGAATTATACTCTAAAGCTCCTCAATTGAAAGAAGGAGAAGAGGATAAAGAAAAAGATGAAGAACTTGTTGATTTCGAACCATCAGAATCAGAAATAGATGAAGAAGATGACGAGGATCTTGAACAGGATGCCGGTGATGCTCTTGAGAAGAAGAAGAAGAAAGATGGTGATGATAAAGATGGTTCAGGTGATGATTCTAGTGATGGTAATAGCTCTGCTGATAGTGATGATGATGATGACGATGATGATGATACTGATAAGTATAAGTATGAGAAGAGAGAAACAAGTAAAGATGCAGGAGAGTCTAGTTCAAAAGCTCCTGGTGGAAATACTGACGATGATGACATATTCTGGAACGAGAAGATCAGATCTTTATCTGAAAAAGAAAAGAAGTTATATCGCCAGATGTTGACTGATAGAGTCTGGACGATTGAGATGACTGGCAGATTTCCAGAGATTTTTGAGTCAGATGATATGAGGTTTGAACTAGAGTATAATGATCCTGATCTGGAAGATGGAGAAGTTTCTGCAGCTGTGACTAAAGAAATACTGGAAGGGTTAGCTAAACAGGTTGGTAAATCTCTTGAGGAGCTGATGAGTGAAAACCAAATACCGAACATTCCTGAAAAAGAAGCAGGAAATCACTCTGATGATAGAGATGTTCCAGTGTTTGAAGAAGTTGAGATGGAGGATATTACAAGTGAGGAATATCCAGAATACTTCAAGAATGATAAAGATTCTGGATTTCCTGAATTCTCTGAAGAGTTATTGAGTCAAGCTGAGAAACTTGCTCGTGAGAAAAGCAAGAAATTTGTTGAAGAAGTGTTTATGAACTCAGATTGTCAAAAGCCAAATGTTGAACAATCTGATGATCTGAAAGAATTGCTGAGGAAGTTTAAAGAAAAAGAAGCTAACCGCCCTAAGACTGAAGTTCAGGGTAGTTTCTACAAATTTCATAATGAATTGTTTAAAGGCAAAGCTCTCGGATGGAAGTATTTGAGACATCTAATGATATAAAGACACTACCGTATTGGGCTGTTCGCGATATCTGCATACATACAATGTCAGGTGCTTCAGTGAACAACAATCTTGTTGGTTACTTTGCAGATCGCATGGCGAGAGAGAGCAGAACGAAATGGGAAGTGTTCATCCCTCAGTATCCTAAACGGATAGTTCACAAGATGGAGAGAGATCAAATTACGGGGTTGAACAAGGTGACTTTGAAACATAAACCACCGACTGTTCTGAAACATATACCGTTGATGCCTATTCCTCAACATTTCTCTAAAGACTTTATGTGGTGGTACTATGACTGGAAGACAGTAGAGGCTATTATCGTTTTGAAGGATGGGAAGAACGACTTCAAGAAGATACCAATCTTTGACCCGATGTGGTTAATCAATTGCTCTCATGAGGACATTATAATGCTATATTACAATCCGATTTACTGTGAAGAGAAAGATAGTGAGCAGGCTACTAAATACCAACGTGTGGTATTTCTATGTTTTGCATGGGATGTAAACACGGGTTGTGATAAGAAGCTGGGGAAGTTTGTTCAAATTCAGAAAACTGAAAAGAAGAAACCGAAGCAAACTTTTGAACCAGTTATGACAAAAGAACAAAAGAAGTTGCTGAACATTAAGCTGATGAACAAGAGATTGGATGAAGAGTGAAGGCTGAAGCAATTCAAGCAATAGTCGAGGGGAGTTTGTAGATACACGAAGTGCGACTAGTGCTGTTGAATTGCGAATTCCATTATGTTTTGCTGATTACGAATGGTCGAAGGTGGCTTTCAGATGGTCGAATGTAGATAAGTTTGGTCGAAGGGAGCTCAGAGAGGTCGAATGAAGTTTTGATTGTATATACATGTTGGTTCACCCACCTTGAATGGTCGAACCTGCACATTCGCCCAATCGAATGGTCGAATGTGCAGGTCTATATATAGGTTAAATCATTTTCTAAGTTTAACTTTTGGTCATTTTTATTTCCCTCTCTGAGTGTGTCGTCTCCCTAGTGTTTTGTTGAGTCTGTAACTGATATCTATCATTGTAAACAAGCTTTTAAAATGTTAATGATTATGTTTATCAATGAAATGAAAATGTTTGAGATGATTTGCTTGTTTTGTTAGTTATATTATCATTTCGTGATCAATTCAGGAATTCCGCACCTGAATTAAACTTGCTTGATCATATTCTTTGTTTGAAGATCGATACTTAATCACATACAAAGATCATCACATACAAACAAAGAATATGATCAAACAAGTTCAATTCAGGTGCGGAATTCCTGAATTGATCACGAAATGATAACATAACTAGCAAAACAAGGAAATCATCTCAAACATTTTCATTTCATTGATAAACATAATCAATAACACTTTAAAAGCTTGTTTACAATGATAGATATCAGTTACAGACTCAACAAAACACTAGGGAGACGACACACTCAGAGAGGGAAACAAAAATGACCAAAAGTTAAACTTAGCCAATGATTCAACCTATATATAGACCTGCACATTCGACCATTCGATTGGGCGAATGTGCAGGTTCGACCATTCAAGGTGGGCGAACCAACATGTATATACAATCAAAACTTCATTCGACCTCTCTGAGCTCCCTTCGACCAAACTTATCTACATTCGACCATCTGAAAGCCACCTTCGAGCATTCGTAATCAGCAAAACATAATGGAATTCGCAATTCAATAGCACTAGTCGCACTTCGTGTATCTACAACATTCTCTTTCCTTCTCCTTCCTTTTAAATTCATCATGAGATCTGGAAGGCAAATTACTGACAGTTTTAGAGATTTGAGTTAGGTCTTCAGTAGTTTTTAGGTTCTCAACTCCTGATGTAGATGAAACTACTGATGACTTAATGTCAGCATTTTTAACTTCTGCAGGACTTTCTTTTTCAATTTTGAGAAAGTTCCGATGAAAGGATGTGCTTCTTTCATATGGGAGTTTGATTCAAAACTATTCTACTCCCATCATCAGCAGTTTTGGGAGTAAAATCAGTTGGTGTTTCAGTATGGTTGTACCCTATGCCAAACTTAACATTTGATGCAGTTTGTTTGTTAAGCAACATTTGGTAACCTCTACATGACTCAACCCAATTTTTACAATCAACCTTGGTATCAGCAAGCTCTTTTCTGACATTTCCTAGGTCTTCTATCATGATCTTAATATGTGCTTGGGTTTCAATAGCATTATTTGTTAATTTAAAAATTTCTTTAGATTTTGCCGCAAGTTTTCTTTCTAAATCACATTTTATTTGAGTGTATTTTCTATCAGAGTCATTTGCTTTGCCATGTAGATGCACACTGGTCTCTCTTATGAGAGCAAAAGATTCTTTTCAAGAAGTTGAACAAAGTTTTAACGAAGATTCTTTTGATACCTGAGACAAGGCAGATTTAGAGGTGCATCCTTCAAAAGCCATTAAGGCAAAATTCTTTCTGCCATTTTCAGGTTCTCCCCTGTTGATGTCATAGACCTTGTTGTCTACATCTGGACTGCATTCAGATGTGTCAAAAGGAAGACTGCTCCAATCAACATACCCTGATGTAAAAAGACTTTGTTGAGAAGGTTGTTGAGTTTGTGGAGGATGTTGAGCAGCTGGAACAGGAGGTGTTTGTTGTTGGCCCTGTTGTTAAGGAGGCATCTAAAGATATTGTATTTGAGACACATATTGGATTTGTGGAACTTGTGCCTGTACAAAATGGCACTCCCTTGAGTTCCATTTTTCCAATTATAACTGGAGTTGAACTGATTTCCAAACTGTGGTTAGTTAATGATAGAGCTTCTACACTCTCTAGCAAAGTGTCCCAACTTCTGACACTTATGACATCTAAGTTTACATTTGTCAAACCTAACTTTTGTTGAACTGTTCAATCCTGAAAATTTCCTTACTGACCTTTTATAAAATTTATTTGTTTTTATACTTAACATGGCCAGTTGGTGTAGTATGTCCATTTCTTCTAAGTCATCACTGCTAAATTTTTTTAAATCATCCATTATAAAGCACATGTTATCAATAGTTCGCTTATTTCCAACCGTGTCGTTGCCAATATCTAGACCTGAAAGACATGCTTAAAAAGGTCAGCATAAAGCCGGTGAGTTCATGGTTTTATTTTTATCGTTCATAACCCATTTTTCTTTCAAAACACTTGAGAAAGTATTTGCAAACGTTAATGAGAGTTTATTTTGTTTACGCAAAACATTATTTGGGAAAATACATATAAAAATCCCATTTTTAAAGGGATTTTGTTTATTTTGTTTACCGGTTATTCCTTTCTTAACATTCGACTCGACTAACTTTACCATATATTTACCTCCTCATAAAGATAAATATACCCAAGTTTCGTCGATCGAACATACATATAAAAAGTCTCTTTTACATTTTTAAAGGGTATTCCTTGACCTTCGACTCGACTCACTTTTCCATATATTTACCTCCCCATATAGATAAATATATCCAAGTTTTGTCGATCGAACCTTAAACCAAAAAGAGACTTCCACAATAACTTTTAAAAAACTTTCTCATATTACTATGAAAACCATTTTTCCCCCGGAGTTACCCCACCGGGCAATCACGTACGCCGAAAGCGGAAATGATCAAATAAAATAACCATTATTTGAAAAGTTAGTGCGCGTAACAAACATAAGAAATGTGCTACCTAAACTTAGGGTTGCAAATCCTAATACCGATGGCATCCCCATGAGCCCGTAACAAAACCAGACTACTTACTTTTGCCCTGCTCGTTGTTATAGTGGTAACAACAATTTTTAGAATATCGTAACACCCCTTGGTCCATCCGAGTTGACGCTAATCAACCGGGATGAGTCACAGTCAATGACCGATAGTACTCTCCCATATTCAACGTCTACATCACTTTGTATTAATGGTTACAGTTAACTGCGGAGACTGCACGTCCAACTAGACTTTTCCGTTACCTATGTGCCCATCTTATGTAGCAAATTTCCTTGCTTAGCAAGCAAACAAAGCCTGAAGCTTTGACCGACTTCCTCGTGCCCTATTACCAACAAAGGACACCTTAAAAGTCTATCACATAGAAGCCTAGTCTATTATCCGGCTAAAAGATAGTTTATCCAACTATGTAGACTCGTGTGTACTAACTCGAGTCTTAACATGCTTTAACTCGATGAACCGATCATGACTTATCTTACTTACGCGTTAACACACGACATAGTACCCAAGTTGCGCACCTGTCACTACTCGTGTGTAAACCGTGTTGGATTAATACTACGAAACGTATAACTTACCCTGAGCCGTAGCTCGTCTCGTTAGTCGGATAAATGTGTTTGCCTTGTACGCTTATTTCTAGGGAAAATATTCTTTGCAAGATACAATTCTTGTTATTAAATCCGATTAATAACAAATGTTACATCGTTTCCAAAATCCAAATATTTCAATGTTTTCAAAGCTTCGCTTTTTATACAAATAGTGCCCAAGTAAAATCGAACATTTATATATTTTGACTCCGAACAATAAACATTATGTAGTTACCGAAACCATTCGAAGACTCGTCATAGTTGACGTTTGCCAAAACAATATATCTTTATTTTGAAAATATCGTCCGGGATTCACTTATTATTGCTACAAATATCTTTTGTCAAAACGTCCCGATTTTTTGTATAAAAACACTTGAGAATTATTTATAAAAACATACACGACCATAATAATTGTGTTGTGCTTTGGATTTTATAAAAATTTCGGCAGAGTTTCTTCTGTTTTTGTACAGACCAAATTCTAAATCAAATGAAACTTACACGTTTCGACACTTGATATAAACTATACTTATTTATATAAATACATATAACAATATAAATACACGATATAGTCCAACCATTTAATCCGATATAAAATATTACTTCGTCGCGATTATACTTATCATTTATTATTTCGTCAGTTCGGCTCGCGAGTTAGTCGTTTGTTTGTATATACTTTAAAAAATATGTATATAAATAATAATGCAACAAAATAAATTCGAGATAGTTATACCAATTCCATACGCGCATAACCAGCATCGTCACGAACGACGTGTTGACCTGATATGACCGGATTTGACCCGTCTGACTGAATTGACTGTCACCGTGCTCCATGCCTCGAGACCAGAACCGACCAAATCTGACTCGAACCACACGGATCTGAACCGTACCAAATAGATCTGACCCAAACCACACAGATCTGGACAGATCTGGTCCACACAATTCAAACCCGACCTGAAATAACCATTACAACTGGATCTGAGTGAGTTGACTCGGTTTGACCGAGTAGTGACTAGACCAGATCTGACCGGACCCAAAACGAGCTGGATCTGACACGGGACTTAAACCTGACCCGAGCACGCAAACGGATCTTAAGCCAACCCAAGTCAACTCACGTTCAACACTACCCAAAAATAACTACCGGATCGGGCCATCACAGATCACCGGGAACCCGAACGACCATCACTGACACCATACCATAACCACCACCTGAAATCACCCAAACCACAACCATACCTGACCACCACAGCCACTGCCGACTACCACCATCAACCACAACCATCATTTTTCGTCGTCTGCCTAACCACCACCGTCGGACCACCACTGAAAACCCATCAGACCTGTCACTTGCAACACCATTGACCCGTACCCGAGGCCCATCGTGGACCACCGGGGCATCATCATCCGCATCCGAGCCCAAAACCCACCCAAAATCTCTATTGTTTCCTTCTGCAACAGCATAGCTACCATCTCGGTGGCTGCTGCTGTCCGCATCATTGAGTAGAGGGAGGGCATTCGAGGGAGAGCGTGAGATTGGGAGAGATAGATAAGAGTAGAGGGAGAGAGGTGTAGGAGAGTTTCTAGTGAGAGAGAGGAGTGATGGCTACCATAAAAAGTGAAGAGGGAGAAGAGAATATGGAGTTTTATAGGTAGGATTGTTGGTATGTGAGAGTATACCGCGTATCGAAGCCGTATTAACGTAACGTGCTTCAGTTTATCTTTGGGTTCATAGCTTATCACAAAAACTATTCGGTTTTATTCGAAATTAAAAATATAACTAGACCGAGCAAAATATAATATTAATTTCGTCGTCTGACGCGTTCTTTCAGGACACGCGTTAAAATCGCGTTAGTTTACTTCGGTGACAGTTTCCTTCCTTTAGACGATCCGGTAACTTCCAAAATTAATAAACGTCATTATTTATAATAAATATTTATTCCGAACGCTCAATTACGGTTAAAATTACATCGGACGCTGATCAGAATTCGCCGGTTGTCACAATATCTATGCTGGGCTATTACACTGTAAAAGTACAAAGGAGTTGTGGGATGCTTTTGAAAGAACAATTTGGTGGGACTAAAGGAGGTTATTGAAAACAACCGTGAAATACTTAACGAACAATATGAAACATTCAGTCATGTTAAGTGAGAGTCATTGACTCAACAATTTGAGAGGTTTAACTGTCTCATTAGTGAACTAAAACTGGTGGTCTAACTTATCCTAATTCAACTTTGAACCATAGGTTTTTGAGATCATTACCAGACAAATGGGACACTATTGCTATAGTTATGAGAAACTCATTTGGATTTAAGGACCTATCTCTGACCCAGCTTCATGGTAGGCTCTTGACTTATGAGAGAGAGCATAACCAGAAAAAGAAGCTTCAAGACACTGGAAAAGTGTCTGATGATTATGATTTTGGTAATACAACACTTTTAGGTCAGGATGAGGTGCCTGGTAATAGTAAGGATTAGAGTTATGATCATTTAATTGACATAACTTCATGTCAAAGGTGATATCCAGGCATCTGATAACATATCCTTTGAGTATGATGACCTTAAATATCTTGACCCTGATGATTTGGAAGAAATTGACATAATGCACCAATTACTCTGCTCACTGTTAGAACTAACAATTTCTACAAGAAAACTGGCAAAAGGTTCCAGGGTTGACTGGCAGGTCAAAGGTGGGGTTGGATAAATCTAAAATCAAGTGTTATAAATGTCATAGACTTGGTCATTTTGATAGGGAATGTAGGAGTCAGCATGGTACACCTATGATTACCTATCCAAATCAAAGGCCACAGACCAACACTTATCAGGTTTCCCATAATACCCCTAGACCAAATGTGAAAAACACTACTCATTTTGAACAGTCCGCATCCACTGTTCCTCTCCAGTATGTTCAAACCACTAATCCTCAGATCCATTATGTTCAAACCCCTGTTGCTCAGGCACATGTGCCAATGACTACTACTCCCACCCTCTACTCCTGCAGAGACCAGTCAACATGTTGATGCACTTTCTGTGGACGTCACTATCGAATAGACTAGGGTTGAGTCTTGTATTGTATTACATGAGATTGTGGTGATCCATAAGGGTATTTTGTAGATGCATTATTGTGCGACTAATGCTTTGGATTACAATAAACATGTGTTAATGGTGATTATCGAACGGGCGAAGGAGAAAAAACTGTGGGCGAATGAAGGTTTTGGTGGTGCGAAGGAGAGAAGATATATGAAGGAGAGACAAGGAGTGCGAATGTAGATTTATTGTTTGTAATGCTTGGTTCACACGAAGTGTTTGGGCGAACCTGCACATTCGACCATTCAATATGGGCGAATGTGCAGGCCTATAATAAGTTAAGCAATTTTTGAAAGTTGGTTGTTGGTCATTTTTATTCCCTCCTGTTTTGTGTCTCTCCCTAGTGTTTTGTCAACTTATTTTCACGTCATATCTGATTGTAATCTTTATTAAAACTTGTAATTTGAGTTGATTATGAATGAGAAAAACCTTTGAAAGATGATTTCTGTGTTTTGATTGTTTGATTATCATAATTGTGATTGATTCACGGATTCCGCACCTGAATCAAACTTGTTTGATCAATCTCTTTGTAGATTTGACGATCCTAAGCGCTTACAAAGTGGTATCAGAGCCATTATGGATCAAACAACCACAATTTGATAATTTTACAGCAGATTTGGACCCTATTTTGATCAAAAACTTTTTGTTTTCATTGATAACATTGAATTGGTGATAAATTGATTGATTAGAGCTTGTTTTCATGGATAAAATGCATAATTCTCTTTGATAAACTTGTTCCAAATCAAATCCGAATCAAAACCTAATTAAAATCATCAAATTCTTTCAACTTTTTAAAAATTTGATCAAAATCAACTGATTTTCAAAGAATAACCGTTTTTGAAAGTGCAGGGTCGAACCTAGGGAGATATGGGCGAACGTGTGTGTTAAACGGTCGAACCAAAGGATTTTTGGTCAAAGGTGGTGTTTTAAGTGGTCGAACCAAGAGTTTGTTATTGTATTGGTGTTCATTCGACCATATCTGTTTCATTCGACCATTCAAACGGTCGAAGGAGTTTTTCATACGGTCGAAAGAGAGTCAAACGGTCGAAAGAGATTTGTGTTTGTTATATCTTTCATTCGTATCTTTGAAAACGGTCGAAGGAGAACATTTTCTCTCATTCGACCATTCGATTCATACGAAGGAGAAAACTGTTTTAAACTTTTCTAATCTTTTCGTGTTTAGACATTTTCAGATAAAGATGTGGAACTTTCCGACTACACCACGACCCAACACGACACCACAACAGCAGACAACCATGGATCTTTGGTCGGTTGCTGCCCAAAACACTAGTCAACCATCACAACCTATCAACTATATGGCTATGACTAGTTCTTTTCCTCAACATGTTGCGCAACCACAACCGCAACCGATTGGTGACTATTGGGGAGTAGCAGCAGCGGTTCACACACAGACGACCAATGCTATATCAACGCTTATTCAAGACTTTTCATCTGGAAGTGGAAACCGACCACCTAAGCTGATGGAGATGGTCGACTACAACACGTGGAAGACTAAATTCAAGATCCATTTGGAGGTTATGGGTTTAGAGGGAACTGAGGCATGGCAAATGATTGCAAAAGGCTATGTTGCTCCGATCTTGGAGAACACGGGAGAGCCTATTCCTTTGGAGAATCTAGCAGACGATGAGAAGAAAAGGTTTGCTATTGAGAAAAAGGCGTTTTCTTAATTGTCCCAAGCTATCAACACAGATTTGCTGCATCAGTTTGGTTCGTGCACTACTTCTAAGCAGCTGTGGGACATGTTGAGAAACAGACATGATGGGAATGAGAAGACTAGGAAGCTAAGGATGGAGGAGCTTCGCAAAGAGTTTGAGAATTTTAGTTACATGGGTAACGAAACTTTGAAAGAGTTGGTTCCAAGGTATTGCCACTTACTCACAGAGCTGTCAAGCTATGAGATTAGCATACCTATGTCTGAACTGGTGGACAAGTTTGCCGATGCGTTGCCACCGTATTGGAACCAGCATATTGAAGTGTTGAAAGAAAAGGATGCGTACCAGTATTGGACGATCAATGAGTTTATACAGAAACTGGAGAACAAAGAGATGGAGGAGAAGAGGAAAGCAAAGAGGGCTCAAATTCATCAGAATCCGGAACTTTATCTTGGTGGTACATCTTCTTCCCATACTACTTCCACTTCTACTACCAATGTTGCTCCACACATCGCATGTGTCTCTAACATCGTTGAACCACCCAAACAACCAATCAACTACCTTGCTCAAACATCTTCATATACCTCACCATCATATCCTACAACAACTTCCTATATTCCACCATTTTCACCCATGCAACAAGCAACGTGCTACTCTGCTAGTCAACCTCAACAACAACAACCTTACAACCCTCAAATGAACCAAATTCAACTTAACCAAAATCAACCAAACCAAAGCCCGATTGTGTTGGAGACTTCAAATCTGAATAATGTTACTGTTGAGATTGCTCAACAACATGTAGCATTAGTTTCAGCGATGGTAGCATCATACAATGGTCTGGTTGCTAGTCAAATTGGGAACAACAATTTGACCAATGAGGACTATGCACAGATCGACAAGGAAGAGATGGAATTGATGGATATACAGTGGGCTTTTGCAAGCATCATGAGAAGAGCCACTGATTTTATTCAGAAGACCGGGAGAACGGATCTTTCAACTTTTCCTAACACCACTTATGGCTTCAACAAAGCCAAAGTAACTTGTTTTACCTGTGGTGAAAAAAGTCATTTTAAAAGAGAGTGCACACAGCCAACACAACAAGGTAATCGAAATCCATTCAACTCTACATATCAAAACCGTCAAACTCAAAACCAAAACCAAGTATCATACAAAGTTCCAACAACATTTCAAGCTTTCAACCTCACAACAACTATCAAAACCGCCAAAATAACCAACAAAATACCAATGCTAGACAATCCACATCACAAAACCAAAACCAAACACAACAGAACTCAAACCGAACAATCATCCCCATATCTACACCAAACACACAAACCCAAAATGAAAACCCAAATCAAGCTTTGGTGATACAGAAGGATGAGGGTTTCGATTGGACCGGTATGCAGTTGGGTGTGGAAGAAATTACAGCTGGTAATGTGGCTTGTGTGGCACAGAAGATGAACTTGGATGAACCGGTGGAGGTTGAAGAAGAGATTGTGTCTGAGAAGATGAGTGAGTTAAGATTGAAGAGGTGAATGATGAGATGAATGTTGATATTGATTGTGCTGAGAAGAAGACTGGAATGGTTATAGATACTGTTGCTGATATTCCAGAACAGTTTGATTCCACTTATTCTGATGAGGAAAGTGATTCTGATTCTGAATCTAGTGTTAATTCACTGGATGACGACATTGACCAGTTACTTGCTGAAGCTGATTTCTTGATGACTCGGAAGTCATGCATGGTGGATGATGCTTGCAGCAGAATTGACTACTCCAAGTTTTTCGCTGGGAAGGAAGCTCATTTTGCTCTAATGGCAATGACAGAACCTCCTAAGCAGGTAAGTATCGAATCTACTGTTAATTCAACTTGTGTTAAAAATTGCAAAATTTGTGATAAATTGACAGATGAAAATAAGCAACTCAAGGTTCAACTTGAGAGTGCAAAAATCAATTGTCAATTGTATCAGAAAGAATCAAAAGAGTTTAACAAAGTACTTGATGGGTATAAGAAAGATATTTCTGAATTGAAAAAGACTTTGTCTTTAAAGCAAATGGCCATAAACAATTATATCAACGATTTAGAAAACACAAAATTAGAAATGGCCACCATCAAGTGCTTTGCCGAGAAAGTAAACAAAAAGCTTGAAAGCTATAAGCACATTGCTTATGTAGTTGATCACATCATAGAAGAACCTTCACAGTCGAGTAGTGCAAACTACAAAGCTGTCCCATCTCCGGTGTTGTTCGAAAACCATAATTTGCATGTGATAGCACCGGAGAGCTTAGTCAAATCTGACTCTACATCAGATAACGAGTCCAAACACATCCAGTGTCAGAGACCCGTATTCTGATGTTAGACCTGTTCTGGGAAACAATGAAGGTGTGGTTGCTGCTGATGATTCTGATGAAGAGGATGAACAGTCTGAGACGGTTGTTGAAAAAGTGAGTGATATTCCTAATGAAAATCATATCATCAATACTGAACCGGTCTCACCATCTCAGATTGTCCATCCCATGGCTAATGCTCACAGAAAGAATCAATCAGCAAAGAATGTTGATAAGAAAGTTAAAAAGTCTGTTGTTAAGAATGCCGAAAAGAAAGTAGTTAAGAATGTTGAAAAGAATGTTGTTAAGTCTGTTGAAAAAACCAAATGCTGAGAAAAATGAATCGTGTGATAAACCTGTGAAAGTTTTCTATCGGATGCAAGGCTCCGATAAGATTATGTCTGATGAAGAATATCCGATTCAATTTGCAAACTATTCTAAAATTGAAAAGATCTGGCAGGAGAGTACCATTTGGTTTCCGAAACATGAACGAACCAATGATATTCCTCCAGCCATTTTAAAGAAAATTCATTCGGATAATTCTAAAGACTCAAAGGTCAATGTCACACAATTTGATAAACCAACAGACAAGTCAAATAGTTTTATTGAGCCGACTTACTTAAAGGACCCAGCTCCTGAGAGTTTAAGAAGACAGTGTATGGTTGATCAATATCCCATTGCTAGTTATTCTAAGTCGAACATCAAGGAAAACTATGAAGAGTACCGTGCGTGTTTTAAGTGCGGGGAAAGGGGTCATTTACTTGCCACCTGCCCGTATGTACGACACAAGAGGCACGAGTTGGAGATGAAGCAAAGATATGATTGTCCGGTTGATAATCACAGTTATCCACAGAGACGGTTTTTCCCTCAACAAGCATCTTTTTATAACCAAAACAACTATTTCAAAAGGAGGGAAAATCGTCCGATGACTTATGACAGACGCAACCGGATAGCCACTGAGAAACCATTGAAGAAACCATTGAAGAAACCATTGGTGAACGCAACTGCTGAAAATAAAAAGGTTCCTGCTAAACCAAATGTCAAACGAGCAGTTGGACCTGTCTCTGTTAAATCAGAGAAGGTAACCAAGAAGGTATCGTTCAAGGAAGAAGTAAAGAAACCGGCTGAGACCTCAAAATCTCAGATCCGGATCTTGAAATGGACTGAATAATCTTGGTCATCAAAGGGTTATGAGGGTGCTTCAACTTCATAAAATGTGAAATCTGAGAAAGAAAAAGTTTTGTGTGAAAAGAAAGAGGTTGATAAAACCCAAGATGTTTGTGAGACAACTGACTCTTTGAAACAATCAGTTCAAAGACCCAAGACCAAACAGGCTTGGGTCCCCCGAAATATCAATGGAGGCTATGTAGCGTTTTCCGGGAGCTTCAGCTGGCCCTGTTAGCAGTCTTTGGATTGTTGACAGTGGAGCTTCTGGCCATATGACTGGAGATCTTTCGCTACTGTTCGATATTCGAAATATCAATGGAGGCTATGTAGCGTTTTCCGGGAACAATGGAGGCTATATTACCATGGAAGGTAGTGTGAGTAATGGGATCGTGAGCTTCGAGAGAATTTCTTATGTGAAATAGATAGATTACAATCTGTTGAGTGTCAGTCAGATATGTGACAAGCAATTTTCTGTGTACTTTGACGACAAATCTTGCTACATACTCAAGCTGGCGTTTGAATTACCGAAAGAGTGGGTGATGCTAAAGGCGCCGAGAGTGAACAACCTGTACATTCTCGATATGTCAAAAGCTATGACCACCCAAGGCCAAGTCACATGTTTCCTCTCCAAGGCTACAGAAAAAGAATCCATTATGTGGCATAGGAGGATGGGACACATTCACCTCAGAAAGATGAATCAATTGGTGAAGCATGAACTTGTCACAGGCGTAAACGTCAAACATTTTCACCTAAATGACAAGTGTGTGAGTTGTAAAAAGGGTAAGCATCACAAACAATCCCATAGACCAAAGAAAGTTAATTTCGTTGAACTGCCACTTGAACGTTTGCACATGGATCTGTTTGGACTGGTCAAGCGTAAGAGTCATGCTGGGGAGTTATACTGTCTTGTGGTGACTGATGATTATTCAAGACTTTCATGGGTGATGTGCTTACACAGGAAGAGCGACACATTTGACAACTTGAAAGTTCTGTTCACTCGTCTGGAAAATATCTATGGTCTCAAGATCAAGACGATTAGGAGTGACAATGAGACGGAGTTTAAAAATGCACAGATGGACGATCTTTGTGAAAACAAAGGAATTCATCATGAATATAGTGCTCCGTATACCCCACAACAGAACGGTGTCGCAGAACGTAAAAACAGGACTCTAATTGAAACGGCGAGGACAATGCTTGCGGATTCAAATCTTCCAGTAATGTTCTGGAACGAAGCAATTTACGCAGCTTGTTATACTCTTAATCGCGTTTTAACGGTGAAGAAGTTTGGCAAAACTTCTTATGAGCTGTTGAATCGTCGCAAGCCGAATTTAGAGCATCTAGAACCGTTTGGAGCTCCTTGTACTATGCTTAATCCATCTGAGAAGTTTGCACCGAAGGCTGAGGAAGGATATTTTGTTGGATATGCAACCCCGCTCAAACGGGTATTCAACAAAAGGACTCGTCAAGTCGAGGAGTGGGCTAACGTTGAAGTACAACGGTACACTCAGAATTTACAGGGAAGCGGTCCAGACTGGATGTTTGATTACAAAGATTTCTTTGAATCATTCCATCTAGATAGCTTGGTTGAAGAGGCTGTACTACGTTTATATTACGAGGTCGAAAACGCAGTGACTTCACCGTTAGTGCGTCCGATTACCGTGAATCCTCAAGCAGCTTCTAATGATACCAACGTTCCTGTCGTTGAAGAAGAGGTATTTCAAGAAGCTTCCACAACGTTGAATTCATCAGAATCAGAAGATGACGACGATGATATTACAAGTGAAGCTATCTTAGACCATGCTATAGTGACATCACCAGTGAACCCAACTACAAATGGTGCTTCAACATCGAATGTGGGTAATGATCTGGTTTCAGCAGAGAACTTAACTACTCAGACGTGAGTCCAAGTACCGATTATCCGGAATCTCGGATACATCGAATTCACCCGATCGAGCAAGTTATTGGTGATCCTGGTAGCAGTGTAATGACAAGAGGACAATTGAGGAATGCGAACTCACCAGAAAACCTTGGCAATCTTGCTTTATATGCCAAAATACAAAAATCTGGTTTTCAGAATGACTGGTCTTTTGCTTGTTATGTTTCACAGGTGGAGCCGCGAACTTACAAGGATTCTCTTTTGGACGATGCTTGGGTGGAAGTAATGCAAGAGGAGTTGTTGCAGTTTCAGAAACTTGGCGTCTGGACACTGACAGATCTGCCCCCAGGAAGAAAGAAGATTGGAACGAAGTGGGTGTTTAAGTGCAAAAAGGATGATAGATGAGTGATTGTAAGGAACAAAGCTCATTTGGTTGTACAAGGATTTCATCAGGTTGAGGGAATCGATTACAACGAAATCTATGCACCAGTTGCACGCTTAGAGGCAATCCAAATGTTTTTGGCATTTGCGTCATACAAGAAATTTAAGGTGTATCAAATGGATGTCAAGAGCGCATTCCTTTACGTTGTGGTCAAGGAGGAAGTATACGTAGGTCAACCACCAGGCTTTGAAGACCCTATTCACCGGGATAAGGTCTACGTACTGAACAAAGCTCTCTACGGGTTGCACCAAGCTACAAGGCGATGGTATGAGGAGCTGAGCACGTATCTTCTTTCAAAAGGATTCAAGCGAGGTTTGGTAGACTGCACACTGTTCACTAAACGAACAGGCGATGACTTGCTTCTAGTCCAGATTTATGTTGACGATATTATATTTGGGTCTACTAACGAACTTCTGTGCAGAGAATTTGAATGTGTTATGCAGGAAAAGTTCGAGATGAGCGCAATGGGAGAGATGCAGTTTTTCCTAGGCTTGCAGGTGGAACAAAGACGAATGGGGATCTTTATTCACCAGACGAAATATGTTTCTGAAGTCTTGAGCCGATTCCAGATGGATGATTCGAAGCCGATGGATACCCCAATACAACATAATCACGGGATTGGAGTTGAGGCTAAGGGGGAGCTAACTGATCCATTTACATACAGAACAATCGTCGGATCTCTGATGTATCTCACTGCCTCCAGACCTGAAATAATGTTTGCCACATGTCTCTGTGCACGTTATCAATCATAAGGTTGTCCGTTGAGAGGACTATGGTACCCTAATGATGATAATTTTGACCTAATCGCTTTTAGTGATGCAGATTGGGGCGGCTGTGACAAAGACAGCAAATCCACAACGGCTGGATGCCAGTTTATAGGGAGAAGGCTCGTGACCTGGCAATGCAAGAAACAGACCGCAGTTGCATTATCCACATGTGAAGCAGAATACGTTTCAGCATCGAGCTGCTGCTCACAGGTTCTTTGGATCCAACAACGGATGGTGGACTACGGTTTGCAATTTCTTAAAACCCCTATTTACTGTGATAATGAAGCCGCAATCGCATTAACAAAAGACTTAGTAAATCACTCAAAGGCTAAACATATCC
Source organism: Ambrosia x helenae (assembly GCA_030844895.1). Taxonomy (NCBI): domain Eukaryota; kingdom Viridiplantae; phylum Streptophyta; class Magnoliopsida; order Asterales; family Asteraceae; genus Ambrosia; species Ambrosia x helenae. The sequence continues at coordinate 64,049,108 of CM061226.1, read as the reverse complement.
GGATTAAATATCATTTTATCCGCGATTGTTATGCTAAAGAGTTGATCGATATGGTCAAAATCCACACTGATTACCAACGCGCTGATCTTTTTTACCAAAGCTTTTGATAAATCGAGATTTGAATATCTTTTGAAAGCTAATGGTATTAAAGAAAAACAAGACTGATCACCACCTCAGTTTATCGATTTTTAGTTTAATTTTTACTGTTTTTCAGAAAAATTTCGAAAATCCAAAAACATTGAAAATTTTCAAAATCCATAAAAATTAGAAAATTTCTTTGCTGACTGCTATATCTTCTTCCCTTAGATTAACGCCGTCAGATTTCTGTGAACAAACGATATCCAGCTTATCCTTGGGAACAGTAAATTCAAAAATTTATAAAAATCAGAAAAACCAGAAATGATTTCCTGGAGAAAAAGGGGAAATGATAGTACATCAGTGGGGATCTGACACATTCTAAGAAATGTAATGCTATATAGGGCGTGTGTCTGAGTCTGTGCGATGTGCTGATAGACTTCGTAGACCTAATACTGCGTGCCTGATACATACATATCAAACGAATTGATGTGTGGATGAACTCCTCATTGGCATATGGTCTTAGTACCGTAATTTCGTTTGATAGGGTATTTGTACAAAACTCAGAGGTTTAGGGTCGTTATGTTATTAGTTGTCTGGGGATAGCCTCTCTGATCTTCTGCTGTAAGTCATTACGGACCTAGATCAGATAGGGTGTCTTTATAAAAGAGCTTTATGCCAAATCCTAAAGTTACCGAATTGAGGAACTTTCCATGTTTTATGATGATCAAAGATTATCTATTACATCGTATTAATCACTGATGCTAATCATGATTAATATCAGTCCTCAACCTGGTAAAGTGCACATGTTACTTTGCTGCATTAATTTGCTGACCTGTATACCTCTGTGCATTATACCTTGTAAATTACAGACGACGAAAGCATAATCACGCTTCACAATGAGTCTTTGTGCATTTACTTCTTGATACGGGAGTATGTCGTATGCGTGGGAACCACAAACAATTATGTTTATACTATACATAATAGTATCAGTCTAAAGCACTGCACAAAAGTCTGCATGTGAGTTTATGTGGATCACAATATCAGCAGCTGTTAGATCACACATTGTCTTTAATGATAATAATCAAAAGATCAATGGTGTGATCAGATTTCTCAATAACTGATATGATCCCTTTACCGGAAATCCCAAAACATTTACTTTTTTTTTTTTACATTTCTGCATTTTATTTTCTCGTCAAAAATTACAAAACTCAAAAAGATTTTAGGTGTGTTTTAACATAAACTTTAGAAAATCCAAAAAGATTTTACATTTCTATCTTATTTTTGATAGCTGATGGTGGTTGATGACGATTTTCTTAACCTTGATGAACCATTTGAGCTTTGTTATCTTTAATTGAGAAAATATGATTGTCGGATGCTTAAAAGTTGGAAAACATTTTAAACGGGACTCGATTTTGAGATTTGGTATAATTTTCAAAATTCCTGATTCACTTACGCCCATTCGTTTGGGTCGAAGGAGGAATTTCTTCTTCTTTCGTACGTTTCATTTTGGGCGAATGTGAGAGTTCTTTAGTTGTTTTCTCTTTCGAACCCTTATGTCTCATTCGTACCTTTCATTAGGGGCGAAGGAGACATAAGCTTCACATTCGACCGAGGTAAACGGGCGAATGAGAAGTCTATATATATCATTTCTGCTCATTCGAACCCTTTACAAAAAAAATTAAAAAATTCTGAGTTAAAGTCCACTTTTTCCTTGTGCCTTTCAGACCTTTCCATTGTGTTCATCTGTTGATTCTCATCATTTTCCAATCATTTTTATAGGTTAACATCAAGTATTGAAGGATTAATCGATGCATTTCTGTTCAAACCCTAACTGTCCTTAAACTATGATTAACACATGATAATTGTTTCTATTTTTTATTAGGATTCATTATGTCAATGTTTTAGGGGGAGATAATCCAAAAACTAAGATTTCTAATTCATCAGATTGATCAATTGATCATTCTGTTTATACGAACCCTAGTTTTGATAAGAAAACATTGAAATAATGATTGATTAATAAAATTGATTGTTTGGAAATGTTATTCGGAGGTTTTAGGTGCAAAATGTATCAAAATAACAAGTTGAATTTCACTGATTTTCAAAATTAAAAATTTGAATTTGAACAACAGTCCCTTCGCACCTTTCGAACGGGCGAAGGAGATGTTCTTTTTGGGCGAATGAAGACAAATGGTCGAATGAAACTTTTATTCAAAAACTTTTACATTCGCACCTATGAAACTTCACATTCGTACCCATAAACTCTGATTCGCATCTCCGTTTGGGCGAATGAAGAGTTCAATTACCAAATTTTCAAACTTTGATTATTTTGTCGATTTTTAACATGTTTACATGTTTTATTTTGCAGTTTAAACCATGTCTGAACAGGAAAAACCTACTGAACAAGCTGGATCATCTGCACAAGCTGCTAAGAAAGGAAATGAAGAATTGTTGTCGTTTGAGAATGCGCATAACTGTTGTGCATATCTTGGGGATGTAAAGAAGCATACTGAGTTTACAGAGATTATTCAGTTTCTGAAGAGAAGTCGGGTGATAGATGCAATTGCTACACCTGCCATTATCTATTGAGACATGATACAAGAGTTTTGGACGGAAGCAAAGATGGAATTCTGGGAGTGTGAATCGTGTTTGGTGAGCAAGATACAAGGAAAATTGGCTATCGTTTCGGAGAATGATATCAGGGAAGCTTTGAAGCTTCAAGATGAAAATACTGATCCCAGAGAGCTTAGTTTTACTGAATAGAGGAAATGCTTCCTAAGGATGAAATATAACGGGCCGATTACTGATGGTTTGTTACACAAGGGAAAGCTTTGTCCGCAATTCAAGTATTTGGCGCATGTTATGATTCACGTCTTAGGTTCAGCTGCAGGAGGTTATTATCTGATGAGAAAGAGTATTAGCTCAATGATGGTTTCACTGATATTGAACAAACCGTTCAATGTATCAGGGATGCTTATGGAACATCTGTTGGAACCTGTCAGAGGCACAAGGAATTTGAAGTTTTTGTTGTATCCTCGATTCCTTCAGATGATATTTGATCACAAGTATAAAGAGTTGAAGAGGGATCCAAATCAGATTATAATTCAAGAACATATGTCCATCAATACTGTTAGGACAAAGAGGATTGGTGAAACCACTTTTGTAAACCTTAGTCTAATTCACTTCTGTCATTTTTGGCTAAGTATAGAAGTACTGAATAGAAGACAAGAAACTGCTGATTAGAAGATATGAAGAAGTGCTGAAGTTGCAGAAGTTCTGAAGTCCAAACCAGACAAGTTCACTTCAGAAGTACTGAAGACAAAACTACTCTTCAGTAGTTGTCCTTCATCAGCACTTAGCAGAAGATATTTGCCACCGCCCTTTTGCATCAGTAGTTTATTGTTTAATATAACTTTTAGCTTTATTTTGTTTCTTTCAATGTTGCAACTTGTGCAACTTGTAACTGGACTTTCTGTGCTTGCTTTTTAGGCAAGATACATGCATGTAATCGTCTATAAATAGAAGGCTTCAACCTTCTATTTTAGACATTGATTTTTAACAGAAAAATCCTTCAAAAACTCTCATTGTTATATTCCATTTCTGTATTTATTGTGAATCTCTCTAAGTATCTAATTCTCATTTACAACTTAGATTCATAATAAATACTTTGTCATTTATCTTGTTTCAAACATCAAGGGGGAGTTACAACTCTGCCTTTGCATAAAAAGTGTCGCTTTAACTTATAACATTCCGCTGTGCTTATAATCTGATTTACAAGGACTTGCTAAACACTTAAGTGTCAAGATAGCAAGTTCTTACTTAGCAAACAAGAGCAAACTGATCCAACAATTGGTATCAGAGCATTGGTTTATCTGATCACATATCAATCTAACAAATTGAGAATCAGACACAAAGCTCTTATTGATATTCAATAAAAAGATCAAAAGTTCACTTTTTATCAATATCCATCATTTAAAAGAGTCATCAGACAAATCTATACTCTTTAAAAATGGATCCACACAATACTGGTTCTGCCACCAAACCTGCCATGCTTGTGAGAAATGAGTACAATATATGGCAGAAAAGAATGGCACATACCTTGTCACAAACCAACACTGGTTGTTGGAGATCTGTGATATATGGTCCACACAAACCAGTAAACATAAACCTTGAAACTAAAGAAGGGATTCCTAAGGATCCCAAAGACTATACAGATGAAGATTTCCTAAAACTTGAGCTAGATGCTAAGGCATTCTCTATGTTGGCAATGGCTCTCCCAAATGAAATATACTCTGGCCTTTTACATTGTGAAAGTGCCAAAGAACTTTGGGACTGTCTTAAAGAACAGTTTGGAGGAACTGAAGAGGTGATTGCCAACACCAGAGAAATTTTGGCTCAACAATATGAAACATTTGCTTACATTAATGGGGAAACTTTGACACAACAATTTGAAAGATTTTCCTCATTAATCTCTGAGCTAAAGTTAAATGGTCAGACCTATACAACAGTATCTATGTTACATAGATTTTTAAGGTCTCTACCTGACAAATGGGAAACTTACTCCATTGTCTTAAGATCCTCACCAGATTTTAGCTCCCTCACTCTTACAAAACTCCATGGGAGATTACTCACTTTTGAAAGAGAAATCGATCAAAAGAAGAAATTACAAACTTCTGGTAAAACTGCTGATGACTACCTACCAGGTAGTACAGCACTTTTGGGACAAGATTCACCAACTTGTTCCTATGGATCTTATGACAATATTGACATAACCACTGGGATCTCATCAGAAAGATCTTTCCCAGGTTATGACAATGATGACCAAAGTCAAACTGCTGATAATCTATGTTTTATCATGGATGATTTGAAAAATTTTAGCAGTGATGACTTGGAAGAAATGGACATACTTCACCAACTGGCCATGCTAAGCATTAAAACTAACAAGTTTTATAAAAGGTCAGGAAGGAAATTTCCAGGATTGACCAGTAACACAAAAATTGGTTTTGACAAATCTAAACTGAGATGTCACAAGTGTCAGAAGTTGGGACACTTTGCTAGAGAGTGTAGAAGCTCTAGCTTTAACCAATCACAATCTGGAAATAACTATAACCCCAATTATAATAGGAACAATGGAACTCAAGGGAGTGCTCATTTTGTACAGGCACAAGCTCCTCAACAGCAATATATGCCTCAAGTACAATATGTTCAAGTGCCTGCTCAACAGATGCAGAGCCAACAATCAATCCCTCCCTTTCCAGCTGCTCAACTTCCTCCACAGCCTCAACAACCCCCTCAACAAAGCCTCTTTACTTCGGGGTATGTTGACTGGAGCAGTCTCCCATATGACACCACAGAGTGTAATCCTGATGCAGACAACAAAGTGTTTGACATCAACTGGGGAGAACCAGACAATGGCAGAAAGAACTTTGCCTTAATGGCATTTGAAGGCTGTACCTCAAAATCTGCATTGTCTCAGGTATCAAAAGAATCTTTGACAAAACTATGTTCAAACTCTTGCAAAGAAACTTTTGCTCTCATAAGAGAGACAAACGTGCACCTACAAGGCAAAGCCAATGATTTAGAAAGAAAATACACACAGATAAAATGTGATTTGGAAAGAAAACTGTGTGCTAAAACAAAAGAGGTTTCTAAATTAACTGACTCTGCCATTGAAACCCAAGCACAAATAAAAATGATGCTAAATGACCTGGGAGATGTCAGACAAGAGCTTGCTGACACCAGGATCACTTGTGAAAAATGGGTTGAATCTTGTAGGGGGTATCAACTACTGCTAAATAAACAAAGTGCTTCAAATGTGAAGTTTGGCATAGGATACCATCATGTTGAAACACCAACAGATTTTTCTCCCAAAACTACTGAAGATGGGAGAAGAATTGTTTCAAATGAAACTTCTGAAGGGAAAGAATGCACATCTTTCCATGAAAACTTTCTAAACAGAAATCCTGGCATTTTTAAGGAAAGTACTTCAGAAGTATTTACAAAAACTGACAATAAGCCATCAGTAGTTTCATCTACTTCAGGAGTTGAGATCCTGAAAACTACTGATGAGCAAAATCTTTTCACAACTGTCAGAAATTTGCCTTCAGAACAAAAACAGAAGGCAAAAGCATGTGAAATTTGTGGCCTGTTCAACCACAAAACTGAATTTTGTAGATACAGAAAAGGAATTCAGTTCAATCAAAAATTTAAACAACAGGTTGTGGGAAATCAAATCAGAAATGATTATGAAAAAGTCTTTAAACCCAAGAAACAACAACCTGAAAACACCTTTTCTCAGAAAAAGATAAAATCTCAACCAAAATCTTTTTCTCAAAATTCCTTGTCAGTAGTTAGACCAGAATCATCAGCAGTTTCACAAACTGCTGAGATTCAAAATCTAAAGAACATGGTAGAACTACTGATGACCAAGGTTGATGGTGGTCCTAAAAAGGATACCACCATAGTTCTTCATGAAAAATCCATTGCCAAAAAGACATGGATTTCTCAACCTGGTCAAGAACAAACTGTAACTGTTCTCAAGAGCAAACCCAAAGCCAAACAGGCTTGGGTTTCCAAATCTAACTAATTTGCTTTTATGTGCAGAGAGTTTCCAGGGGCTTAAACAGCATATGGTATGTTGATAGTGGAGGCTCTATGCACATGACTGGATGCAGATACCTGATAAACAACTTTATCAGCCAAAGAGAAGGATCTGTGTCCTTTGGGAACAATGCCAAGGGATATGTGCTAGGACATGGCAATGTCTCCTCTGGCAAAATACAGTTTGACAAGGTCAATCTGGTGGAGAACCTTGAATACAACTTGCTGAGTGTGTCACAAATGTGTGATAAAGGATATTCTTCCTTTTTCACAAAGACAGCTTGCAAGATCATCTCACCAGAAGGCCAGAAGTTGATTGAGAAGATTATAGAAGATCATACTTTGCTGATTGCCAAAAGATGTGGCAATGTCTATGCAGTGGACATTGAAAAAGACAAAGTATTGAACAACACTGCCTGTTTCTTCTCAAGGGCATCAACTTCAGAAACAGATCTCTGGCACAGGAGACTTGGCCATGTGAACTTTAAAACCATAAATAAAGTCACAAAAATGGGCTTGGTCAGAGGTCTACCTTTGAAAGTATACCAGTGTCAAGAACACTGTGTATCCTGTTTAAAGGGAAAACAGCATAAGTCCTCTTATAAGTCTATTGAAGAATCAAAAACAACTGCATGTCTTCAACTACTCCATATGGACTTATTTGGGCCTGTCAAGATCATGAGCCTTGGTAAAAAGAAGTACTGCTTAGTCATCATTGATGACTACTCAAGATTCACATGGGTATTCTTCTTATTTTCCAAGGATGAGGCTGCTGAAATCATCAAGTTCTTCATTCTACAAGTAGAGAAACAATATTCTCTATCTGTCAAAACCATTAAAAGTGACAATGGGACAGAGTTCAGGAACAAGACTCTGGATGAATTCTGTTTGTCTAAAGGGATTATTAGACAATACAGTGTTCCCAGAACTCCTGAACAAAATGGTGTAGTAGAAAGGAAGAACAGAACATTGATAGAAGGAGCAAGAACAATGTTAGCTGATTCTGGACTGCCATTGTACTTTTGGGCAGAAGCAGTTAACACAGCATGTTATGTTCAGAATAGAGTTCTTGTGGTCAAGAGACATTCCAAGACTGCCTATGAAGTTCTTCATGGCATGAAGCCCCTTATCTCCTTTTTCAGGGCTTTTGGGTGTCAATGTTTCATCTTGAACATCAAGGAATCTATCTCAAAGTTTGCTGCCAAAGTTGACTCAGGTTACTTTCTTGGTTACTCTTCAACTAGAAAAGCCTACAAGGTTTTTAATTCTCACACCAAGATAGTAGAAGAAACATTGAATGTCAAGTTCAATGAGTCAAAACACACTCTTATTCCAGCACATCCTGCTGAACTCTTTGACCTTGACAACTTTCACTTTGGACCTGAAAAGGCTGTTACTTCTTCCAAACCTACTTATTATGGTGATCAAAGGTTTGAAGATGAGGATCCTGCACCATGGACTCCTCAAACAGTCATTAAGTCAACTACAACACCATCAGAAGTTTTCCAAACTTCTGATCAAACAAATACTGAAGGCCAAACTCAAACATCTGCTTCAACACCTGCAACTACTGAAGAAGCTGCAACTGCTGAACCAGATATCATAGACCTCAGTAGTTTGTTTGAAGAACCAGAGCCACCTACACCTATCAGTGGTTTACAACAACTGATTGAACACAGAGATCATCCACTTGATCAAATCATGGGTGATATAGCTACAGGTGTTCTGACCAGAAACCAGCTCTCCAACTTTTGCCTATTCTCAGCCTTTATTTCACAGTTGGAACCAAAGAAGTACCAGGAAGCCCTCAAAGACAATAATTGGGTGCAGGCTATGCAAGATGAACTACTACAGTTCAACAAGCAACAGGTCTGGGAAATCTGTCCCTTACCTCAAAACAAGCAACCAATTGGTACAAGATGGGTTTTCAGGAACAAACAAGATGAAGCTGGTATGATAATCAAGAACAAGGCAAGACTGGTAGTTCAAGGGTACTCTCAAGAAGAGGGAATTGACTATGATGAAACCTTTGCTCCAGTTGCAAGGCTTGAGGCCATCAGGTTATTTCTGGCCTATGCCATTTCCAACAAAATAAAAGTTTATCAAATGGATGTGAAAAGTGCATTTTTATATGGTAAAATCAAGGAGGAGGTGTATGTCTGTCAGCCACCTGGGTTTGAGGATCCTTCTCATCCTGAGTGGGTGTACAGACTGGATAAAGCTCTATATGGGCTCAAACAGGCTCCAAGAGCCTGGTATGATACACTCTCCACCTTTTTACTCAAAAATAACTTTACAAGAGGTGCCATTGATAAAACACTTTTCATTAAACATGTTGGAAATCATGTCTTACTTGTTCAAATTTATGTTGATGATATCATCTTTGGTTCAACAAACACAAAATTGTGTGATGATTTTAAGAAACTCATGCAATCAAAATTTGAGATGAGTACCATGGGAGAACTGCAGTACTTTCTAGGACTGCAGATCAAACAACAAACAAATGGAACTTTTATACATCAATCAAAATATGTTAAAGAATTATTGAACAAATTTTCTTTAAATGACTGTAAATCATGTTCCACTCCCATGACACCTATCACACAAGTTGAACCAAATGATCAAGGAAAACAGGTTGATCAAACCATGTACAGATGCATGATAGGTTCCCTTTTATACTTAACTGCTTCTAGACCAGATATTATGTTTTCAACATGTGTCTGTGCTAGATATCAATCAGCACCAAGGGAATCACACCTTATTGCAGTCAAAAGAATTTTTAGATATCTGAAAGGAACTCCAACACTGGGAATCTGGTATCCTGCTTCAAGCAATACCAAGTTATCAGCATTTTCAGATAGTGACTATGCAGGGTGTAAGATGACAAGAAAGTCAACATCTGGTGGTTGTCAATTCCTGGGTAACTGTCTAGTGTCCTGGCAATCAAAGAAGCAAACATCTGTTGCAACTTCAACTGCTGAAGCTGAATACATTGCAGCTGCAAGTTGTACATCACAGATACAATGGCTCCAATATCAACTTCTTGATTATGGAATCAAAGAGACCAAGACACCTTTGTTTGTAGACAGCAAATCTGCCATTAGCATCATTCAAAATCCGGTACAGTTCTCAAAAACTAAACATATTGAGATCAGGTACCATTTCATAAGAGATTGCTATGAAAAAGGCAAGATTGAGGTGAAGCATGTAGCAACAGCTAATCAGATAGCTGACATCTTCACTAAGCCCCTTGACACATCAACATTTCAGAAGTTAGTTTCCATGCTTGGAATGCTAAATTTGTAAGTGTTTATTTTATTTTTTTTTCTGCATATCAGTTAGAATCCAAGTTAACACTTGATTCTACCCAACTCTACAGCAAACTTCTACATCAATCACTACTGATATGCATCAAAATTTTTCTTTTTCCTTTTTCCATCCTTGATTCCATCCTGTTTACCATGGTGGAATCAAAATGAAAAATTTATTTTTCCTTTTTTCCACCCCTGATTCCATCCTGTTTACCTTGGTGGATTTCAGGTTAACCTTTTCCATCTTTTTTCTGGTTTTCACTTACAAATGTCAAGAGTCTGAAACAAAACTTCTGAAAAACAAAAACAGTTTGAGAGAAACTACTGATGAACAAAAACAGTGTGTAACTTCTGATAAAATAAACTTCAGAAGTTATGAATAAAGTATTTATGAAAACATTTCTCATCAGATGTTAAACTGCTGAAGAGAAAATGGGAACTACTGATGAAGTAATCCTTCATCAGCAGTTTAAGTCAAAAGGGCAAATCTGACTTTTCCCATCATCAGAGGTTTGACCTAATAAGTTTAAAACCTCTGATAAAGAGATTTTTAACCAAAGGCGGTTTTAAAACTTCTATTAAAGAAGATTCAAGCGGTTAAAACTTCTAATAAATACCTTTTTCACACACTTATCCTTTTAAACTCACAAAATATCCCTCCTTCTCTCTCAAAACTCTCTCAAAACCTATACCTGAAAATTCACTGTTCGATTAAACACCCAAACCACAATGGCTCTAGTTCTAAAACAGGGACACAATCAAAGAGCTTTTCTTGAAAAACAAGAAGGCTGGTCCCAATACGATGAGATCATTGATCTTGTCGTCAAATCCCAATACTTTACTGCTCTCACAATTAACCCACCAATTCACACTGAAACTCTGAATGAGTTCTGGGCAAATGCTGAGACGGTTACAATGGGTGGTGAGGTCATTTCCCTCAACTCAAAGATAAAAGGGAAACAACTGACCATCACACCGGCCACACTAGCAACAAGACTGGGTCTGGATGATGTAGCTGCCCCTGACCATGTTGCTAACAAAGATATTCATCTAACCATGACTGAGTGTGGTTATCAAGGTACTCTCTCCCATGCAACAATATTCAAAAAATATTTTGAACCAAAATACAAACTTTTGTTTCATTATATAATTATGTGTTTGAGTCCAAAAACAGGGTCATATGACCAGATGCCCTCCACTTTTCAACCAATATTTCATTCCATTGTGAATGAAACCAAATTCAGGGCATCAAAACTGTTTTTCCATGAGTTGGTGTTACATCACAATAATACCAAGAAAAAGTTTTTGTTGTACCCAAGGTTCATTATGCAATGCATAATAGGGGAACTGGGTAATGAGGTGCTTGTGGGAAAAATTTCAACTTTAAACCCTTTAACATCACAAGCATACTCAAGACTGAACAAACCGGCTGCCTGGCCAGAAGATGATCAGGGAGAACAACAACAAGTCCCCCTGAAGCCCACATCTTCCACACCCACACCACCAAAAGCCAAAAAGCCCAAGCCAACAAAAACTGTAACCCACCAACCCAAAAGAAAAGCTGTTCAGGAGGTTGAGATGCCTGAACATGCTCTTGAGCATTCTGCTCTTCAAACTGTTGAGACTGAAACACCCTCTCAGTCTCATCCATCTCTAACCCCACCAAGAGCACCCATATCTGTTCATTTCAAAAGAAAAAGACTTAGAAAAACATATCAAACACACTCTTCTTTTGAAACTGCTGAACAACAAACTATTGCCCAAACTACTGAACCTTCCCCACAAATTTCTGAACAAGAGGCAATTGAAATTGCCAAACTTCTCTCTGGGCTAAGAGAGAATGTCCCATCTGATCATGTCAGTCCCCATCAACCACAACAAACAGGGGACATAACTACTACTTTAGACATGGATGTGGACATCATTAGCCCTATCCCAAGAGATGAGGGTGGACCAGAGTCTTTAAGCCCAAATTTAGAGACTCTTGGGGCATCTGAGGCTGCTACTACTCAGTTACCACCCAGTGGTGGATCTGAGGACAGAAGTAACATAGCTAAGACCTCAGATGTGGCAACTACTGATGAAGGCTTAATGCCTGAAGTAGGAAATCCTCAGTACCAAGAAACAGAGGTTCATGAGAGAACTGAGTTGGGCTCAGCTCATGATTTAACTGAGACAGTCCTCTCTGAGGGCAACATCAGGGATACAGATGATTCCATTAATTTGGATGATGTTTCAAAAACTCCAACTACTGAATTGACGGCACTTTCTGAAGGTCCTGCTGCAAAGGTATCCAGGCTCAAGAAGCCAGTCACCTCTGCACAGGTTAAAGTCCACTCAATCCCTAAAACCCCTAGAGTGGCATCCTCTGTACAACATGAGGATCTCCCAAAAACACCCCCTTCACAGCAAATGCCTACCCAATTCCCTGGGCAAACAAGCATAGACCTGAACCAGCTATGCAGCCCAGAGGGTCCCCTGTACCACATGATGAACACACTCATCAGAAATCACTTCCAAACATATACAGCTGACTTGGAGCTGTCAATCAAGAACCAATTTGGAGTGATCAAGACCAAGATGAACGATCTGTCAAACAAAATAGACTTCAACAGTCAACAGATTGCTCATCTTCAAGGACACTTCTCCCAACCCTCTGCTTCAAGGGTTAGAATTGATGAATCCAAAAAGGGGGAGAAGATCAGGGAACCTAAGGAGTCATTCCAAGCCAGAGTAAAGGCACGAGTGGCACTTCTTGAAAGAGATCAGAAAGATCAGGCCAGGAAAGAAAGATTGGCCAAACAGTTTGGTGTCTCTATTGAAGAAATTGAAGCTGCTGAGAAAGAAGATGAGACCCAAAGTTCTGATGATTCCCTAAGGTGTAATGAAGAAACTTCTGATGACCAAACTTCTGATGAAGAATCAGAAAGTACTGAAGACAATCCTTCAGTAGCTGACAAACCATCAGCAGTTGTCAGCACTTCAGAAGTTAACACTTCCCAACCTCAAACAACTGAACCTTCCAGAACCACTGCTCCCATTCAACCAACATCTGATCCCATCAGGCCTACATCTGTCACAACAATGACTGTATTAAACCCTTCTCCCATCTCTCATTCAGCTGAACTATTAGAGAAGAGTTTAATTGCAGCCAACAAGAAGGCCAGAGAAGATCAGATTTGGAAATCCCTGGAAGAAAGGGATGATTTGGACTTAAGCCATGAAGAAAAACTTCAGGCTTATGCAGCTGAACTACAAAGGCAGGCTAGCCTTGATGAGATTGCTGAACAGGATAAAAGACAACAACTGGTGTCTTATATCACCAAGAACAGCAAGACTAAAGCCTTTACACTCAAAGGACTCTCTATGCAAGAGCTGACAAGAAGAGCACAACTGCTTGCAGACAAAATGGCCACAAGCAAAGAAGGAAAGGCCAAGAGAGCCCAGATAATAGAAGAGCTAGTAGCAGAAGGATATGGTTCAAAAGCCTCTGTATCCAGATGGAAAGAAGAAAGACTAATGGATACATATAGAAAATATTTGGCTGCCAAGGCTGCAAATCCTGAGAAGTTTCAAACTGCTGATCCTTCAAGATCAGTAGTTAGAACTTCTGGTGTATCTAGAAGATCTGCTGCTCAGAAGAAGAAGGCAGAGGACAATGTCAAAACTGATTTCAAAATGGTACTACTTGAGGGAAGCTCAATAGTCCATTCAGATTTTGACATTGAGGAGAAACCTCTGTTAACACAGTTCAGGGATCCTTCCAGTTTTGCTTATCAAATACAAAAGACCATCACAGAAAAGCTGCATACCAAAGTAGTGACTGAACACCATCTCCCAACTGTTCAGATGCCTGGTATGCAACAACATCAACAAGGAAAAGAATCCCACCTGAGGCTATCTGAAACTGAAGACATCCAGCACTCAGGACCATCAACCCAAGGGACAAGTCTGGTTCTCTATTCTTCTGACTTTAACAAGTCAAAGATCCCTATCATCAGATGGTCACTTACGGATAACAACTCAGTACTGTTGACAAGAAGAGACTTCTCAAGCAGGGCTTACAAGAAGATCAGTGATCTGAAGAAACTGTCAACACAAGACCTGCTCACAATTCAACATCTAGACCCACAGAGAGGATCTCTGTCTGATAATCTGTACAACCAGCTCAAGAACACCATGTACAAAGAGATATGGAAGATTGTTCAAGACAGAAGAAACACATAAGGAATTAGTAAGGTTTTGGCTTCATCAATCCAGGGGAGATTGTTAGGACAAAGAGGATTGGTGAAACCACTTTTGTAAACCTTAGTCTAATTCACTTCTGTCATTTTTGGCTAAGTATAGAAGTACTGAATAGAAGACAAGAAACTGCTGATTAGAAGATATGAAGAAGTGCTGAAGTTGCAGAAGTTCTGAAGTCCAAACCAGACAAGTTCACTTCAGAAGTACTGAAGACAAAACTACTCTTCAGTAGTTGTCCTTCATCAGCACTTAGCAGAAGATATTTGCCACCGCCCTTTTGCATCAGTAGTTTATTGTTTAATATTACTTTTAGCTTTATTTTGTTTCTTTCAATGTTGCAACTTGTGCAACTTGTAACTGGACTTTCTGTGCTTGCTTTTTAGGCAAGATACATGCATGTAATCGTCTATAAATAGAAGGCTTCAACCTTCTATTTTAGACATTGATTTTTAACAGAAAAATCCTTCAAAAACTCTCATTGTTATATTCCATTTCTGTATTTATTGTGAATCTCTCTAAGTATCTAATTCTCATTTACAACTTAGATTCATAATAAATACTTTGTCATTTATCTTGTTTCAAACATCAAGGGGGAGTTACAACTCTGCCTTTGCATAAAAAGTGTCGCTTTAACTTATAACATTCCGCTGTGCTTATAATCTGATTTACAAGGACTTGCTAAACACTTAAGTGTCAAGATAGCAAGTTCTTACTTAGCAAACAAGAGCAAACTGATCCAGATGCTGAGACGGTAAAGACTACCACGCCTAAGGCCACTGTGGAGGAGCAGAGAATGAATAGCCCTATTCACTTGGATGAAGAGGATGAGGGTTTAGGTCTGGGAGCAGGAGACTTCCCTGGTTCACCAGTTCAGGGGGAGAAACCAAAGAAGCCCCAATTCAAAAAGAAAGAAAAGGTGGTAAAGCCCGCAGAGAAACGAGCTAGAGAGATTGAATCGTTGATAGAAAGAAAGAAGTTGCCATCTGCTTCTAGCTCGAAATCACCAGTTGCTGCTCCAGCCTCAAAGAAGCAGAAAACCACAACTACTTCAAGTACTGAACAAGGAGCTGATATACCTGTTGATGCCTTTAATGAAGCATTAGATAATGTACTGAAGAAGATGAAGAAGGGTAAACTGCAGAGGTTGCTGAAGTTTCCACTCGAAAGGTTACAATGGATAGTGATGTGATGAACACTGTTAACCAGAAACTTACTGAAATGATGAACATCATAAACAAGCACCAGACAGAGATTACCCAATTGAGACAGAACGACTCAAAGATGTTGGATGTAGTGGTTACATCACATGAGAATAATGAGGAACTGAAAAAGAAGATTAAACGGTTGCAGAAGGATAATAAGAAACTGTTGAAACATGAGCAAAGGAACACCATAAGGATTATAGCTTTGAAGGGAGAAAATAAGAAGCTGAAAGAGAGTAATAAAAACATGGATAATCTGATTAAAGATTTATACTCTCGAGCTCCTCAGTTGAAAGAAGGTGAAGAGGATTAAGAGCTAGACGAGGAGCAGGTTGATTTTGAACTATCTGATGATGAGGAGGAGGATGATGAGGATCTTGATGAAGATGCTGGTAAAGCTCCTAAAAAGAAGTAGGATGATGGAGATGAGGATGGTTCGAATGATGGATCTGGTGATGAGAGCAGCTCTGCATTTGATGATGATGATGATGATGATGATGATGATAATGATGATGATGATACAGACAAATATAAGTATGAGAAAAGGGAATCTGGAAAAGGAGGGGAATCTAGTTCAAAAGCTCCTGGAGGATCAGTGGATGATGATACGATCTTCTAGAATGAAAAGCTGAAGTCTATGTCTGAAGATGATAAACAGATGTATCGCCAGATGCTTACTGATCGAGTCTGGACGATTGACATGACGAGCAGATTTTCTGAGATCTTTGAATCTTGTGACAGGGTGCTTGAATTAGAGTATAATGATCCAGATTTGGAAGATGGTGAAGTTTCGACGGCGATGACAAAAGAGATTTTTGAAGGTTTAGCGAAGCAGGTTGGGAAAACGTTAGAAGAACTGTTGGCTGATAACCAGATTCCTGATCTACCTGAAAAGGAAGCTGGAAATCATTCTGATGATCGTGACGTACCTGTGTTCGAGGATATAGAAGTTGAGGATGTGACTAGTGAAGAGTATCCAGAATATTTTAAGAAAGACAAGGATTCTGGATTTACTGCTTTCACTGATGAGTTATTGAAAGAAGCCGAGAGACTTGCAAAAGAGAAGAGTGATAAGTTTGTTGATGAAGTGTTCAAAGGGCATGATAAACCGCATATCAAACAATCCGATAGCTTGAAAGAGTTATTGAGGGAACTAAAAGAGAAAGAGGCTAATCGTCCGAAAGCAGAAATTAAAGGGAGCTTTTATAAATTCCACAACGAAATGTTTAAAGGAAAAACGTTGGGTTGGAAGTTTATAAAGCAGTTGAAGTGTGTTGCAGTGAAATGGGAGAAGGGGATACTCTACATTGATAGATTTCATGATTTGAAGACTCTCCCATTCTGGGCTATTCGTGACATTTGTCGTCACAAGTTAACTGGAATGTCAAATGATCAGATTGCCTACTTTGCTGATAAAATGACAAGAGAAAGCAGGATGAAGTGGAATCTCTTTGAACCTCAGTATCCAAAGAGGATTGTTCACAAGAAAACCATTGATGATATTACTGGTTTGCCCAAGGTGACTCTAAAGTACAAACCACCCAAAGTGTTGAGGCATATTCCATTGTTGCAGATTCCTCAACATTTTGCAAAAGACTTTATCTGGTGGTACTACGATTGGAAGATTGCAGAAGCTGTGATAGTGTTGAAAGATGGAGACAAGAATTTCAAAAAGATACACATATTTGATCCCATGTGGTTGGTGAATTGTTCACATGAGGATATTATTATGTTGTATTTAAATCCCATTTTCAGCGATGTGAAGGATGCTGAACAAGCAAGTAAATACCAGCGTGTGGTATTTCTGTGCTTTGCTCATGATATCAATGCCGGATGCGACTATGATAAGAAGCTCGGCAAGTTTGTTAAAGCTCAAGAGGTTCCTGAAGCGAAGAAGAAAAAGTCAAAGCAAGTATTTGAGAAGGTGATGACATTGGAAGAGAATAAACTGTTGCGAATAAAGCTGATGAACAAGAGAATGGATGAAGAACGAAGGCTTAAACAATCCAAGCAATAGTCGAGGGGGAGTTTGTAGATGCATTATTGTGCGACTAATGCTTTGGATTACAATAAACATGTGTTAATGGTGATTATCGAACGGGCGAAGGAGAAAAACTGTGGGCGAATGAAGGTTTTGGTGGGTGCGAAGGAGAGAAGATATACGAAGGAGAGACAAGGAGTGCGAATGTAGATTTATTGTTTTGTAATGCTTGGTTCGCACGAAGTGTTTGGGCGAACCTACACATTCGACCATTCAATATGGGCGAATGTGCAGGCCTATAAATAGGTTAAGCAATTTTTGAAAGTTGGTTGTTGGTTATTTTTATTCCCTCTTGTTTTGTGTCTCTCTCTAGTGTTTTGTCAACTGATTTTCACGTCATATCTGATTGTAATCTTTATTAAAACGTGTAATTTGAGTTGATTATGAATGAGAAAAACCTTTGAAAGATGATTTCTGTGTTTTGATTGTTTGATTATCATAATTGTGATTGATTCAGGGATTCCGCACCTGAATCAAACTTGTTTGATCAATCTCTTTGTAGATTTGACGATCCTCAGCGCTTACACATTTTATGGATTTGATGCATTTGTGAATATAGACCAAAACATAAGTTCTTGGTTCGAACCCTATTAGGGTCGAACCTGCAGGTTCGACCTCATTAAAGGGGCGAATGTGGCTTATGTTATTGGAATATAAATAGCAATCTCATATGTTGGTTTTCATTCAAGATTTTGAGTTTGTGCTTTGAATGCTCTCAAGGGGGAGGTCATGCCCGACCTCCCCCGGCCCCGAGATAGATGTTTATCCTACTGATGACAGTGCCTGTAACCGTTTATGATGTAATACGAATCTGTGATGACATTGTTTTCGTCGATTTCTGTCTTGTCTCATATCTTCCGTCTAAAACTGAGTTGTTTTCGCTTAATCGATCCGTGAATTCGGTTTTTAACCGGATTCTCACAACAGAGTTTTTTCACACAAGGCTTTGTTGGTTGGAGTAGTCTACCAGATGAGTTAACAAATGAGAATTTTGCTCTTGTTGCCAAAGCTGAAAATGAACCAGAAAAGATTTGCTTCATGGCTATGGACACAATTGTGGAAGAGGTTGAATCTGAGGATGTGGTGACTGAATCTGAAAATGTGACTAATGATATTGTTGATGCAGTAGGTCCAGATGAAATGTTTGAAGAAGAGGTTGTGAATCTCTTAGATCCTTGGGGGTGATGATTCTGAATGCAAGTGTGATTGTGCATTGATGGCTGCTGCTAAGGTATCTCCTCAAATCTTAAAAGATTTGGTTCAAACAAATGTGTAATAGCATTTGCTAACATTAAAGAGGTGAATGAAAACCTCAGGAAGAAAATTTTAGATGATGAAGTTCAACTTGAAAAACTTTCAAAAGAGTTAAAATCAAAATTGACTGAAAAGATTATGATATCAACAAAGGAACAAGTGTGTGTGATTCTAAGACCACATGCTCAATATGTGCTAAAAAGAATCACAAAACCAAAGAGTGCCTTTATCTCAAAAAAATTTATGTCAAAATACAAGAGTATAAAGCTAAAACTCTAGCAAGTCAAGTGGTGAGTACTCCAAAAGGAAAGCCCAAACAGACTTATGTACCAGCCCAAACATATGTTACCAAAAGTCTTGAAACATCTGCTCCCAGGGATGTCCAAGTAACAAATGCTCCACCCTCAAACAAGTACCCTAGAGGATATGGACAACCACCTTGTCATAGTTTGTCACATGTTTATGAAGAGCCCAAGAGGCCCTTAAAACCAAGAGTGAACAGAAATCCTTATGGTTACCATCATCTGATAGGAAATGGTCCAACGTCTATTGCACCAAGTGTTGAAATTTAAGCACTGGCAAATGGTCACCAACAGTTGTTGAATCTGGTTCAAAAACTGGTTCAAACCACTGATCATCTTCCTATGCTTGAGGCTGAAAAGTTTGGGAACCTATCCAAAGCCAACTTGTCTTTGGACACTCACCAAAACTAATCCATTACTGATGTGCAGGGAGCTTCTGCTTGCTTAGATAGTCTATGGAATGTAGATAGTGGAGGCTCCAGTCACATGACAGGATGTAGAGCCCTTCTTCTGGACTTCTTAGCTCATGGAGGGGGTGATATATCCTTTGGTAATGATTCAAAAGGTAAAGTGTTGGGTTCAGGGTGTGTTCAGGCTGGGAAAATCAATTTTGAAAATGTCAATCTTATTGATAATCTTAAATTTAATCTTCTTAGTGTCTCACAAATGAGTGACAAAGGCTATGTGGCATTCTTCACTAAGAAAACTTGTAAGATTATTGGGCCAGAAGTGGTTAAAAAGATTGATACCATCATAGCTAAGAGCAAAGCACAACTTGTTTCTCATAGGAGTGGAAATGTGTATGTAGTTGACATGTTGAAGGATAATCCCATGGAAATTGTTTGTCTGTTTTCTGCTGCCTCCACTAAAGAGACAGAATTGTGGCATAGGAGACTGAGTCACACCAACCTTCAAACTATCAACACTCTCTCCAAACAAAGCCTTGTAAGAGGGCTTCCATCAAATAAATTCAAGTGTGATGAGCTTTGTGTTTCCTGCTTAAAAGGGAAATAACATAAAAGTTCTTACAAATCCATTGATGAGTCCAAAACAATTCAATGTCTTCAATTGTTGCACATGGACTTGTTTGGCCAAGTTAAAATCATGAGTCTAATAAGAAGATTTTGTCTTGTCATAGTTGATGATTTTTCTAGGTTTACATGGACTTACTTTTTACACTCTAAGGATGAGACTGCACGTATTTTGAAGGATTTTGTCACCAAAGTTGAGAAACAATATGACTTTCCAGTTATAGTCTTTAGAAGTGACAATGGAACAGAGTTTAAAAATAAGGAGTTGGATGATTTCTGGGTGTCAAAAGGAATTGTGAGGCAGTATAGCATTCGAGGAACACCAGAACAAAATGGGGTGGTTGAAAGGAAAAACAGAACTCTAATTGAGGCTGCAAGAACTATGCTAGCAGATTCTGGTTTGCCATTGTCCTTCTGGGCAAAAGCTGTAAACACTGCTTGCTATGTTCAAAACAGAGTTTTAATCAACCCAAGACATCAAAAGACTGCTTATAAATTTTGTTCAAAATCAAACCACTGATATAATTTTTCAAAATCTTTGGCTGCCCATGTTTCATTTTAAATCTTAAAGATTCCATTTTAAAATTTGTAGCCAAAGTAGATTGTGCGTATTTTCTGGGATATTCTTCTACTGCCAAGGCCTATAATGTGTTTAACACAAGGACTAGGACAATAGAAGAAACTCTAAATGTAAAGTTCAATGAACTTTCATCCTTAAAAATCCCAGCAAATCCTGTTGAACTGTTTAATTTAGAAATATTCAAATTTGAAGATATTACTGCTAAAGCTAACAGCGCAGGTATTCCACCGTCTCCACAACAGGATTACAGATTTGATTTTGTGATTTCAAGTCACTACAAAGTAACTTCTGCATCAGGGGAAGCAGATGTTCAAAACACTTGTCAAAACTCTGCCACAACTGTGTCAACCACTGTTGGCCAGTCTCACCCTCAAACCACTGCTTCATCAAGTTCAACCACTGTTCAATCATCTGTAGACCAAAGTTCAACCTCTGTTGACAAAGGTTAGTCCAACTTTATACCACTTGGACCCATTCCCCATCTTCCATTTCAAACAAATGTTGGTACTACAGAAGTGCAAATAGATGTTACAACAACAGAGTCACCAAACCTCTATCCCTCACCTCAAAATGCCATCATACCATACCAGGGAGATTTAATCTACCTAAGAGCTCATCCACCAGACCAAATTAGTGGTAACATCAGAGAGGGAGTGCTCACAAGAAGCTAATCCTCAAATATCTGTCTTTTTGCAGGCTTTCTATCTCTCACACAATTTGTCAAGTACCAAGAGGCACTAAAAGACAATAGTTGGGTAGAAGCCATGCAGGAAAAGCTCCTTCAGTTCAAAAGACAACAAGTTTGGTTACTTGTACCACTGCCAAAGGATGTCTGTCCAATTTGCACAAAGTTGGTCTTCAAAAACAAAACTGATGAAAGGGGTATAGTTGTCAAGAATAAAGCCAGGCTTGTGGTTCAAGGCTTCAGACAAGTAGAGGGGATAGACTATGATGAAACCTTTGTTCCTGTAGCTAGGCTAGAAGCTATCAGACCTTTCTTAGCCTTTGCTGTCAACCACAACATCAAGGTGTATCAGATGGACATTAAATGTGCATTCCTTTATGGAAAAATTTAGGAGGAGGTTTATGTATGCCAACCACCTGGTTTTGAAGACACATTCCATCCTAATTATGTTTACAAGCCCAACAAAGCTCTGTATGGACTCAAACAAGCACCAAGGGCATGGTATGAAACTATTTCCACCTTTCTCCTATCCATTGGTTTCACAAGAGGTAAAATTGATAAAACTTTATTTCTAAAATGGAGAGGGGAAGGTTTAATGATTGTTCAAATATATCTGGATGACATTATTTTTGGATCCACATGTAACAAAATGTGTGAAGAGTTTAGGGAACTCATGACAGCAGAGTTTGAGATGAGTGCTATGGGTGAACTTCAGTGCTTCCTTGGTCTCCAAGTGAAGCAGCTGCAAAATGGCACTTTCATTCATCAAAACAAGTATGTTAAAAACTTACTCACTAAATTTGAGATGAATGATTGTAAGCCATGTAGTACACCCATGAGCACAGCCAAGCTACTCATTATTGATGACAAGGATGAACTGGTTGACCAGACACACTACAGATGCATGATTAGGTCTTTATTGTACTTAACTGCATCTAGGCCAGACATTATATTTGCCA
The DNA here is from genome assembly GCA_030844895.1 of Ambrosia x helenae. Lineage (NCBI taxonomy): Eukaryota > Viridiplantae > Streptophyta > Magnoliopsida > Asterales > Asteraceae > Ambrosia > Ambrosia x helenae. The sequence continues at coordinate 64,026,823 of CM061226.1, read as the reverse complement.
CTTGTGTTTGTGCAAGATCCCAGGCTTCACCTAGAAAGTCAAACCTCATTGCTGTGAAAAGGATATTCAGATACCTAAAAGGTGGTCCCACACTTGGTATTAGGTATCCTGCTAATGGAAACATTGAGCTTTCAGGTTATTCAAATGGTGATTTTGCTGGCTACCACATAACAAGGAAGTCCACCTCAGGAGGGTGCCAATTTCTAGGGAATGCCTAAGTCTCTTAGCAAAGCAAAAAGCAAGCAGCTGTTTCCACCTCAACAGCAGAGGCTGAATATATTGATGCTGCAAGCTGTACAGCCCAACTCATGTGGCTTCAAAATCAACTACTGCTAGAAAGTCAAGTTGCTAAAAATATCATCAAAAATCCAGTCTCTCATTCCACCACAAATCATATTGACATCAGACATCACTTTATCAAAGATAGCTATGAAAAAGGTTTGATTTCTCTGCACCATGTCCCAATAGAGGATAAGTTGGCAGATGTGTTGACAAAAGCTTTAGACACATCCACCTTTGAAAAACTGATCTCTCGGATTGGTATGCTAAACATGGATTAACAACAAAAATGTTTTCTTAAATAAAAACATTAAAATGTTTCAGAAAATCAAAATTCATCCATAAAAATAACTTTTGGGTTGAAAAATCTGTCCAAGATAAAACAACCACTGTTTCATCCATTTTATCATCTGTTGGTTGGAAAATCTGTTTTCAAAGGTCTAGTCAGACAAAACAACTATTTTTCAGTATATATATATATATATATATATATATATATATATATATATATATAAAACACTCAACACCTGTTATCATCAGCACTTTGGCAATTTAACGGCTGTTTTCCATGTCAGCTCCATCAGATGTTCACCACGTCTGCTCTCAAAAGCAGAGCATTGGCCACATCAGCGGTTTCATCAGAGGCTATAAAAACCCTGTTTTTCCACAACAGTTGTTACACTGTCTCATTGTATTCAAAATACTGAAACCGTTTTCTTCATTCTCAAACCCTCATACCAATTCCTTCCATCCTCCTACTCGAAATCCATTACAATGGATCTTCAAGAAAAAGCCCCCCACAGTTATCTTCCTAATCTTGTTAAAACAAATGAAAACCTTCCATTCCACTCCACCATCGACGTCTTTCTCAAATCCAAATACTTGTCAATTCTAACCGCTGATGCACCCATCTACATTGACACTCTTTAAGAGTTTTGGTTAAATACTGAGTATCTTCTATAAGAGAAAAAGCCTACAACCATCATTTCAAAAATTGGAGATACAAATGTCACCATAACCCCCCAACTGATATTCACAACCTTCTCTCTGAATGACATGGCACGTAAGGATTTTTTCCCTAAGACTGAAATTCACATTGAGTTTCTAGAAAGGGGTTATGTTTCTCAAATGACTGGAGCAACAATTTATAAAAAGTTTTTGTAGATGCATTTATGCGACTAGTGCTTCGGATTGTGCAATAAACTTGTTTTTGTTGATTGTCGTTTAGTCGAAGGAGAATTGATATGGGCGAAGGAGGTTTTTAGTTTGGTTGAAGGAGAATCAGAAGGTACGAAGGAGAGGTTTTGGACGAATGTGAATAGGTTTATTATGTATGGCTTGGTTCGACCGGATGAAGTGGTCGAACCTGCACATTCGCACGAACTAAGTGGGCGAATGTGCAGTCTATATATAGTCAAGCTGATTTTTTGAATGTAACTTTGAGTCATTTTATTCCCTCCACTTTCTGATTCTCTCTCTAGGATATTATTTAGCTTAATTCACGTTCATACCTTGTTGTTTTCAATTTGTCAACGTGTAATTGAGTTCGTAATTAATGAAAAAGCTTTGAAATGATGATTTACTTGTTTTGATCTGTTTGATTATCATTTTGTGATTGTTTTAGGGTTTCCGCACCTAAAACAAACTTGTTTGATCATTCTTTGTTGATTTGTCGATACTTATAGCACATACAAAGTGGTATCAGAGCCATTCTGGATCAAACAACCACAAATTGATAGTTTCTCAGTTGATTTGGACACAATTTTGGTCAAAAAGTTTCTGTTTTCATAGAACAAACTGATTTGATGAGTTTTTGATTGATTACAACTTGTTTTCATGGTTAAAATGGATAATTCTCTTTGATAAACTTGTTCCAAATCAATTTCGATTCAAAACCTGATTAAAATCAACAAAATCTATCAACATTTGATAAACATGATCAAAATTAACTGATTTTCAAAGAATAACCATTTTTGAAATACCAGGGGTCGAACCTAGAGAGACGGTCGAAGGTGTGAATTAATTTGGTCTAACGAGTGAATTTGTAGTCGAAGGTGTTGATTTTGTGGTCGAACGTAGACTTTCATAGCTTATTTGTGTACATTCGCCCGTCTGAGATACATTCGACTGATCGAACAGTCGAAGGAGGGAGAAAACGGTCGAAAGAGAGTACAAACGGTCGAAAGAGTTTGTGTGTTATCATAGTCCACATTCGTACCCTTCCAAACGGTCGAAGGAGAAGAATTTTTCTCATTCGACCATCTGTAAGTGCGAAAGAAAAGTCTGTTTTAAAAATTTTTCTAATCTTTTCGTTTGTGATCATTTACAGGTTAAGATGTGGAACTTTCCAACAATGCCAAGACCTAATCAAGCACCACAGCAGCAGACAACAAGAGATCCATGGTCAGTTGCAGCTCAGAAGACTAGTCCACCATCCCAGCCAATCAATTACATGGCTATGACTAGTTCTACTCCTCAACAAGTTGTGCAACCGTTACAGAAACCAATTGACAATTATTGGGGAGTAGCAGCAGCTGCCGTTCACTCACAGACGACCAATGCCATATCTACACTCATTCATGATCTATCATCAGGCAGTGGCAATCGTCCACCAAAGCTCATGGATATGATGGATTACAAAACACGGAAGACAAAGTTCAAGATACATGTGGAGGGACAAGGCTTAGAGGGAGCTGAGGCACGACAGATGATAGTGAAAGGTTATGTTGCTCCTATTCTGGAGAACACTGGTGAACCTATACCGTTGGAGAATTTGGCTGATGATGAAAAGAAGAAGTTCGCGATCGAGAAAAAGGCGTTTTCACAATTATCTCAAGCGATCAACACTGACTTGTTGCGTCAGTTTGGATCGTGTACAACTTCAAAATAATTGTGGGATATGCGGAGAAATAGACATGATGGTAATGAGAAGACTAGGAAGCTAAGAATGGAAGAGCTTCGAAAAGAGTTCGAGAACTTTAGTTACATGGGTAATGAGACTCTAAAAGAATTGGTTCCAAGGTATTGCCACTTCCTCACAGAGCTTTCGAGCTACGAGATTAGTATACCAATGTCAGAACTGGTGGATAAATTTGCTGATGCTTTACCACCATATTGGAACCAACACATTGAAGTGTTGAAAGAAAAAGATGCATACCAGTATTGGACTATCAATGAGTTCATACAAAAACTGGAGAACAAAGAAATGGAGGAGAAGAGGAAAGCAAAGAGAGCACAGATTCCACAAAACCCTGATTTGTATGTGAGTGGTACATCTACTTCTCTTTCTACTTCTAGCTCTACTTCAAGTGTTGCACCTCATATTTCTTGCGTATCTAATGTTGTTGAACCCACCAAAGCACCAATAAACTATCTTGCCCAAACTTCATCATACACACCACAATCTTATCAAACACCAAATTTCATTCCACCTTTTTCACCTTTACAACAAGCTGCCTGTTACACTGCCAGTCCACCTCAACAACAACCATATAATCCTCACATGAACCAAATGCAGATCACTCAAACACAATCAAATCAAAGTCCGATTGTGTTAGAGACCTCTAATCTTAACAATGTTACTGTTGAGATTGCTCAACAGCATGTAGCATTAGTATCTGCTATGGTTGCATCATACAACGGTTTAGTTGCTAGTCAGATTGGAAACAACAATCTAACCAATGAGGACTATGCACAACTCGATAAAGAGGAAATGGAGCTTATGGATATACAGTGGGAATTTGCTAGCATCATGAGAAGAGCCACTGATTTTATCCAAAAAACAGGGAGAACTGACCTTTCGACTTCTCGAAACACCACTTACGGCTTCAACAAAGCCAAGGTTAGATGTTTTAATTGTGGTGAGAAGGGTCATTTCAAGAGAGAGTGTACACAGCCGGCTCAGCAAGGCAATCGAAACCCGTTCAACTCAAGCTATCAAAACAGACAAAACCAAAACCAGAATCAGGTATCATACAACAGTTCTAACATCTCTAGCTTTCAACCTCAAAACAACTACCAGAACCGTCAAAACACACAACAAAATACCAATACTAGACAATCCACATCTCAAAACCAACCACAACAGAATCCAAACCGAACCATTGTTCCCATCTCTACACCTAACACTCAAACCCAAACCCAAACGCAAACTGAAAATCAAAACCAAGCACTTGTGATCCAAAAAGATGAAGGTTTTGATTGGACGGGTATGCAATTAGGAGTTGAAGAGATTACTGCAAGAAATGTGGCTTGTGTAGCACAAAAGATGAGTTTGGATGAACATGTGGATGTGAATGTTGAGTGTGAAGACAAGAAGTCTGGAATGATTCTTGATTCTGTCACAGATGTTGGAGAGCAATATGATTCAGCTTACTCGGACATGGAAAGTGATTCTGACTCGGAAGCTAGTGTGAACTCACTAGACGATGACATTGATCAGTTGCTAGCTGAAGCAGATTTCCTTATGACCCGCAAGTCGTGCATGGTGGATGATGCATGCACAAAGATTGACTACTCAAAATTCTTTGCAGGGAAGGAAGCTCATTTCGAGCTGATGGCAATGACAGAACCACCTAAACCGGTAAGTACTGAATCTCAATCTAAAGTTTGTGTTAAATGTTCTGATTTTGATAGATTGACAGAAGAAAATAAGCAACTCAAGGTACAACTTGAGAGTGCTAAAATAAACTGTCAAAATTATCAAAAAGAATCAAAAGCATTCAACAAAGTACTTGATGGTTACAAAAAGGATGTTTCTGAACTGAAAAAGACTTTGTCTATAAAGCAACTTGCCATTAACAACTATATAAATGAAATGGAAAACATAAAGTTAGAAATGGCAACCATCAAGTGCTTCGCTGAAAAAGTGAATAAAAAATTAGAGAGCTATACGCACATTGCTTATGTAGTTGACCACATCATCGAAGAACTTTCACAGTCAAGTAGTGCAAACTACAAAGTTGTCCCATCTCCGGTGTTGTTCGAAAATCATAATTTACATGCGATAGCACCGGAGAATCTAGTTAAATCTGACTCCACATCAGATAACGAGTCCAACACATCCAGTGTCGGAGACCCGTATTCTGATGTGAGACCTATTTTGGGAAACAATGAAGGTGTGGTAGCTACAGATGATTCTGATGAAGAAGATGAACAGTCTGAGATAGTTGTTGAGAATGAAAGTGATATTCCTGATGAAAATCATATAATCACTACTGAACCAGTCTCACCATCTCAGATTGTCCATCCCATGGCTAATGCTCACAGAAAGAATGTTGCTAAGAAAGCTGAGCAATCTGTTGATAAAAATGTTGAAAAGAAAGTTTTTAAGAAAGTTGAGAAAAATGTGGTTAAATCTGTTGATAAGAAAATTGAAACTAAAACTGAGAAATCAAATGAAATGAACAACAAATCATGTGATAAACGTGTAAAAGTTTTCTATCGGATGCAAGGCTCCGATAAGATTATGTCTGATGATGAATATCCGATTCAATTTGTGAACTATTCCAAAATTGAAAAGATCTGGAAGGAACCAATGATATTCCTCCAGCCATTTTAGAGAAAATTTATTCGGATAATTCTAAAGACGCAAAGGTCAATGTCACACAATTCGTTAAGCCAGTAGATAAGTCAAATAGTTTCATTGAGCCGACTTACTCAAAGGACCCAGCTCCTGAGAGTTTGAGAAAACAGTGCATGGTTGATCAATATCCCATTGCAAGTTTTTCTAAGTCGCACATCAAGGAGAACTATGAAGAGTACCGTGCGTGTTTTAAGTGCGGGGAAAGGGGACATTTACTTGCCACCTGCCCGTATGTACGACACAAGAGGCACGAGGTGGAGATGAGCAACGACATGATTATCTGGTTGACAATTACAGTTATCCACAAAGACGGGTTTTCCCTCAACCAGCACCTTATTATAACCAAAACAATTTTTACAACAAAAGGGAAAATCGTCCGATGACTTATGACAAACGCAACCGGATAGCCACTGAAAAACCATTAAAGAAACCATTGATGAACACAACTGCTGAAAACAAAAAGGTTTCTTCTAAGCCTAATGCCAAATCAGCAGTTGGAACTGTCTCTGTTAAATCAGAGAAGGTAACCAAGAAGGTTGCATTCAAAGACGAAGTAAAGAAAACGGCTGAGACCTCAAAATCTCAGATACGGATCTTGAAAAGGTCTGAACAGTCTTGGTCATCAAAGGAGTCTGAGGGTGCTTCAACTTCACAGAATGAGAAATATGAGAAAAAGAAAGTTGAGTGTGAAAAGAAAGGGGTTGATAAAACCAAGATGTTTGTGAATCTAATGAATCTTTGAAACAGCCAGTTCAAAGACCAAAGACCAAACAGGCTTGGGTCCCCCGAAAGATCTAATTGCTTTACTTGATATGTGCAGGGAGCTCCAGCTGGCCTTGTTAGCAGTCTCTGGATTGTTGACAGTGGAGCTTCTGGCCACATGACAGGGGATCTCACGCTACTCTTTGATATCTAGAACATAAATGGAGGTTACGTAGCGTTTGCAGGAAATAATGGAGGCTACATTACGATGGAGGGTAGTGTTAGCAATGGGGTAGTGACATTTGAGCGGATATCGTATGTGAAACAGATAGATTACAATCTACTCAGTGTCAGCCATATCTGTGATAAGCAATTCTCTGTTTATTTTGACGACAAATCTTGCTACATTCTGAAACCGGGTTTTGAACTTCCAAAAGAGTGGGTGATGCTAAAGGCACCGAGAGTAAACAACTTATATATTCTCGATATGTCCAAAGCTATGACCACCCATGGCCAAGTCACGTGTTTCCTCTCTAAGGCTACAGAAAAAGAATCTATCATGTGGCATAGGAGAATGGGACACATTCATTTGAGAAAGATGAACCAGTTGGTGAAGAATGAACTTGTCACGGGAGTAAATGTGAAATATTTCCATTTGAATGACAAGTGTATTAGTTGTAAAAAGGGTAAGCAGCACAAACAGACCCATAGACCAAAGAAAATCAATTCTGTTGATTTATTTGGTCCAGTCAAGCGTAAAAGTCATGCCGGGGAATTGTACTGACTTGTAGTGACTGACGATTATTCAAGATTCTCATGGGTTATGTGCTTACACCAGAAAAGCGACACGTTTGATAACCTGAAAGTTCTGTTTACATGTCTGGAGAATATCTATGGTCTAAAGATCAAACGAATCCGGAGTGATAATGGGACGGAGTTCAAAAACGCTCAGATGGATGATCTTTGTGAAAACAAGGGAATTCATCACGAATACAGCGCTCCGTATACACCCCAGCAGAACGGTGTCGCAGAAAGGAAGGAGAGGACTCTAATCGAAACGCCGAGAACAATGCTTGCGGACTCAAATCTTCCAGTCATGTTCTGGAATGAAGCAATTTACGCAGCATGTTACACTCTAAATCATGTTCTAACAGTGAAGAAGTTTGGCAAAACTTCTTATGAGCTGTTGAACCGACAAAAGCGGAATCTAGAGTATCTAGAACCATTTGGAGCCCCATGTATAATGCTTAACCCTTCGGAGAAGTTCGCACCAAAGGCTGAAGAAGGCTATTTTGTTGGATATGCAACCCCACTAAAAAGGGTATTCAACAAAAGAACTAGAAAAGTTGAGGAGTGGGCTAACGTCGAAGTACAAAGATACACTCAAAATGTACAGGGTGGCGGTCCAGATTGGATTTTTGATTACAAAGACTCCTTTGAATCATTCAATCTAGATAGCATGGTTGAAGAAGCTGTACTCCGCTTATATTACGAGGTCGAAAACGTAGTGACTTCACAGTTAGTGTGTCCGATCACTGTAAATCCTCTAGCAGCTTCTAATGATACCACTGCTCCTGTGATGGAAGAAGAAGTGTTCCAAGAAGCTTCAACAACTCTTAATTCATCAGATTCAGAAGATGAAGACGATGATTCTACAAGTGAAGCTATTCTGGACAATGCTATAGTGACACCACCAGTGAACCCAACTACAACTGATGCTTCAACATCGAATGTGGGTAATGATCTGGTTTCTACAGAGAATTTGACGACTCAAACGGGAGTGCAAGTACCTGATTATCCGAAATCTCGGATACATCGGATACACCCGCTTGAACAGGTTATTGGTGATCCTGGTAGCAGCGTTATGACAAGAGGGCAATTGAGAAATGCTCAAGCACCAGAGAATATTGGCAATCTTGCTTTATATGCAAAAATACAAAAATCTGGTTTTCAAAATGACTGGTCTTTCGCTTGTTATGTTTCGCAGGTCAAACCGCGGACGTATAAGGAAGCTCTTTTGAATGATGCCTGGGTGGAAGCGATGCAAGAAGAGTTGTTACAATTTCAGAAACTTGGAGTTTGGACGCTGACAGATTTTCCCCCGGGAAGAAAGAAGATCGGAACCAAATGGGTTTTTAAGTGTAAAAAGGATGATAGAGGAGTTATAGTGAGAAACAAAGCTCGTTTGGTTGTTCAAGGTTTTCATCAAGTTGAGGGAATCGACTACAATGAAATCTATGCACCTGTTGCACGCTTGGAAGCTATACGAATGTTTCTGGCGTTTGCATCCTGGAAGAAATTTAAGGTGTATCAGATGGATGTAAAGAGTGCATTTCTTTACGGTATGGTCAAAGAGGAATTTTACGTAGGTCAACCACCAGGCTTTGAAGACCCTATTCACTGGGATAAGGTTTATGTCTTAAACAAAGCTCTCTACGGGTTGCACCAAGCTCCGAGACAATGGTATGAGGAGCTGGGCATGTATCTTCTCTCGAAAGGATTCAAACTCGGATTGGTAGACTGCACACTATTCACGAAATGAGCAGGAGACGATTTGCTTCTTGTGCAAATTTATGTTGATGATATTATTTTCAGGTCTACTAACGAACTTCTGTGCATGGAATTTGAAAAAGGTATGCAGGAAAAGTTCGAAATGAGCGCAATGGGAGAAATGCAGTTTTTCCTACGCTTGCAGGGGGAGCAAAGACCAACGGGGATCTTTATTCACCAGACCAAATACGTTTCTGAAGTCTTGAGTCGATTCCAGATGGATGATTCGAAGCCGATGGATACCCCGATACAACCTAATCACGGGATTGGAGTTGACGCTAAGGGGGAGCTGACTGAACCATTCACATACAGAGCAATCGTCGGATCTCTGATGTATCTCACCGCGTCAAGACCGGATATAATGTTTGCAACATGTCTTTGTGCACGATATCAGTCGAAGCCGAAAAAAGTCATCTTGCAGCTGTCAAGCGTATCCTTAGATATCTGAAGGATTATCCATCGAAAGGACTTTGGTACCCTCATGATGATAATTTTGACCTAATCGCTTTTACTGATGCTGATTGGGGCGGCTGTGACAAAGACAGCAAATCCACAACGGCTGGATGTCAGTTTATGGGGAGCAGGCTCGTGACCTGGCAATGCAAGAAACAGACCGCAGTTGCACTATCCACATATGAAGCAGAATACGTTTCAGCATCGAGCTGCTGCTCACAGGTTCTTTGGATCCAACAACAGATGGTGGATTACGGTTTGCAATTTCTTAAAACCCCTATTTACTGTGATAATGAAGCCGCAATCGCATTAACAAGAGACTTAGTAAATAACTCAAAGGCTAAACATATCCGGATTAAATATCATTTTATCCGTGATTGTTATGCTAAAGAGTTGATCGATATGGTCAAAATCCACACTGATTACCAACGCACAGATCTTTTTACCAAAGCTTTTGACAAATCCAGATTTGATTATCTTTTAAAAGCAAATGGTATTAAAGAAAAACAAGACTGATCAGCACCTCAGTCTATCACTTTTTAGTTTAATTTTTACTGCTTTTCAGAAAAATTTCGAAAATCCAAAAACATTGAAAAATTTCAAAATCCATAAAAATTAGAAAATTTCTTTGCTGACTGCTATATCTTCTTCCCTTAGATTAATGCCGTCAGATTTCTGTGAACAAACGATATCTGGGCACTCACATATTTGAAATGCTCCAGCTTATCCTTGGGAACAGTAAATTCAAAAATTTATAAAAAATCAGAAAAACCAAAAATGATTTCCTGGAGTAAAAAGGGGAAATAATAGTACATCAGTGGGGATCTGACACATTCTAAGTAATGTATTGCTATATAGGGCGTGTGTCTGAGTCTGTGCGATGTGTTGATAGGCTTCGTAGACCTATTACTGCGTGTCTGATACATACATATCAAACGAATTGTTATGTGGATGAACTCCTCATTCGCATATGGTCTTAGTACAGTAATTTCGTTTGATAGGGTATTTGTACAAAACTCGGAGGTTTAAGGTCGTTATCTTATTAGTTGTCTGGGGATAGTCTGGGGATAGCCTCTCTGATCTTCTGCTGTAAGTCATTACAGACCTAGACCAGATAGGGTGTCTTTATAAAAGAGCTTTATGCCAAATCCTTAAGTTACCGAATTGAGGAACTTTCTATGTTTTATGATGATCAAAGAATATCTATTACATCGTATTAATCACCGATGCAAATCATGATTAATATCAGTCCTCAACCTGGTAAAGTGCACATGTTACTTTGCTGCATTAATTTGCTGACCTGTATACCTCTGTGCATTATACCTTGTAAATTACAGACGACGAAAGCATAATCACGCTTTACAATGAGTCTTTGTGCATTTACTTCTTGATACGGGAGTATGTCGTGTGCGTGGGAACCACAGACAATTATGTTTATACTATAAATAATAGTATCAGTTTAAAGCACTGCACAAAAGTCTGCATGAGAGTTTATGTGGATCACAATATCAGCAGTTGCCAGATCACACATTGTCTTTAATGATAATAATTCAAAACATCAACGGTGTGATCAGATTTCTCAAAACTGATATGATCCCTTTACCGGAAATCACAAAACATTTACTATTTTTCATTTACATTTTTGCATTTTATTTTCTCGTCAAAAATTACAAATCTCAAAAAGATTTTAGGTGTGTTTTAGCATAAACTTTAGAAAATCCAAAAAGATTTTACATTTCCATCTTCTTTTTGATAGCTGATGGTGGTTGATGTCGACTTTCTAAACTTTGATGAACCATTTGAGCTTTGTAATCTTTTAAATGTGAAAATATGAATTTTGGATGCTTAAAAGTTGAAAAATAATTGGAACGGGACTCGTTTTTGAGATGTGAAAAATTTATCAAAATCCCAGTTCTCGTTCGCCCATTCGTTTGGTCGAACGTGGGATTTTTCATGCTCCTTTGTATGTTTAAAACGGGCGAATGAGAGGGTTCTTGAACATCTGTTTCATTCGAACCCTTTTGCCTCATTCGAACCTTTAACTAGGGTCGAAGGAGACAAAAGTATCTCATTCGACCGGTGAGAATGGTCGAAGGAGCCTGCCTATATATATACCCTTTCAGATTCGTTCGACCCATTACAAAAAAAAAATTCAAAAATTCTTCTCTGAAGTCACTTTGTTACCCTGATCTTTTGCACCATACCATTGTGATCGTCTGGTGTTACTGATCAATTTCCACTACTTTTTACAGGTTAATATCAAGAATTCAAGGATTAATCGTTGATTATTCAGTTTTGAGCCCTATTTTTTAAACATTGATAAAAACATGTTCATTGCTTTAATTGATGTTGGGGATTCATTATATCTGTGTTTTAGGGGGAGAAAATCCATAAACCAAGGATTCTAAAACAACAGATTGATCAATTGATCATCATTTTATTTCAAACCCTAGGTTTAATAAGAAAACACTGATATAATGTGCAATTGATAAAACTGTTAATTTGGAAACCTTAATCGGCATTGTTACTAGCCTATTGAATCAAGATTACATGTTCAGAATCAATAAAATGCAAAATTAAAATTTTGAATTTTAAGAACAACTCCTTCGCACCTTTCGAATGGGCGAAGGAGATGATTAACTGGTCGAATGAAAAACAATTGGGCGAATGAAATTTTTATCGAAAACTATTACATTCTGTTGATGCACTTTCTGTGGACGTCACTGTCGAATAGACTAGGGTTGAGTCTTGTATTGTATTACATTAGATTGTGGTGATCCATAAGGGCATTTTATGGATCTGATGCATTTGTAAAGATATAGGACAATACACAAAGTTCAGGTTCGACCCAAGGTAAAGGGCGAATGTGGAAACATTCCACATTCGACCTATACAATGGGGCGAAGGTGAACTTTGGTCCACATGTCCAATTCGACCTATACAATGGGGCGAAGGTGGAATTTGGTGTTGGACTATAAATAGCAATCTCATGTGTTGGTTTTCATTTGTAGATTTGAGTTTATGCTTTGAATGCTCTCAAGGGGGAGGTCATGCCCGACCTCCCCCGGCCCCGAGATAGATGTTTATCCTACTGATGACAGTGTCTGTAACCGTTTCTGAATTAATACGAATCTGTGATGACTTTGTTATCGTATATTTCTGTCTCGTCTCGAATCTCCCGTCTGAAACCAAGTTGTTTTCGCGTAATCGATTCATGGATTCGGTTATCAACCGGATTCTCACATTCGTACTTTTAAAATTTCTCATTCGCACCAAGTTTTTCTCATTCGCACCCCCGTTTGGGCGAATGAGAAGATTAATTACCAAATTTTCAAAGTTTGAATTTTTTGTCGATTTTTAACATGTTTCTTTGTTTTGTTTTGCAGATCAAAACACGTCAAAACAGGAGAAGACTACTGAACAAGCCGGATCATCCTCACAGCCTGCAAAGAAAGCTACTGAAGAGCTTTTAACCTTCGAGAATGCGCATAATTGCTGTGCGTATCTTGGAGAAGTTAAAAAGCATACTGAGTTTATCGAGATCATAGAGTTCTTGAAGAGAAGTAGGGTGATAGACGCGATTGCTACACCTACCATTATTTACAGAGATATGATGCAAGAATTCTGGACTGAAGCGTTAGATTTCTGGAAATGCGAGTCATCTGTGATTAGCAAGATCCAAGGAAAGATGGTGATTGTATGTGAGCAGGATATTAGAGAAGCATTGAATCTGCAAGATGAGAAGACGGATCCCAAAGAGCTTAGTTTTATGGATCAACGGAAGTGCTTCCTGAGGATGAAGTACAATGGACCGATCACTGATGGTTCATTGCATAATGGAAAGCTGTGTCCACAGTTCAAATACTTCGCACATGTGTTGATACACGTCTTTGGATCAGCAGCTGGAGGATATGACTTGATGCGTAAGAGTATTAGCTCAATGATGGTGGCACTGGTATTGAACAAACCGTTCAATGTATCAGGAATGCTAATGGAACACTTGTTGGAGCCTGTGAACGGCACGAGGAATTCGAAGTTTTTGCTGTATCCTCGATTCCTCCAGATGGTATTTGATCATAAATACAAAGATTTGAAGAGGGATCCTAAGCACATTGTTGTTCAAGAACATATGTCAATCAATACACTTGCTAGGATGAAAGCTTACAAAGGTTTGTCAGTGAATGAACGTCCACCTGTTAGACGTTTATTGGGACATCTAGCAAGGATTGACTATACGGATCTGGGTGAAGGGCAAGTGAGACATGCTAACAGTGATTCAGATCCAGATGACCCATTACATCCTGTTGATCCAGATGCTAAGCGCAAGAGACAGGTTGTTAATGTTGGTGCAAAGAGTGGAAAGAGTAAGGAAAAAGAGATCAGAATAGAGGTTGTACCTGAACCTGCTAAGAAGAAGAGTACACCTAGAAGAAACAAGACAATGGCTAAGAAGGGTTTGCATATTGTGGATGAGGCATCGATTGATTCTGAAGAGACGCAAGAAGATGAACACTGGGATTCGGAAACTGAAACGCTAAAGACTACCACGCCCAAGGCCACTGTGGCTGGTGAGTCTGTTAGTCAGTCTGTTGAAGATCAAGGTAATAAGAGCCCAATTCCTTTTGATGAAGATGAAGAGGGTCTTAATGTAGAAAAATATTTTCCTGGTTCACCAGTACAGGCTGTGAAATCAAAGAAGAAGCCTCAGTACAAGAAACAAGAGAACGTACTGAAACTGAGTCAAAAGAGATTGAGGGAGATTGAATCACTCATTGCTGGAAAGAAACTACCACCAGTTTCTAGTCCTAAGTCACCGGTTACTGCACCTGTATCTAAGAAGCAAAAGACTGCAACTACTTCTAGCACACAACAGGGAGATGAATTACCTGTTGATGAATTAAATGAAGCGTTAGACAATGTGCTCAAGAAGATGAGGAAAGGCAAACTGCCTGAAGCTACTGAGATGCCTGTTAAAAAGAAGGTCACAGTTGATAGTGATGTAATGACTGCTGTGAACCAAAGACTATCTGAAATGATGAGTATTATCAACAAACTGCAAACCGAGATTGAGCAATTGAATTCGAATGATAAAAAGATGTTGGAAGTTGTAGTCACATCTCATGATAACAATGAAGAGTTGAAGGAAACAATCAAAAAGATCAAGAAAGAGAACAAAAAGTTGCTGAAACACGAGCAGAGAAACACCAGACGGATAATAGCTTTGAAAGAGGAGAACAAAAAGCTGAAGGAGAGTAACAAGAACATGGACAATCTGATAAAAGACTTGTACTCTCGAGCTCCTCAACTTAAAGCTGGTGAAGAAGATAAAGAGCGAGATGAAGAGGAGGTAGACTTTGAACCATCTGACGATGAAGAGGATGAAGATCTTGATGAAGATGCTGGTAACGATCCTCAAAAGAAAAAGAAGAAAGATGATGGTGATGATGGTAGTTCAGATGGTGGATCAAGTGATGCAAACAGCTCTGCTTTTGATAGTGATGATGACAAAGATGATGACAACGCTGAGAAATATAAGTATGAAAAGCGTGATTCGAGCAAAGGTGGAGAATCAAGCTCAAAGACTCCAGGTGAAAATGTAGATGTTGGATCAGTATATTGCTCTTTTAGTTGAACTTGCTAGTTGACACTTAAGTGTTTAGCAAGTTCTTGATGAGTAATAGCACAGCGGAATGTTTATAAGTTTAAAGCTACACTTATCAACAGGAGTTATTACTCCCCCTGGATTCAAGAACTAATAAATGAAAAGTTTTTATTGAGAATCTAAGTATTGAATGAGAATGAAACACTTTGACAGATTCTCAGTAAACACGAAATGGAAATAACAATAATAAGTGTTGAAGGATTTCTTGTATTAAAATCAATGTCTAAAACAGAGGAATGAACCCTTCTATTTATAGACTTTACAAATACATGAACCTTGCCAAAAGCAAGTTCAGAAACAAGTTGCAACAAGTTGCAGTCTTGGAACTTGTACATAAAGCAAAAAGAAACATTAAAGTAATAAACTACTGATATACAAAGGCGGTGGAAAAGATCTTCTGTAAGTACTGATGAATGACAAACTACTGATGAGTAGTTTGTCTTCAGTAGTTCTTCAGTAGAAGTGTCTGGTTTGAACTTCAGAACTTCTGATGACTTTCTTCTTCAGTACTTCTGAATCTCTTCTTCAGCAGTAAGAGACCCTTTCTGTGGTTCTAAGTGTTGGATTGTAAGCAGGTCTTTGGTTGATAGTTTCTTCAGTTCATTCATCGACCTATATGCCCTGCTTGTCTGATCTCTTCTTGTCACAAGTACTGAGTTGTTATTAGTAAAGGACCATCTGATGATTGGTACTATAGACTTGTCAAAGTCTACAGTGTAGGGAACCATGGTGGTACCCTGGGTTTCTCCTGAGTGTTGAATGTTTTCAACTTCAGTGACTCTCAGGTGGGACTCACTTCCTTGTTCTTGTTGCATCACATTAGGTATCTGAAATGTTGGTAAATGATGTTCAGTTACTACCTTAGTGTGCAGTTTGTCTGTGATGGTCTTCTGGATTTGATATGCAAAGGTGGAAGGATCCCTGAATTGTGTGAGCAGAGGCTTTTCTTCTATATCAAAATCAGAATGGACTACTGTACTTGTATGAGCGTAAAAGGATCGATTAACAACAAAGAATGATCAAACAAGTTAGTTTTAGGTGCGGAAACCCTAAAACTATCACAAAATAATAGTCAAACAGATTAAAACACACAGATCATCATTTTCAAATATTTTTCATTAATTAATCACTCGATTACACGTTGAAATATGATTACAATCAAGGTATGAATGATAAACGAGTTAAACAAAAACTAGAGAGAGTTTCAGAAAGTGGAGGGAATAATAATGACCAAAAGTTACATTCAAAAATCAAACTTGTCTATTTATAGACTGCACATTCGCCCAAATTGATTGTGCGAATGTGCAGGTTCGCCCAAATCATCTGGTCGAACCAAGTTATACAATAAACTAAAAACACATTCGACCATGTCTTCTTCCTTCGCACCTTTTATCTTCCTTCGCACCTACAAAAAGCCTCCTTCGCACCAACTAAAACTCTCCTTCGCACCAACGACATTCACCAAAACATTTGTATTGTTCAATCCGAAGCATTAGTCGCACTTTTGCATCTACAAACTCCCCCTCGACTATTGCTTGGATTGTTGTCGACGTTCTTCGTCCATTCTAATGTTCATTAGTCTGATGTGTCGTTGAATCTTCTGTTCTTTTGTCCTCACCGGTTCATGAAATTGCTTTTGCTTCTTCGTTTTCAGTTCAGGCACCTTTTGCTTTGTTGAATCCGTATGTGGTGTTGGGAGAGGTTGAGAGATCAGTTCTGCCAGTCTTCTGAATAAAGTCAGTGGCTCTCCTCATAATGCTTGCAAAAGCCCACTGAATGTCCATAAGCTCCATCTCCTCTTTGTCGATTTGAGCGTAGTCCTCATTGGTGAGATTGTTATTTCCAATTTGACTCACAACCAAACCGTTGTAAGAAGCAACCATAGCAGATACAAGAGCAACATGCTGTTGAGCAATTTCAACAGTCACATTGTTAAGGTTTGAGGTCTCTAACACAATCAGATTTTGACTTGATTGTGCTTGAGTAATATGCATCTGATTCATGTGAGGAGTATACTGTTGTTGTTGTTGAGGTTGACTGGATGTGTAGCAAGCGGCTTGTTGTAATGGTGAAAAAGGTGGAATAAAGTTTGGTGTTTGATAAGGTTGTTGTGTGTATGATGGTGTGTAGGATGAAGTTTGGGCAAGGTAGTTGATGGGTGCTTTTGTTGGTTCAACAACGTTGGATACACATGCTATGTGAGGAGCAACATTAGAAGTGGTGCTTGAAGCAGAAAGAGAGTTAGATGTACCACTCACATATAGATCAGGATTCTGTGGAATCTGAGCTCTCTTAGCTTTTCTCTTCTCCTCCATCTCTTTGTTTTCCAGCTTTTGAATGAACTCGTTAATAGTCCAATACTGGTATGCATCCTTCTCCTTCAACACTTCGATGTGTTGGTTCCAGTAGGGTGGTAAAGCATCAGCAAATTTATCTACTAATTCTGACATTGGTATGCTGATCTCATAGCTCGACAGTTCAGTGAGCAAATGGCAATACCGTGGAACCAACTCTTTTAGGGTCTCATTACCCATGTAACTGAAGTTTTCAAATTCCTTCCGAAGCTCTTCCATCCTCAGCTTCCTTGTCTTTTCATTACCATCATGTCGGTTTCTCAGCATATCCCATAGTTGTTTGGATGTTGTACACGAACCAAACTGATGCAATAGATCAGTGTTGATCGCCTGGGATAGCTGAGAGAATGCCTTCTTCTCTATCGCAAACCTCTTCTTCTCATCATCCGCCAAATTCTCCAAAGGTATCGGTTCTCCAGTATTCTCCAGAATAGGAGCAACGTAACCCTTCACTATCATTTGCCATGCCTCTGCTCCCTCAAGTCCTTGTCCCTCAACATGGATCTTGAACTTCGTCTTCCAAGTATTGTACTCCTTCATGTCCATTAGCTTTGGTGGACGATTGCCGCTTCCAGAGGATAGATCATGAATAAGAGTGGATATGGCATTGGTCGTCTGCGAATGAACTACTGCTGCTGCGACTCCCCAATAGTTGTCAATTGGTTGTTGTAATGGTTGAACAACTTGTTGAGTAGCCGAACTAGTCATTGCCATATAATTGATTGGCTGTGATGGTTGACTAGTCTTCTGGGCTGCAACGGACCACGGATCTTGTGTTGTCTGCTGTTGTGGTGCTTGAGTAGGTCTAGGCGTTGTTGGGAAGTTCCACATCTTGTCCTGCAAACGATTAAACACGAAAAGATTAAAAAATGTTTTAAAACAGGATGCTCCTTCGTACAGTCGAACGTGCGAATGAGAAATAAGGTTCTCCTTTGACCGTTTTGATTGATACGAATGTGGACTAAAATAACAAAATCTCCTTCGACCGCTTTCGTCTCTCTTTCGACTGTTCTTCTGCTCCTTCGACCGTTCGATCAGACGGAGGTGATACAACTGGGCGAATGAACAAAATAAGCAATCAAAGTCTTCTTTCGACCACTATAACACCTCCTTCGACCACAAAATCCTTCTTTCGACCCAAATAAATTCCACTTTCGACCAAACTCTCTCTTTCGACCCCTGAGATTTCAAAAACGGTTATTCTTTGAAAATCCGTTAATTTTGATCATGTTTATCAAATGTTGATGGATTTTGATGATCTAAATCAGGTTTTGAATCGGAATTGATTTGGAACAACTTTAATGAAGAGAATTATCCAATTTAACCTCAAAATCAAGTTGTAATCAATCAAAATCTTATCACATCAGTTTGTTCATTGAAAACAGAATCTTTTTGACCAAAATTGGGTCCAAATCAACTGAGAAACTCTTAACTTGTGGTTGTTTGATCCAGAATGGCTCTGATACCACTTTGTATGAGCGTAAAAGGATCGATTAACAACAAAGAATGATCAAACAAGTTAGTTTTAGGTGCGAAAACCCTAAAACTATCACAAAATAATAGTCAAACAGATTAAAACACACAGATCATCATTTTCAAATGTTTTTCATTAATTAATCACTCGATTACACGTTGAAATATGATTACAATCAAGGTATGAACGATAAACGAGTTAAAAAAAACTAGAGAGAGTTTCAGAAAGTGGAGGGAATAATAATGACCAAAAGTTACATTCAAAAATCAAACTTGTCTATTTATAGACTGCACATTCGCCCAAATTGATTGTGCGAATGTGCAGGTTCGCCCAAATCATCTGGTCGAACCAAGTTATACAATAAACTAAAAACACATTCGACCATGTCTTCTTCCTTCGCACCTTTTATCTTCCTTCGCACCTACAAAAAGCCTCCTTCGCACCAACTAAAACTCTCCTTCGCACCAACGACATTCACCAAAACATTTGTATTGTTCAATCCGAAGCATTAGTCGCACTTTTGCATCTACAGTACTATCTTCTAGTAGTACCATTCTGAAATCAGTCTTTACTTTCTCCTCTGATTTCTTTCTTAGTGTAGCTGGTCTTCTTTGAACACCAGAAGTTCTAACTACTGAAGTTGAAGCTTCAGCAGTTTGAAACTTCTCTGGATTAGCAGCCCTTGCAGCCTTATATTTTCTATATGTGTCCACCAATCTTTCTTCTTTCCATTTGGACACTGAGGCTTTTGAACCATAACCATTAGCTACCAGTTCTTCTATCATCTGAGCTCTCTTGGCCTTTGTGTCTTTACTTGTTTCAAGTTTATCTGCAATAAGTTGAGCTCTTCTTGTCAGCTCTTCCACAGAGAGTCTCTTCAATGTGTGGGCTTTGATTTTGCTGTTCTTTGTAATGTAAGACATCAGTTGATGTCTTTTGTCTTCTTCAACAATTTCATCTAGGCTAGCCTGCCTTTGGAGTTCAGCTTCATAAGCCTGAAGTTTTTCTTCATGGCTTAGATCTAAGTCATCCCTTTCTTCTAGTGTTTTCCAGATCTGATCTTCTCTGGCCTTCTTTTGGGCTGCCACTAAACTCTTCTCAAGTAATTCTGCTGATTGAGAGATTGGAGAAGGGTTTAGCACAGTCATTGTGGTAACTGTTGTAGTAGGCCTGATAGGAACAGAGGTTGGTTGAATAGGAGCAGTTGATCTAGAAGGGTCAGCAGTTTTAGTCTTGGAAGTGTTAACTTCTGATGGGTTGACAACTTCTGAAGGTTTGTCAACTACTGAAGGATTGTCTTCAGTACTTTCTGATTCTTCATCAGAACTTTGGCCATCAGAGGTTTCTTCATTGTGCCCTTGGGATTCATCAGACTTTTCAGCATCTTCTATTTCTTGAATAGAGACACCAAATTGTTGGGCCAGTTTTTCTTTTCTGGCTTGATTCTTCTGATCTCTTTCAAGGATAGCCACTCTTGCCCTTATCCTAGCTTCGAATGACTCCTTAGGTTCCCTAATTTTCTCCCCCTTTTTGGATTCATCAAGTTTGGAAGTTGAGCTTTGGGAGAATTGACCTATAAGAGTAGCAATCTGTCTGCTGTTGAAGTCAATTTTGTTGGACAGATCGTTCATCTTTGTCTTGATCACTCCAAATTGGTTCTTGTTTGACAGCTCCAAGTTAGCTGTGTATGTTTGGAAGTGATTCTTGATGAGGGTGTTCATCATGTGGTACAGGGGACCATCTGGGCTGCATAGCTGGTTCATGTCTATGCTTGTGTGCCCAGGGAATTGGGTAGGCATTTGTAGTGAGGGGTGTGTTTTTGGTTGATCCTCTTGTTGTACAGAAGATGCCACTCTAGGGGAATCATGGATTGAGTGGGCTTTAACCTGAGATGGTGTGACTAGCTTCTTGAGCTTAGAGACACCAGGTGCAGGACCTTCACTTGTAGCCGTCAATTCAGTAGTTTGGTGTTTTGAAACATCATCCAAATCAATGGAATCATCTGAATCCCTGATTACATCCTCAATGAGGACTGTATCAGTTACATCATGAGCTGAGCCCAACTCAGTTGTCTCATGTACTTCTTGTTCTTGGTTCAGAGGATTTCCTACCTCAGGCATTAAGCCTTCATCAGTAGTTGCCACAGTTGAGGTCTTAGCTGTGTTACTTCTGTCCTCAGGTCCACCACTGGGTGGTAAATGAGTAGTAGCAGCCTCAAAAGTACCAAAAGTTTCAATGTTTGGTCTTAGAGACTCTGGTTCATCCTCATCTCTTTGGTTAGGGCTTTGAGTGTCCACATCCATGTCAATTTCTGAGGCTATGTCCCCTGTTTTATGTGGTTGATGGGGACTGACATGTGTAGATGGTATTTCTCTTTTAGCCTAGAGACAAGATTGGCTATTTCAATGTCTGGTTCAGAAATTTGGGGTGCTGGTTCAGTAGTTTGGGTAGTGGGTTCAGCAGTTTCAAAAGAGGAATCTATTGGAATAGTTTTCTTAAGTCTTTTTCTTTTGAAAAGGATTGTTATTGGTGCTCTTGGTGGGGTTTGAGATGGATGTGACTGAGAGGATGTTTCAGTCACATCTTTAACAAGTGCAGATTGCACAATAGGTTGATCAGGCATCTCAACCTCCTAAACAGCTTTTCTTTTAGGTTTGGTGGGTTTTTGTTTTTGTATCTTGGGTTTCTTGTCCTTTGGTGGAGTAGGTTTGGAAGATGAGGGTTCCATGGGGACTGGTTCTGGTTCCCCTTGGGCATCTTCTGGCCAGGCAGCCTGTTTGTTGTGCCTTGAGTATGCTTGTGAGGTTAAGGGTTTTAAAATTTCAGTTTTACCCACAAGCACCTCATTATCCAGTTCAAATATTATGCATTGCATAATGAACCTTGGATATAACAAAAACTTTTTCTTAGTGTTATTGTGATGTAACACCAACTCATTAAAGAAAAGTTTTGATGCCCTGAAATTTGTTTCATTCACAATAGAATGAAAGATTGGTTGAAAGGTTGAGGGCATCTGGTCATAAGACCCAGTTTTAGGACTCAAGCACATAATAATATAATGAAACAAAAGTTTATATTTTGGTTCAAAATACTTTTTAAAGATAGTAGCTTGTGAGAGAGTACCTTGATAACCACACTCAGTCATGGTTAGGTGGATTGCAGAGTTGTCAAACTTCTCAGGGGCATTCACATCATTCAACCCCAGTCTGTTTGAGAGTATGGCCGTGTTATGGCCATTTGTCTCCCTTTAATTGTTGAGTTGAGGGAGATTACTTCATCATCCACCATCATTAGCCCAGAACTCATTGAGAGTTTCAGGATGTATTGGTGGGTCTATGGTGAGAGCGGTGAAATATTGGGATTTGACGACGAGATCAATGATCTCATCGTATTGGGACCAGCCTTCTTGTTTTTCTAAGTAGGCTCTGAGATTGTGTCCCTGTTTAAGAACTAAAGCCATGTGGTTTGTGTGTGTGTTCATGAATCGAACAGTGTTTGTGTTGCAGGTTCAGTGATTTGAGAGCTTTCTTGAGAGAGAAGGAGGGAATTTTTGTGTTTGAATGGATAAGTGTTGAAAAAAGATATTTATCAGAAGTTTTTAACCGCTTGGATCTTCTTTATTAGAAGTTTTAAACCGCCTAGGTTAAAAATCTCTTTATCAGATGTTGTAAGCCGACTAGGTCAAACTTCTGATGATGGGAAAAGTCAGATTTGCCCTTTTTGACTAAACTGCTGATGAAGAATTATCTTCATCAGTAGTTCACATTTTCTCTTCAGCAGTTTTTGAACAGCCGATGAGAAACATTTTATAAATACTTTATTCATAACTTCTGAAGGTTGTTTTATCAGAAGTTAATCACTTTTTAGAAAATATCCCTATACTGATGTTTTGTTCATCAGTAGTTTCTCTCTTTTCAGAAGTTTTTCAAGTTATTGAAAACAGATGTAAGTGAAAAATAAAAAATTTGTGCAGAAAAATAAAGAGAAACACTTACAAATTTAGCATCCCTAGCATGGATACTAACTTCTGAAATGTTGATGTGTCAAGGGGTTTAGTGAAAATGTCAGCTATTTGATTAGCTGTTGCTACATGTTTCACTTCAATCTTGCCTTTTTCATAGCAATCTCTTATGAAATGATACCTGATTTCAATGTGTTTAGACTTTGAAAACTGAACAGGATTTTGAATGATGCTAATGGCAGATTTGTTGTCTACAAGCAATGGTGTCTTGGTCTCTTTGATTCCATAATCAAGAAGTTGATATTGGAGCCATTGTATTTGTGATGTACAACTTGCAGCTGCAATGTATTCAGCTTCAGCAGTTGAAGTTGCAACAGATTTCTGTTTCTTTGATTGCCAGGACACTAGACAGTTTCCCAAGAATCGACAACCACAAGATGTTAATTTTCTTGACATTTTACACCCTGCATAGTCACTATCTGAAAAAACTGATAACTTGGTATTGCTTGAAGCAGGATACCAAATTCCAAGTGTGGGAGTTCCTTTCAGATATCTGAAAATTCTTTTGACTGCAATAAGGTGTGATTCCCTAGGAGCTGATTGATATCTAGCACAGACACATGTTGAAAACATAATATCTGGTCTAGAAGCAGTTAGATATAAAAGGGAACCTATCATACATCTATACATGGTTTGATCAACCTGTTTTCCTTGATCATCTGGTTCAACTTGTGTGGTTGGTGTCATGGGAGTGGAACATGATTTACAGTCTTGTAAAGAAAATTTGTTTAATAATTCTTTAACATATTTTGATTGATGTATAAAAGTTCCATTTGTTTGTTGTTTAATCTACAGTCCCAAAAAGTACTGCAGTTCTCCCATTGTACTCATCTCAAATTTTGATTGCATGAGTTTCTTAAATTCATCACACAATTTTGTGTTTGTTGAACCAAAAATGATATCATCAACATATATTTGAACAAGTAAGACATGATTTCCAACATGTTTTATGAAAAGAGTTTTATCAATGGCACCTCTTGTGAAGTTATTTTTGAGTAAAAAGGTTGAAAGTGTATTATACCAGGCTCTTGGAGCCTGTTTGAGCCCATAAAGAGCTTTGTCTAGTTTGTACACCCACTCAGGATGAGAAGGATCCTCAAACCCAGGTGGCTGACAAACATACACTTCCTCTTTTATTTTTCCATACAAAAATGCACTCTTGACATCCATTTGATAAACTTTTATTTTGTTGGAAATGGCATAGGCCAGAAAGGTTTCATCATAGTCAATGCCTTCTTCTTGAGAGTAACCTTGTACTACCAGTCTTGCCTTGTTCTTTATTATAATACCAGCTTCATCTTGTTTGTTCCTGAAAACCCATCTTGTGCCAATTGGTTGCTTGTTTGGTGGTAAGGGACAGATTTCCCAAACCTGTTGCTTGTTGAATTGAAGCAATTCATCTTGCATTGCCTGCACCCAATTGTTGTCTTTGAGGGCTTCCTGGTACTTCTTTGGTTCCAACTGTGAAATAAATGCTGAGAATAGGCAAATGTTGGAAAGCTGGTTTCTTGTAAGAACACCTGATGCAATATCACCCATGATTTGATCAAGTGGATGGTCTTTGTGTTCGATCAGTTGTTGTAAACCACTGACAGGTGTTGGTGGCTCATGTTCTTCAAACAAACTACTGAGGTCTATTATATCTGGTTCAGCAGTTTCAGTGTCTTCAGTAGTTGCAGGTGCTGAAGCAGATGTTTGAGTTTGTCCTTCAGTATTTGTTGAATCAGAAGTTTGTGAAACTTCTGACGGTTTTGAAGTTGACTTAATGACTGTTTGAGGAGTCCATGGTGCTGGATCCTCATCATCAAACCTTTGATCACCATAATAAGTAGGTTTGGATGAAGTGACAGTCTTTTCAGGTTCAAAATGGAAGTTGTCAAGGTCAAAGAGTTCAGCAGGATGTGCTGGAATGAGAGTGTGTTTTGACTCATCGAACTTGACATTCAGTGTTTCTTCTACTATCCTGGTTCTTGAGTTAAAAACCTTGTAGGCTTTTCTAGTTGAGGAATAACCAAGAAAGTAACCTGAGTCAACTTTGGCAGCAAACTTTGAAATAGATTCCTTGATGTTCAAGATGAAACATTGACACCCAAAAGCCCTGAAAAAGGAGATAAGGGGCTTCATGCCATGAAGAACTTCATAGGCAGTCTTTGAATGTCTCTTGACAACAAGAACTCTATTTTTAACATAACATGATGTGTTAACTGCTTCTGCCCAGAAGTATAAAGGTAGGCCAGAATCAGCTAACATTGTTCTTGCTCCTTCTATTAAAGTTCTGTTCTTCCTTTCTACCACACCATTTTGTTCAGGACTTCTGGCAACACTGAATTGTCTAATAATCCCTTTAGACAAACAGAATTCATCCAGAGTTTTGTTCCTAAATTGTGTCCCATTATCACTTCTAATGGTTTTGACAGGTAGAGAGTATTGCTTCTCTACTTGTAGAATGAAGAACTTGATGATTTTAGCAGCCTCATCCTTGGAAAATAAGAAGAATACCCATGTAAATCTTGAGTAGTCATCAATGATGACTAAGCAGTACTTCTTTTTACCAAGGCTCATGATCTTTACAGGCCCAAATAAGTCCATATGGAGTAGTTGAAGGCATGCAGTTGTTTTTTATTCTTCAATAGACTTATAGGAGGACTTATGCTGTTTTCCCTTTAAACAAGATACACAGTGTTCTTGACACTAGTATACTTTTAAGGGTAGACCTCTGACCAAGCCCATTTTTGTGACTTTATTTATGGTTTTAAAGTTCACATGGCCAAGTCTCCTGTGCCAGAGATCAGTTTCTGAAGTTGATGCCCTTGAGAAGAAACAGGCAGTGTTGTTCAGTACTTTGTCTTTTTCAATGTCCACTGCATAGACATTGCCACATCTTTTGGCAATTAACAAAGTATGATCTTCAATGATCTTCTCTATCAACTTCTGGCCTTCTGGTGATATGATCTTGCATGCTGTCTTTGTGAAAAAGGAAGAATATCCTTTATCACACATTTGTGACACACTTAGCAAGTTGTACTCAAGGTTTTCAACCAGATTGACCTTGTCAAACTGTATTTTTCTAGAGGAGACATTGCCATGTCCTAGCACATATCCCTTAGCATTGTTCCCAAAGGATACAGATCCATCTCTTTGACTGATAAAATTGTTTATCAGGTATCTGCATCCTGTCATGTGCATTGAGCCTCCACGGTCTACATACCAAATGCTATTTAAGCCTCTGGAAACTCTCTGCACAAGATTGCAAATTAGTTAGATTTAGGAACCCAAGCCAGTTTGGCTTTGGGTTTGCTCTTGAGAAAATTTACAGTTTGTTCTTGACCAAGTTTAGAAATCCATGTCTTTTTGGCAATGGATTTTGCATTAAGTACAATGGTGGTATCCTTTTGAGGACCACCATCAACTTTGGTCATCAGTAGTTGTACCATGTTCATAAGATCTTTGAGAAAAAGACTTATGTTGAGATTTTGTCTTTTTCTGAGAAAGGGTTTTTGCTGGTTGTTGTTTCTTGGGAGAAAAAGTTTTTACATAATCATTTTTGATTTGTTTCCCCACAACCAGTTGTTGATTTTTCTTATTGAACTGAATACCCTTTCTATATCTGCAAAATTCTGTTTTGTGGTTGAACAGACCACAAATTTCACATTCTTTTGTCTTTTCTTTCAAAGACAAATCTCTGACTGTTTTGATTGGTTTTAGGTCATCAGTAGTTTTCAGGTTCTCAACTCCTGATGTAGTTGAAACTACTGATGGCTTAAAGTCAGATTTAATCAGTACTTCTGAAGAACTTTCTTTGTGTGATTTTAGAAAGTTTTCATGGAAAGATGTGCATTCTTCCTCTTCAGAAGTTTCACCTGAAACAATTTTTCTCCCATCTTCAGTAGTTTTGGGAGAGAAATCTGTTGGTGTTTCAGTGTGATTGTACCCTATGCCAAACCTAACATTTGAAGCACTTTGTTTGTTTAGCAATAATTGGTACCCCTTACAAGATTCCACCCATTTTTCACATGTGACCTTGGTGTCAGCAAGCTCTTGTCTGACATTCCCTAGGTCATTAATCATTATTTTAATTTGTGCTTGGGTTTCAATAGCAGAGTTAGTCAATTTAGAAACTTCTTTTGTTTTTGCAGAAAGTTTTCTTTCTAAATCACATTTTATCTGAGTGAGTTTTCTCTCAGAATCATTAGCCTTTCCTTGTAAGTGCACATTTGTCTCTCTTATGAGAGCAAAAGATTCTTTGCATGAATTTGAACATAGTTTTGTCAAAGATTCTTTTAATACCTGTGACAAAGCAGATTTTGAGGAGCATCCCTCAAATGCCATTATGGCAAAGTTCTTTCTGCCATTGTCAGGCTCTCCCCAGTTGATGTCAAACATTTTGTTGTCCGCATCAGCATTGCACTCTGTGGTGTCAAAAGGAAGACTGCTCCTGTCAACATACCCTGAGGTAAATAGACTTTGTTGAGAGGGTTGTTGTTGCTGTGGAGGTTGTTGAGCAGCTGGAAAGGGAGGGATTGATTGTTGGCTCTGCAACTGTTGAGCAGGCATCTGTACATATTGTACTTGTGGCACATATTGGTGTTGTGGAGCTTGTGCATGTACAAAATGTGCACTCCCTTGTGTTCCATTATTCCTGTTATAATTGGGGTTAAAATTGTTTCCAGACTGAGATTGGTTAAAGCCAGAGCTTCTACATTCTCTAGCAAAGTGTCCCAACTTTTGACACTTGTGACATCTAAGTTTAGATTTGTCAAAACCAATTTTTGTAGAACTGTTATGTCCTGGAAACTTCCTTCCTGACCTTTTGTAAAATTTATTTGTTTTTAAACTTAACATGGCCAGTTGGTGCAAAATATCCATTTCTTCAAGGTTATCACTGCTGAAACTATTTAAGTCATCCATGATAAAACACATGTTATCAGCAGTTTGACCAAAGTCATTATTGTCATAACCTGGGAATGATCTTTCAGATGAGATCCCAGCAGTTATGTCAATGTGGTCAAAAGATCCAAAACTATTTGAACAAGTTGGTGAGTCTTGTCCCAATAGTGCTGTACTACTATCAGGTAGATAGTCATCAGCAGTTTTGCCAGAATTTTGTAACTTTTTCTTTTGATCAATTTCTCTCTCAAAAGTAAGTAATCTCCCATGAAGTTTTGTAAGAGTGAGGGAGCTAAAATCTAGTGAAGATCTTAAGACTATTGAGTATGTTTCCCATTTATCAGGTAAAGACCTTAAAAATCTATGAAGCATAGATACAGTTGTATAGGTCTGACCATTTAGTTTTAGCTCAGATATTAATGAGGAAAATCTTTCAAATTGTTGAGTTAAAGTTTCCCCATTAATGTGAGCAAAAGTTTCATACTGTTGAGCCAAGATTTCTCTGGTGTTGGCAATCACCTCTTCAGTTCCTCCAAACTCTTCTTTTAGGCAGTCCCAAAGCTTTGTGGCACTATCACAATGTAATAGGACAGAATAGATTTCATTTGGGAGTGCCATTGCCAACATAGAAAAAGCTTTTGCATCAAGCTCAAGTTTTAGGAAATCATCATCAGTATAGTCTTTTGGTTCTTTTGGAATCTCTTCCTTAGTTTCAAGATTTATATTTACTGGTTTATGAGGACCATATATCACAGATCTCCAACAACCTGTGTTGGTCTGTGACAAGGTATGTGCCATTCTCTTTTGCCATATGTTATATTCATTTCTTACAAGCATGGCAGGTTTAGTGGCAGGACCAGTATTATGAGGATCCATTTTAAAGAGTATTGATTTGTCAGATATCTCTTAAAGTGATGGATGTTGATAAAAGTGAGCTTATAATCCTTTATTGAATATCAATAAGAGCCTGTGTCTGATTCTCAATGTGTTAGATTGATATGTGATCAGATAAACCAGTGCTCTGATACCAATTGTTGGATCAGTATATTGCTCTTTTAGTTGAACTTGCTAGTTGACACTTAAGTGTTTAGCAAGTTCTTGATGAGTAATAGCACAGCGGAATGTTTATAAGTTTAAAGCTACACTTATCAACAGGAGTTATTACTCCCCCTGGATTCAAGAACTAATAAATGAAAAGTGTTTTATTGAGAATCTAAGTATTGAATGAGAATGAAACACTTTGACAGATTCTCAGTAAACACGAAATGGAAATAACAATAATAAGTGTTGAAGGATTTCTTGTATTAAAATCAATGTCTAAAACAGAGGGATGAACCCTTCTATTTATAGACTTTACAAATACATGAACCTTGCCAAAAGCAAGTTCAGAAACAAGTTGCAACAAGTTGCAGTCTTGGAACTTGTACATAAAGCAAAAAGAAACATTAAAGTAATAAACTACTGATATACAAAGGCGGTGGAAAAGATCTTCTGTAAGTACTGATGAATGACAAACTACTGATGAGTAGTTTGTCTTCAGTAGTTCTTCAGTAGAAGTGTCTGGTTTGAACTTCAGAACTTCTGATGACTTTCTTCTTCAGTACTTCTGAATCTCTTCTTCAGCAGTTTGATCCTTCTTCTTCAGCAGTTCTATACTTAGAATATTTTGACAGAAGTGAATTAGACTAAGGTTTGCAAAAGTGGTTTCACCAATCCTTTTTGTCCTAACAGTAGATGATGACATTTTCTGGAATGAAAAAACTGCAGTCTTTATCTGAAGAAGACAAACACATGTATCGTCAGATGCTTACAGATCGAGTCTGGACAATTGACATGACAGGCAGGTTTCCAGAAATATTCGAGTCTAGTAATAAGCTGTATGAGTTGGAGTTTGATGACCCAGATCTAGAGGATGGAGAGGTTTCTGCGGCGGTTTCTAAGGAAATACTTGAAGGTTTAGCTAGACAGGTTGGAAAGACTTTGGAAGAGTTACTTGCTGATAATTTCATTCCAAAGATACCCGAAAAGGAAGCCGGGAATCATTCTTATGACCGTGACGTTCCTGCATTTGAAGAAGTTGAGATGGAAGACATTACAAGTGAGGAATATCCACAATATTTTAAGAATGATCAAGATTCTGGATTTCCTGGATTTTCTGATGAAGTGCTAAACCAGGCCGAGAAACTTGCTAAGGAAAAGAGCAAATTGTTTGAAGAAGAAGTGTTCAAAAGGCATGATAAGCCACAGTTCGAGCAATCTGATAGTTTGAAAGAGCTTTTGAGGAAATTGAAAGAGAAGGAGAATAACCGTCCTAAAGCTGAGATACAAGGTAGCTTCTACAAACTTCACAGTGAAATTTTCGAAGGTCGTGCATTGGCCTGGAAATTTGTTAAGCAACTAAAATGTGTAGCAGTGAAGTGGGAGAAGGGGATCCTATATTTTGATAAATTCCATCATTTGAAGACTCTTCCATATTGGGCAATTCGTGACATTTGTCGGCACAAGATGACAGGTACGACAAATGGTCAGATTGCATACTTTGCTGAGAAAATGACTAGGGAGAGTAGGACGAAGTGGAACCTCTTTGAACCTCAATATCCAAAACGAATCGTTCATAAAAAGGAAATTGACATGATTACTGGAATGCCCAAAGTGACGCTGAAGTATAAGTCACCGCGAGTGTTGAAGAAGATACCTTTGATGCCGATTCCACAACACTTCGCCAAAGACTTTATTTGGTGGTATTATGATTGGAAGATAGCAGAGGCTGTGATCGTGCTGAAAGATGGTGAAAAGAACTTCAAGAACATACACATTTTTGATCCCATGTGGTTGATTAATTGTTCACATGAGGATATAATAATGTTGTTTTATAATCCGATTTATTCTGAGGTTAAGGATGCTGAACAAGCAGGAAAATACCAACGTGTGGTATTTCTGTGCTTTGCGTATGATATAAATGCTGGATGTGACTATGACAAGAAGCTCGGGAGGTTTGTGAAGATACAGAAGGTGCCTGAAGTGAAAAAGACGAAGCCGAAGACATTTCATGAACCGGTGCTGACTAAGGAACAGAAGATTTAGCGGCATATCAAGTTGATGAACATCAGAATGGACGAAGAACGTCGACAACAATCCAAGCAATAGTCGACGGGGAGTTTGTAGATGCATTTATGCGACTAGTGCTTCGGATTGTGCAATAAACTTGTTTTTGTTGATTGTCGTTTGGTCGAAGGAGAATTGATATGGGCGAAGGAGGTTTTTAGTTTGGTCGAAGAAGAATCAGAAGGTACGAAGGAGAGGTTTTGGACGAATGTGAATAGGTTTATTATGTATGGCTTGGTTCGACCGGATGAAGTGGTCGAACCTGCACATTCGCACGAACTAAGTGGGCGAATGTGCAGTCTATATATAGTCAAGCTGATTTTTTGAATGTAACTTTGAGTCATTTTATTCCCTCCATTTTCTGATTCTCTATCTAGGATATTATTTAGCTTAATTCACGTTCATACCTTGTTGTTTTCAATTTGTCAACGTGTAATTGAGTTCGTAATTAATGAAAAACCTTTGAAATGATGATTATCATTTTGTGATTGTTTTAGGGTTTCCGCACCTAAAACAAACTTGTTTGATTATTCTTTGTTGATTTGTCGATCCTTATAGCACATACAGTTTTTCCCCCCAGTCATGAAATTTTTCTTTCATACACTCCTTATCTGTCTCTCTGCTAAAACCACATCTTTCAATGAAATCCCATTGAAAGTTAAGTACTTGGAATATGCAATGTTGTCAGGCTCTAACTACAATCTATCCCAAGCTCTGTTTTTGGATTTAGTACAAAATGTGAAGGGGGTCAAGTCTGGGTCAAACAATGCTTTTCTCTTGTACCCAAGACTTTTAAGTGTTTTCCTACAAAAGGTTTTACCTGAAAAAGATTTCAAAAAGGGAGAACTTCTTCAAATGAAGAGTCTCACAAAAGAAAAAATTACAAGAATGTTGGGTCCAAACACCCAAGAAAAGGTATCAAAAGTTAAAGTTTCTAAAACACAAGCAAAGAGTGTTAAGACAACAACTGTTGTCAAAACCTTTGTTGCTGAGCCCACTGCTCCTGGTGATCATGGCACTACATCCAGTGCGGTGAAACCTACACCAGCCACTTCAAAAAGAAAACATCCATCCACAAAACCCCCTAAGAAAAACAAAAAGGGACCTCTGGAAGATGAGATACAAGAGGTAAACCCTGTTGTAGCACAAAAGTAACAACAAACCACTGTTGGTACTTCCTCACAACAGTTGGAGATATCTCAACCCAGCCAAACTCCTCATGAATTCTCACAAAAGGATCATGTTGTAAGCCAAGGGGACACACAACATGAGGCATAAGAGTCACTTGACCATATGCTCATAAGCCCTTCTCTCAGGGCTACTTCTCTTTTCAATCCTCAACCCTCACCATCACATGTCCTTCCAACAATGCAACCGTTGTTCGAATCTATTGATAAAACTCAGGACAATCCCAGTTCCTCTCCATCACCTATCACCGAGAGTATACACCAACAAGTGGCTGGGCCTGAGAAAAATCAACTAACTAGCCCATGAACAGAGGAGGTTACACCCCTTGAGTTACATGTAACTCAAGGTGAGTTTTCAAATGAAGCAGCCACTTCTGATGTAGAGACCATTGTCTCACAAAATGACAGTGGTTACATATCTAAGACTTCCTTGAAGGCAATAACTGATGAGGCCACTATAGTGACCCCAAAATCAGTTGGAAGTCCCCAGAACCAAGAAAAAAGGGGCATCTGGTTCTTATTCTATGGACTCACCTCCTAGAACTGAACCAATTACATCTACCACTGGTAGGAATCCAGATGATCCTATTAACATAGGTGATGGGTTAAAATACCAAGAATTAACGGATAGAGTCGAATCCATTGAAACCACTGTTGCTGAAATCAAGACTGATCTCAAGACTATCATGGAATCTTTGGTTGTTCTCACCAAAAGTCAACCATCAAAAGAAGAGATTGCTAGTGAGCTATGGAAATCTGTTTCCCCCATTATCATAGCTCATCAAAAACTAGCAGACCAAACACATGAAACATATATGGCTCATATCAGAACTTGGGTAGATGCTAGGTACACAGATACCCAAGCAGACATTAAAGCCATTAAACACCATTTGCTGAAGACCACTGGCTCTTCCCCTACCAAATTCTCAGAGATGAAGATGATGATGAATTCACAGCTGATGATGCCAAAAAGGGGGAGAGTGGCAGAGATAGATTGCCAAAGTTAGATCCCTTTGGATGTCCACCTTCACAAAAAGGTCAATCACAAAAGTCTGATGCCAACAAACCAGGGTGTGCACCAGCACCACAACAACCCAATGTTCAAACCATTGTTAATGCTGAAACTGCCAATACTGGTAAGGCAAAAGAAGTTGATAACTCTGCCAATATCATTGATGAAGCTAAGCAAAAGAGGCATGACACCTTGGAAGTCAAGGTAGAGGCTCTAGTACAAAAGAAGAAAGAGCAACAACAAGAAGTTGAGGATGTTGGCTTCTCAAAAAGGAAGAAAATGTCTACACAACATGTTAAACAACTACCATCTAAAACTACTGCTGCTAAAACATCTGCTGCTAGAACCACTACTACCACCAAAACATCTGCTACCATCACAACCACCAAACCAACCACTAAACCAACCACTGAACCTACCACAACAACCACCAATACACCACTTACAACCATGCCACCCACTTCACCATCACAACCCCAAACATCTGCTGGTCCAGCAAAAGTGCCAACAGATGTTACCACAACCACTGCTGCCCAAACACCACCATCACCTCTAATCCTGTATAAAAGGAATAGAAAGTCAACCTTTATGGTACATGATGAGAATATACAAACCTTACCACCTCCCACTTCAACACCTAAATTTGCACCTATACTAGCCATACCACTTACATCATTTTCACCACACACTTCTTATTTTACTGCTCAGTATCCTCTTAAGCTTGATCTACTCAAGGGGAAATTCAATCCTTCTACAATACTGAGGATCCATCTAAAAGAACATTCAATTCTCTCCCAAACTTTCCTGTTCCCAGAAACATAGACCAATTCTTGAAATTCAAAGCTGAACAGACTAATTTGATCATTCAAGATAGATGCGAAGGGAAGGATGACAGGACTGCTCAGGGCATCCTTTCAGCAGAACTTAGCAAATTGAGAAGGATTGAGGATTTTGTTAACACCCTGAGCAATTCCATGTCTAACATGCCACTCAGTAGTGATTTGGAAAGGGTAGTAAGGGAATCTATTCTTGATCAGATCTTGGCAACCATGCCTTACAAAGCAAACAAGGAACAGTTTGCAGGCTGGACGACTCATGCACTTCAAGAAGAACTTCTTAGAATTGAAGAAATGGCCAAGAATCCTACTTTGAAAGTCTCTGCCCCTGACTTTTAAAAAGGCAGAGACCCAGCCAGAGCTTTGAAGTTTAAAAGAATGAGAGAAGAAATTGTGGCTGTAAAGTATGGAGATGTCAGAAGAAGATCAGAAGAAGTTTGCTGATACATTTGTGAAAGAGGGAATCTTCAACCAAGTCCACTATTTCTCTGATCCCATTACTGAAGAACTTAGGAAACTCGTTGGGAGACCTCCATCACCAACCTCATCTATGTAACACCTCGCCCCTCTCATCACCAATATTGTCGCTTTGCCCATCCAGAGCTCACGGATTTGTTTTTGGTTGCCCAAGTGGAGACTTCCCAGGAGGTCACCCATCCTGAAATTTCTCCCACCTGAGCACGCTTAACTTTGGAGTTCTCCTCTCATCCACTAACATTAAGCCCCAAAACGCGTTGGTGATTTAAGAGGCAAGACATTACTTCTGAACCAAGGATCTCTCCTGGCCACGGCCGATGTGGGATTTTCCTGGGGTGTCACATTCATCCCCTGTTAGAGTCTCATCGTCCCTGATGAGGTGTGTTCCTGGGGTGTCACATTCACCCCTTGTTAGAGTCTCATCGTCACTGATGAGGTGTGCACCCACCATCCCGAACGACACAGGAGTGGCTCTGATACCATCTGTAACACCTCGCCCCTCTCATCACCAATATTGTCCGCTTTGCCCATCCAGAGCTCACGGATTTGTTTTTGGTTGCCCAAGTGGAGACTTCCCAGGAGGTCACCCATCCTGAAATTTCTCCCACCTAAGCACGCTTAACTTTGGAGTTCTCCTCTCATCCACTAACATTAAGCCCCAAAACGCGTTGGTGATTTAAGAGGCAAGACATTACTTCTGAACCAAGGATCTCTCCTGGCCACGGCCGATGTGGGATTTTCCTGGGGTGTCACAATCTAGAATAAATTTGCAGCTCAAGAAATCCTCAGGTTCAAAAATTCTAAAATGGAAGGTCAACAAAGACACCCATGAATTGACTTTGCTCAGATATGATGGAGAGGCTCAGAAGTTGAGTATGGATGATGCACATGGCCTATGTGCAGATGATCTCCAAGACCTACTTAACTTAGAGCTAGAAAGAGATGCTGAAGACCTCTTCTCATTGAACTTTGAGTTACAGTTCCAAGGACAAATTAGAGAAAGTCTGATGTGGAATAAAGATCAACAATAAAGACTGAGTTTTGGCATCATCTGTTCCAGGGGGAGATTGTTGGGTCTGCTGACCTGGAGAAGAACAGATGATTTGAAAAGCCAAAACATGCTATATTTGATCCAGAATAAAATCAGCATTTACAAGTTACTTCACCCAAAAAACTGTTGACTCTAACATCTGTTGTACCCCAACATCTGCTGATCACAAAGGACTGATGAAGAAACAACTGCTAATCCAAAGTACTGAAGACTCAACTCCTGTTGGAGCCAACAGCACTTAGGCTCCAAAAGATGATCCAAGCTATCAGAGGTTTACATATCAGCTGTTTAGATATCAGAGCCAACAACACAATCTCCTTTGTTTTATCAGATGTTTTATATTGTTATTCTGTTAGATGTCACTATCTTAGGTGACGTCAGTCATAGGTCATCAGTGGTTTAGATTGTTTATAAATAGAAAAGTGCATGTACTGTTCTATTCATCACTCAAATATTCTCTTAGACAAACTTTCACGGAGTGACCAGGCTGGGGGGGAGTACTTGTGCAATCGTTGTAATCATTAGATTTATGAAAGGATTCGATTCTAAAACAATTATTCTCTTTATTTTGATTCATAGTTTATTATTCCACTGCACTTTCCATTTATAGATTATCTTCTTTCATCATTCATTAGTTAAACAATAAAAACAAATCAAACTCAGATCCTAACATAATGTAAGATAATACTACAATAGGTTTTAGTATCGAAACTTGAACAAAGACTTTAAGTAAACTAATATGGTACTAAACTGCTGAGTTTAAGGGCGGTTAGAAGCTTCTTAATGAAGGTTCTGATGAGTGACAAACTTCTAATGAAAGATCTTCAGGAGTTTGTCTTCAGGAGTTTGTTCTTCAGATATTTGTCTGGTTTATATTCAAAACTTCTGATCCTTTTACTCTTCAGAACTTTAGATATCTTTTACTTCAGCAGTTTTGCAAAATGTGAAGAGGATATAATACTATGGTTTATACTGGCTTGTCAATCCTCTTTGACCCTACATGAACGATGGTTATTTAAGGTATAAGTTCATACTTGACTTACCTTCTCTTACTAGAACTTTTAAAACAGAAGAGAGTTATACTCTCAGCCAAGCCGTCGAGATGTCTGGTGAGTGTTACCTGTCACATCCTGAGGATGTTTTCATTATTTATTATTGCTTAATCGTGTATTTTGTTTTTTTGTAGCAAAAAAGTTTGTTTCGCTTGATCTGGATGATATTAACAGCCATGTATTTTTTTTGTAGCAAAAAAGTCTGCTTCATTTGATCTGGATGATATTGACAACAGGATTTCTCAGTTCACTCTCCAGGTACCTTGTTATCCGGAGGATGGTAATAGGAATATTTATAAAAGTAAATGTTAAAGTGGAGATACTTACCTATTTTCTTTCCTTCATAGGGACATGAATATCTCCTGAAATCCTTGGAAGGAGTCACAAAGGAGCTTAATGACACCCAGTCTATACTTGAGGATGTGAAAAAATTGCTAATGATAAGGGCAAATATCTCAAAAAGAAGCTAAATGAAGTGGAGTCTGAGCTGAAACAGACGAAATCTAAGCAGGCGCAGATGGTGCTGGATGTAACACCCCAACCGATGGCGGAAACATCGGGATGTCACGTATTGATGATTGTTCAGTAGCTCATGGTAAATAATATGTTTCAATAAATGATTTACATAAATTTACATACAATTGTTCTAAGAATTGTACATCAAAATAACAAATACTAGCTACGCATCTTCAAGTATTAACTCTAATCTCCGAGCAAGCTATAACTTGAAACATGTTAAATTTGAAAATATTTTGGGTCAACAAAAGTTGGTGAGAATTACATAGGTTTTGATAATAGAATAAAGCTTGTACAATTCAAGTGTCATGGCAAGTCTAGTCCATATGTGAAAACATACTAGAAGTAAATCGAGTGCATAATCAACCCTTGTGACTGTTGTATTGTGGTACATCCCATACGCTCATGGTTCACTCGATTATGTTATGCGATAACAATCACCCACGCTACCTTTGTAGGAGGCACGTATCCGGGTGGGATTGTCAGTCCAATAGATCTATCATTGTATAGCGTCGGCTGATCATTGTTAATGATTATGCTAGAATATTGTGCTTACCCTAGTCATGTTCAAGACATAATGCAACATAGAAAAACACATAGACACTTTGATGATTGAATTGCATATAGAATGTTGTAACATGTTTCACCCCAAAAATGGTGATAAATAGAAAAGGGGCTTTGTAAAACTCACCTTAGCAAAATGTTATATCTTGTGAAAAAATAGAATATTGTGTTGCTCAACAATGCCAAGTATTACCCTATAATTAAGGTAACAAATATGTCTTAGTATTTCTAGTCTACAGATATATATTCTAGGGCTTCGAATTGGGGATAAGTGCTTGTTTGATTAATAATTAAAATGTTTAATAATTGCGAGAAATTTGATAAATAAATAAACAAAAGTCTTTTTATAAAATTTGAATCAAAGATGGTCACAATAATGAGTTTAAAGTATAAAAATAATTTTTATAAAATTATTTTCTTAAAAATAGAATATTAAATCTATTTATTTCAAATTGTCAACATTTAACTTTAATATTTAAAAATACCAAAATTAAAGAATAATTAGATTAAAAATTATATTTCTGTTCCAAATAATCAGAAATTATTTATATAAAATTTTGGTGCAAAAATATTGAAAATGAATTTATTATGATTTATTTACGATTAAAACTAACAAAAATTGATTAAAAATACTAAATAAACGATTTTTTCAGAAATAAAAATCATTTCAGAAAATTTTATTGTTATAAAAACTCAGAATAATTTTTGTGGAAATTTATAAAATTGTTTTGATATTTTTATAGAATTTTATAAATAAAATAGAATAAACTTGGATTATTTATTATATATATTGAATAAATATATTTTGAAAACTAAAAATTGTATGTTAAACTTTTTCACTAGATTAACAAAATATAATTTTTGTAGAATTTTTAAAAGTGTTTTGGTATTTTAAAATGAATTTAAAATATAAAGAAATATATATATATATATATATATATAAGATTAAATGAAAAGAAAGGTTTTGTTGATGCCGTGGTTTGAACCCGGGCCCATGGCCGGTTCGTGTGTTTTAAATCACAAGCCCAGACCAACTGGTCTGGACCCTGAGAACGTTTAGTTTCAATTTATTTTATTTATATAATATATAAGAAACTGATTTATATATAATTAAAATGAAAAGAAAAAAAAATCGTTTAAGTGGGATTCGAACCCGCGTGTGTGGATAGACGAACATCAGACACAACCACCTGATCGAGATCAGGGGTTGTGTTTGATTCCAGTTTAATAAAAATATAACACCTCCTGTTAAAACGTGTTCTTCCCCAAAATCACAACTTCGAGCCCTAGCTTTTGCAATCGAAAGATTCACACAACAATAACCCAATCATTCATAGGGTTATTGTTGTGTGATTGCCGAAGATCAAAACCCACTGAGAATATGATACTTACAATAGCGAATCGTGTACGAATTGAATAGTCAACCCGTAAGTCAACTTCGAACCAATATCACTTGATCAGTTGAAATAACAAGAAATTTGAGATTGAGAGAGTATGTTCGGTGAGTTGTGAAAGTTTGGGTAGGTCCAATTTATAGGGAGGTGGGTTGGATTGCACGATTGGAAATGTTGACTCGTCATTGAAGATGGTGCGGCTAATTGAAGCAAATTTGGAAACGATTAATGATAATTGACCTTGTATAAGACGCGTCCTAGTTAGAAGATCATGCAATTATACCAAATTGGGTTAAAAAACGCATGAGAATAAGGTGATTAAGGAATCCCGTTGACACGGTTGACTTTTTTAGTCAACTGCCATCATATAAACACGTTATATAATTAAAATTGATAGGCAAAATAACACAACTGTCGTGTAGATCAGTTGGTTAAGTGGTTTGTGTGTTGGGTGACCCGGCTGAGGACTCGGGTTCGAACCCCGGCCTCAGCATATAATTTTTTTTACAATTTATTATATATATATATATATGTATATTATATATCAATAATATAATATTAGGGTTCCAAATGCTTTGCAATAATATTTTTAAAAAGGTAAATAATGATGAGAAACTTGACGTTTTTATTCAAAACGATGGTAACGTACAAGTATAAATGCGTAATGTTACAGTCTCCCCTACTTTTAGGAACTTCATCCCGAAGTTAAAAGAAAAACACAAGGTTGAGGGTGATTGGGTAGAATTTGGGGTAACTGTGATTTGGAAATTCTGATAATGGTTTCAGGTCGGGTAGGTGTGAGCTTTAAGAGTTGAATTTGGTTTGTCTGACATCGCAAGGAGAGTAAGGGTCTTGTGAAGCGTTAGGTTTTAGGAGTCCTAAAAGAAATGAGTTGATGGACTATAGAAGAACTAAATGAACCACCAGGTTTAAAATTGGTCAACTACCAAAAACCTTGATAAAGTTTCACACCACCTTAAAGTACCTGTAAATTCATGATTACGTTCCGGACCGTAATTACCAATTTACCTTACATTAGGGTTTTACGTCCTTTTTTAACTCTATCGATTGTTGAGCAGGTTCGATAGTCTCCACCAGTCGTTGAGCAGGTTGTAGGGCCTCTCCCGACTGTTGGAAAGACATGATGACCTCTACCAATCGTTGAGTAGGTTGTTTGGTAGTCAACTAATTGTTGTACAAGTAAGCAAGTATGATTTAAATATAGATATAGCAATTAGTTCAAATTCAAACAAGCATGCATCCAGGTGTTCATGATAATACTAGAATTTATTACATGAATCAATACATAGAATTAAAAAGCAGACATCATTCAAATGGTGGGGCTTGCTGTTTAAGTAGATGGAGGGTCCCTAGCGGGATTATTTGGAGCAGCAAGGGCGTTTGTAGCAGGAATTCGACAAGCATCCGCAAGATGCCCATACCTTTGACAATTGGTACACTGACGGCAGGGCACTTGGGTTGGGTGGTGATACTGGCAGGTGTCACACTTAGGTTGGTTCCCGTTGTATGGTTTCTTGTTGGGCGGAACAGTGGCGTCTATTACAAAATTCCTGACCTTGCGCCTTCCATTGGTTGAGGCCTCAGTTTTGATTTCAACGGCAGGTTGGGGAGTATCCTTCGCAATAGTTTTCTTTTCCCCTTTCCGAGTCAAGGTTCCTGCCTTCACATGGTTATTTGTTAGGGTGGCCGCCAAACGCTTTGCTTCCTCCAGAGTAGCAGGGTTCCTTCCCCACACCGTGTCTTGATTCTGCATGGGTAAGCCGCCAATGTATTTTTCGATCGCAATAGGCAAAGGGGTGACCTTGTGTGGTAGCAGTAGACTAAGTTCGTGAAAACGAGTGTTGTAGGCAAGGTTTTCTCCACTATCTTGAGCAAGATCATGAAACTCATCTTCCAGCTTCTTGATTTCATTACGAGGGCAGAACTCTGTCTTCATAATGTCTTTAGCTTGATCCCAAGTTAAGGCCAGTGCAGCTTCAGCTCCGCGAGTGCGCTTTTCCTCATTCCACCAAGTGAGTGCTCGTTTGTGAAGAACACTCATGGCATAACGGACCTATAAGTTATCGGGACACTCACTGTTAATGAAGGTATTCTCAATGCCCTCAAACCATTGTAGAAGTCCCGTAGCTCCTTCTTCTCCACTGAACTTAGGGGGATTACAGGAATTAAAGTGCTTAAGAGTGCAAGCTGGGAGACCATTCCCATTTCCGTTGTGGTTTCCATTACCGTTCCCGTTTCCATGACCGTTTCCATTGCCGTTTCCGTTCATCTGGATGACTTGAGCCAGTAAGTTAGGAACCAGAGTCGCGATTTGCTGCGCCATTTGTTGAGAAATGATCGCAACTAGTTGGGCATCAACACCATTGTTGTTGTTGTTATTGTTGTTGTTGTGGTTAGCGTCGTGGTTGTTGCTATTCACTTCATCTTGATTGTTACTGTAACACCCCAACCGATGACGGAAACATCGGGATGTCACGTATTGATGATTGTTCAGTAGCTCATGGTAATACACATGTTTAAATAATCCTTTATTTCATTACAAAATTGATTACATTAAAGTCTACATCAAATAATCAAACAAAGCTTAAAACTTCAAATATCTCCTCATGCTAGCTCTAGAGTTCAAGCATCAGTATTTCCTGTTGAGTTTGGAAAAATGGGGGGGGGGGGTCAACTAGAAGTTGGTGAGAATACATAAGCCATGTCAAGCAAATAGTTTAAGTATAAAAGTTTAGCAATTCATATGTCTATCGTAAGTTTAAGTCTACATGAATAAACATAATATGTTGAATCAACATAATCAAACCTCCGACTAGTTTAGGTCCATCCCGTCATCCACGGTTCACCTTGTAGATGCAAAAGTGCGACTAAAGCTTTGGATTGTACAACACAATATGTTTTGGTGATAATCGAAGGTGCGAAGGAGATTTTCAGTAGGTGCGAAGGAATCTTGAAAGGTGCGAAGGAAGTGATATGGATGAATGAAGATTATAGATTATTGTAAAGCTTGGTTCGACCAGATGATTTGGGCGAACCTGCACATTCGCATAATCAATTTGGGCGAATGTGCAGTCTATAAATAGACAAGTTTGATTTTTGAATGTAACTTTTGATCATTATTATTCCCTCCACTTTCAGAAACTCTCTCTAGTGTTTTGTTTAACTCGTTTATCGTTCATACCTTGATTGTATTATTATTTCAACGTGTAATCGAGTGATTTATTAATGAAAACTTTTGAAAATGATGATCTGTGTGTTTGAATCTGTTTGATTATTATTTTGTGATAGTTTTAGGGTTTCCGCACCTAAAACTAACTTGTTTGATCATTCTTTGTTTGTTATCGATCCTTTCACGCACATACAAAGTGGTATCAGAGCCATTACGGATCAAACAACCACAAATTAATAGTCTCTCAGTTGATTTGGACCCAATTTTGGTCAAAAAGTTTCTGTTTTCAATGAACAAACTGATGTGATAAGATTTTGATTGATTACACCTTGATTTCGAGTTTAAATTGGATAATTCTCTTTATTAAAGTTGTTCCAAATCAATTCCGATTCAAAACCTGATTTAGATCATCAAAATCCATCAACATTTGATAAACATGATCAAAATTAACTGATTTTCAAAGAATAACCGTTTTTGAAATCTTAGGGGTCGAAAGAGAGAGTTTGGTCGAAAGTGGAAATCATTTGGGTCGAAAGAAGGATTTTGTGTACGAAGGAGGTGTTATAGTGGTCGAAAGAAGACTTTGATTGCTTATTTTGTTCATTCGCCCAGTTGTTTCACCTTCGT
Organism: Ambrosia x helenae; assembly: GCA_030844895.1. Classification (NCBI taxonomy): domain Eukaryota; kingdom Viridiplantae; phylum Streptophyta; class Magnoliopsida; order Asterales; family Asteraceae; genus Ambrosia; species Ambrosia x helenae. The sequence continues at coordinate 63,983,846 of CM061226.1, read as the reverse complement.
CTGATCGAACGGTCGAAGGAGCAGGAGAACGGTCGAAAGAGAGACGAAAGCGGTCGAAGGAGATTTTGTTGTTTGAGTTCACATTCGTATCAATCAAAAACGGTCGAAGGAGAACTTTATTTCTCATTCGCACGTTCGACTATACGAAGGAGCATCCTGTTTTAAAACATTTTTAATCTTTTCGTGTTTAATCGTTTGCAGGACAAGATGTGGAACTTCCCAACAACGCCTAGACCTACTCAAGCACCACAACAGCAGACAACACAAGATCCGTGGTCCATTGCAGCTCAGAAGTCTAGTCAACCATCACAGCTAATCAATTATATGGCAATGACTAGTTCGGCTCCTCAACAAGTTGTTCAACCATTATCACAACCAATTGACAACTATTGGGGAGTCGCAGCAGCAGCAGTTCATTCGCAGACGACCAACGCTATATCCACTCTTATTCATGATCTATCCTCTGGAAGCGGCAATCGTCCACCAAAGCTAATGGACATGAAGGAGTACAATACTTGGAAGACGAAGTTCAAGATCCATGTTGAGGGACAAGGACTTGAGGGAGCCGAGGCATGGCAAATGATTGTGAAGGGTTACGTTGCTCCAATTCTGGAGAATACTGGAGAACCGATACCTTTGGAGAATTTGGCGGATGATGAGAAGAAAAGGTTTGCGATAGAAAAGAAGGCATTCTCTCAGCTATCCCAGGCGATCAACACTGATCTATTGCATCAGTTTGGATCGTGTACAACATCCAAACAACTATGGGATATGCTGAGAAATCGACATGATGGAAATGAGAAGACAAGGAAGCTGAGGATGGAAGAGCTTCGTAAGGAATTTGAAAACTTCAGTTACATGGGTAATGAGACCCTAAAAGAGTTGGTTCCACGGTACTGCCATTTGCTCACTGAATTGTCGAGCTATGAGATCAGCATATTAATGTCGGAGTTAGTAGATAAATTTGCTGATGCTTTACCACCCTACTGGAACCAACACATCGAAGTGTTAAAGGAGAAGGATGCATACCAGTATTGGACTATTAACGAGTTCATTCAAAAGCTGGAAAACAAAGAGATGGAGGAGAAGAGAAAAGCTAAGAGAGCTCAGATTCCACAGAATCCTGATCTATATGTGAGTGGTACATCTAACTCTCTTTCTGCTTCAAGCACCACTTCTAATGTTGCTCCTCACATAGCATGTGTATCCAGAGTTGTTGAACCAACAAAAGCACCCATCAACTACCTTGCCCAAACTTCATCTTACACACCATCATACACACAACAATCTTATCAAACACCAAACTTTGTTCCACCTTTTTCACCATTACAACAAGCCGCATGCTACACATCAAGTCAATCTCAACAACAACAACAATATCCTCCTCACATGAATCAGATGCAGATTACTCAAGCACAATCAAGTCAAAACCCGATTGTGTTAGAGACCTCGAATCTTAACAATGTGACTGTTGAAATTGCTCAACAGCATGTTGCTCTTGTACCTTCTATGGTTGCTTCTTACAACGGTTTGGTAGCGAGTCAAATTGGAAACAACAATCTCACCAATGAAGACTACGCTCAAATCGACAAAGAGGATATGGAGCTGATGGACATTCAGTGGGCTTTTGCAAGCATTATGAGGAGAGCCACTGACTTTATTCAGAAGACTGGCAGAACTGATCTCTCAGCCTCTCCCAACACCACATACGGATTCAATAAAGCAAAAGTTACATGCTTCAACTGTGGTGAGAAGGGACATTTTAAAAGAGAGTGCACACAGCCAGCACAACAAGGTAATCGAAACCCCTTCAATTCAACATACCAAAATAGACAAAACCAAAACCAAAATCAAGTGTCATACAACAGTCCCAACATCTCAAGCTTTCAACCACAAAACAATTATCAGAACCGTCAACAAAACACCAACACTAGACAATCCACAACTCAAAACCAACCTCAACAAAATCCAAACCGAACTATTGCTCCTATCACTACACCTAACACACAAAACCAAAACCAAACTGACAATCAAAACCAAGCAATTGTGATCCAAAAGGATGAAGGTTTTGAATGGACTGGTATGCAATTGGGGGTGGTGGAGATCACTACTGGGAATGTGGCTTGTGTGGCACAGCTGATGAGTTTGGATGAGAATGAGGAGATTGAAGAGGAGGTTGTGATTGAAAAATTGTCGGAGTTGAAAATTGAGGAAGTGAATGAGGATGTGATTGTTGAGAGTGAAGACAAGAAATCTGGGATGATTCTTGATTCTCTCACTGATGTTGGAGACCACTACTTCTTCACAGGGAAGGAAGCTCACTTCGCTTTGATGGCCATGACAGAACCTCCTAAGCCGGTAAGTTCTGAAACTCAATCTCAAGTGTGTGTTAAATGTGATAAATGTGCTGATTTTGAAAAACTGACTGATGAAAATAAGCTTCTCAAGGTCCAACTTGAGAGTGCCAAAATCAACTGTCAGATTTATCAAAAAGATTTAAAAGATTTCAACAAAGTTCTTGATGGTTATAAAAAGGATGTGTCTGAACTTAAAAAGACATTATCAATTAAACAACTTGCCATTAATAACTACATCAATGAAATGGAAAACACTAAATTGGAAATGGCAACCATCAAGTGCTTTGCTGAAAAAGTAAACAAGAAGTTAGAGAGTTACAAGCACATACATATGTAGTCGACCATATCATAGAAGAACCCTCCCAGTCGAATAGTGCAAACTATAAGTCGGTCCTATCTCTGGTATTGTTTGAGAATCACACCTTACATGCAATACCACCGGAGACTTTAGTCAATTCTGACTCCACATAAGAAAACGAGCCTAACACTTCCAGTGTCGGGGATCCGTATTCTGATGTGAGACCAGTACTGGGAAATAATGAGGGTGTGGTCGCTGCTGATGATTCAGATGAAGAAGATGAACCATCTGAGAGGGTTGAAAATGAAAGTGATATCCCTGATGAAAATCATATAATCACTACTGAGCCAGTCTCACCGTCTCAGATCATTCATCCAATGGCAAATGCTCATCGTAAAAATGAGGTAAAGAAAAATGAAAAGTCTGTTGGTAAATGTTTTGAAAAGAAAGAGGTAAAGAAGGTTGAGAAAAATGTGAGAAAACCGGTAGAAAATAAAAATCAAACTAAATCTGAGAAAAATGTGGTGAAACCGGTAGAAAAGAAAAATGAGCTTAAATCTGAGAAAACCAATGAAATGAGCAACGAATCGTGTGACAAACCTGTCAAAATCTTCTATCGGATGCAAGGCTCCGATAAGATTTTATCCGATGATGAATATCCGATTAAGTTTGTCAATTATTCTAAAATTGAAAAGATCTGGCAGGAAAGTACGATTTGGTTTCCAAAATTTGAAAGAACCAATGATATTCCTCAAGAAATTTTAGATAAAATTTATTCGGATAAAGATGCCAAGGTCAATGTCACACAATTTGTTTTGCCTGTTGATAAAGCAAACAGTTTTATTGAACCGACTTACTCGAAGGACCCAGCTCCTGAGAGTTTAAGGAAACAATGCATGATCGATCGATATCCCATTGCTTGCTTTTCCAAGTCGCCGATCAAGGAAAACTATGAGGAATACCGTGCGTGTTATAAGTGCGGGGAACGGGGACATTTACTTGCCGCCTGCCCGTACGTACGACACAAAAGGCACGAGGTGGAGATGAGGCAATATCATGATTATCCGGTTGACAACTACGGTTATCAACAAAGACGGTATTTCCCTCAGCAAGAATCTTATCATAATCAAAACAATTTTTACAACAAGATGGAAAACCGTCCGATGACGTATGATATACGCAACCGGATGACCACTGATAAATCTGCTAAGAAACCTGTGATGAACTCAACTGCTGATAACAAAAAGGTTGCTCCTAAACCTAATGGAAAACAAGCAGTTGGACCTGTCTCTGTTAAATCAGAGAAGGTAACCAAGAAGGTTGCTTTTAAAGATGAAGTAAAGAAACCGACTGAGACTTCAAAATCTCAGATTCGGATCTTGAAAAGATCTGAGCAATCTTGGTCATCTAAGGAATCTGAAGGAGCCTCTACTTCACAGAATGAGAAGAATGAGAAAAAGAAAATTGTGAGTGAGAAGAAAGGGGTTGAGTTAACCCAAGATGTTTGTGAATTGAAAGACTCTTTGAAACAACCCGTTCAAAGACCCAAGACCAAACAGGCTTGGGTCCCCTGAAAGATCTAACTGCTTTACTTTATATGTGCAGGGAGCTCCAGCTGGCCCTGTTAGCAGCCTATGGATTGTTGACAGTGGAGCTTCTGGTCACATGACAGGGGACCTCACGCTACTCTTTGATATCAAAAACATTAACGGAGGTTATGTGGCATTTGCTGGTAATAAGGGAGGCTACATTACAATGGAGGGTAGTGTAAGCAATGGGGTCGTGACATTTGAGCGGATATCATACGTGAAACAGATAGATTACAATCTGCTCAGTGTTAGTCAAATTTGTGATAAACAATTTTCTGTGTATTTTGATGACAAATCCTGCTACATCTTGAAACCTGGGTTTGAGCTTCCGAAAGAGTGGGTGATGCTGAAGGCACCGAGAGTAAACAACTTATATATTCTCGATATGTCCAAAGCAATGACCACCCATGGCCAAGTCACGTGTTTCCTCTCTAAGGCTACAGAAAAAGAATCGATTATGTGGCACAGGAGAATGGGACACATCCATTTGCAAAAGATGAACCAGTTAGTGAAGAATGAACTTGTCACGGGAGTTAATGTGAAACACTTCCATTTAAATGGCAAGTGTGTTAGTTGCAAAAAGGGAAAGCAGCACAAACAATCCCATAGACCAAAGAAAGTCAATTCCGTTGAACTGCCACTTGAACGTTTGCATATGGATTTATTCGGTCCAGTCAGACGTAAAAGTCATGCCGGGGAGTTGTACTGTCTTGTGGTGACTGATGACTATTCAAGATTTTCATGGGTAATGTGCTTGCATCAGAAAAGCGACACTTTTGACAACCTGAAGGTTCTGTTTACACGTCTGGAAAATATATATGGTCTGAAGATCAAACGAATCCGGAGTGACAATGGGACAGAGTTCAAAAACGCTCAGATGGAGGATCTTTGTGCAAACAAAGGAATTCATCATGAATATAGCGCTCCGTATACACCCCAGCAGAACGGTGTCGCAGAGAGAAAGAACAGGACTCTAATAGAGACGGCGAGAACTATGCTTGCGGATTCAAATCTTCCAGTCATGTTCTGGAACGAAGCTATTTACGCGGCATGTTATACTCTTAACCGTGTTTTGACAGTGAAGAAGTTTGGCAAGACTTCTTATGAGCTGTTGAACCGACGCAAGCCGAATCTGGAGTATCTAGAACCATTTGGTGCCTCGTGTACAATGCTAAATCCTTCGGAGAAGTTCGCACCAAAGGCTGAAGAAGGTTATTTTGTTGGATATGCAACCCCATTAAAACGGGTATTTAACAAAAGAACTAGAAAAGTCGAGGAGTGGGCTAATGTCGAAGTTCAAAGATATACACAAAATGTACAGGGTGGAGGACCAGATTGGATGTTTGATTACAAAGACTTCTTTTAATCATTCAATCTAGATAGCATGGTTGAAGAAGCTGTACTTCGCTTATATTACGAGGTCGAGAACGCCATGACTTCACCGTTAGTGCGTCCGATCACGGTAAACCCCCAAGTAGCTTCTAATGATACCACTGCTCCTGCGATGGAAGAAGAGGTGTTCCAAGAGGCTTCTACAACGCTTAATTCATCCGAATCAGAAGATGAAGACGATGATGTAACAATTGAATCTATTCTGGACAATGCTACAGTGACACCACCAGTGAACCCAACTAATACAGATGCTTCAACATCGAATGTGGGTAATGATCTGGTTTCTACAGAGAATTTGACAACTCAAACTTGAGTACAAGTACCTGATTATCCGGAATCTCGGATACATCGGATACACCCGCTTGAACAGGTTATTGGTGATCCTGGTAGCAGTGTGATGACAATAGGGCAGCTGAGAAATGCTCAAGCACCAGAAAATATTGGCAACCTTGCTTTATATGCCAAAATACAGAAATCTGGTTTTCAAAATGACTGGTCGTTTGCTTGTTATGTTTCGCAGCTCGAGCCGCGGACTTACAAGGATGCTCTTTTGGATGATGCCTGGGTGGAAGCAATGCAGGAGGAGTTATTACAATTCCAGAAACTTGGTGTATGGACCCTAACAGATTTGCCCCCTGGAAGAAAGAAAATTGGAACCAAATGGGTGTTTAAGTGCAAGAAGGATGACAGAGGAGTCATAGTGCGAAACAAACTCGTTTGGTCGTTCAAGGTTTTCATCAGGTTGAAGGAATCGATTACAATGAAATCTATGCACCGGTTGCACGCTTGGAAGCTATCCGAATGTTCCTAGCGTTTGCATCATGGAAGAAATTTAAGGTGTATCAGATGGATGTAAAGAGCGCATTTCTTTACGGTGTGGTCAAAGAGGAAGTTTACGTAGGTCAACCGCCAGGCTTTGAGGACCCTATTCACCGGGATAAGGTTTATGTGTTAAACAAAGCTCTCTATGGGTTGTACCAGGCTCCGAGACAATGGTATGAGGAGCTGAGCACATAGCTTCTCTCGAAAGGATTCAAACGCGGACTGGTAGACTGCACACTGTTCACGAAACGAGCAGGAGATGATTTGCTTCTTGTACAAATTTATGTTGATGATATTATTTTCGGGTCAACTAACGAACTTCTGTGCAGGGAATTTGAACAAGTTATGCAGGAAATGTTCGAAATGAGCGCAATGGGAGAAATGCAGTTTTTCCTCGGCTTGCAGGTGGAGCAAAGACCAACGGGGATCTTTATTCACCAGACGAAATACGTTTCTGAAGTCTTGAGCCGATTCCAGATGGATGATTCGAAGCCGATGGATACCCCGATATACCCCAATCATGGGATTGGAGTTGACCTTAAGGGGGAGCTGACTGATCCATTTACATACAGAGCAATCGTCGGATCTCTGATGTATCTCACAGCGTCTAGACCTGATATAATGTTTGCGACATGTCTTTGTGCGCGATATCAATCGAAGCCGAAACAGAGTCATCTTGCAGCTGTCAAGCGTATCCTTAGATATCTGAAGGGTTGTCCATCGAAAGGACTTTGGTACCCTCATGATGATAATTTTGACCTAATCGCTTTTAGTGATGCAGATTGGGGCGGCTGTGACAAAGACAGCAAATCCACAACGGCTGGATGTCAGTTTATGGGGAGCAGGCTCGTGACCTGGCAATGCAAGAAACAAACCGTAGTTTCACTATCCACATATGAAGCAGAATACGTTTCAGCATCGAGCTGCTGCTCACAGGTTCTTTGGATCCAACAGCAGATGGTGGATTACGGTTTGCAATTTCTTAAAACCCCTATTTACTGTGATAATGAGGCCGCAATCGCATTAACAAAAGACTTAGTAAATCACTCAAAGGCTAAACATATCCGGATTAAATATCATTTTATCCGTGATTGTTATGCTAAAGAGTTGATCGATATGGTCAAAATCCACACTGATTACCAACGCGCAGATCTTTTTACCAAAGCTTTTGACAAATCCAGATTTGATTATCTTTTAAAAGCTAATGGTATTAAAGAAAAACAGGACTGATCACCACCTCAGTCTATCACTTTTTAGTTTAAATTTATTACTGCTTTTCAGAAAAATTTCGAAAATCCATAAAAATTAGAAAATTTCTTTGCTGACTGTTATATCTTCTTCCCTTAGATTAATGCCGTCAGATTTCTGTGAACAAACGATATCTGGGCAGTCACATATTTGAAATGCTTCAGCTTATCCTTGGGAACAGTAAATTCGAAAATCTATAAAAATCAGAAAATTCTAAAATGATTTCCTGGAGTATAAAGGGAAATGATAGTACATCAGTGGGGATCTGACACATTCTAAATAATGTAATGCTATATAGGGCGTGTGTCTGAGTCTGTGCGATATGCTGATAGGCTTCGTAGACCTATTACTGCGTGCCTGATACATACATATCAAACGAATTGTTGTGTGGATGAACTCCTCATGGGCATATGGTCTTAGTACCGTAATTTCGTTTGATAGGGTATCTGTACAAAACTCGGAGGTTTAGGGTCGTTATGTTATTAGTTGTCTGGGGATAGCCTCTCTGATCTTCTGCTGTAAGTCATTACGGACCTAGATCAGACAGGGTGCCTTTATAAAAGAGCTATATGCCAAATCCTAAAGTTACCAAATTGAGGAACTTTCCATGTTATATGATGATCAAAGATTATCTATTACATCGTATTGATCATTGATGCAAATCATGATTAATATCAGTCCTCAACCTGGTATAGTGCATATGTTACTTTGCTGCATTAATTTGCTGACCTGTATACCTCTATGCATTATATCTTGTACAATTACAGACGACGAAAGCATAATCACGCTTTACAATGAGTCTTTGTGCATTTACTTCTTGATACGGGAGTATGTCGTGTGTGTGGGAACCACAGACAATTGCGTTTATACTATAAATATCAGTATCAGTATAAAGCACTGCACAAAAGTCTGCATGTGAGTTTATGTGGATCACAATTCAGCAATTGGCAGATCACACATTGTCTTTAATGATAATAATTTCAAAAAGATCAATGGTGTGATCAGATTTCTCAAAAACTGATATGATCCCTTTACCGGAAATCCCAAAAACATTTACAGTTTTTCATTTACATTTCTGCATTTTCTTTTATTGTTAAAAAAAATTACAAAACTCAAAAAGATTTTAGGTGTGTTTTAGCATAAATTTTAGAAAATCCAAAAAGATTTTTCTTTTTCATCTTATTTTTGATAACTGATGGTGGTTGATGTCGATTTTCTAAACCTTGATACACCATTTGAGCTTTGTAACTTTTAAAATGTGAAAACATGATTGTTGGATGCTTAAAAGTTGGAAAATAATTGGACCGGGACTCGTTTTTGAGATTTGGAAAATTTTCAAAAATCCCAATTCTCATTCGCCCATTCGGTTGGTCGAATGTGGGATTTCACATGTTCCTTCGTATGTTTTGTTTGGGCGAAGGAGAGTGTTCATGAACATTATCTCATTCGAACCCTTTTGCCTCATTCGTACTCTTTCACTAGGGTCGAAGGAGACAAAAGTTTCTCCTTCGTATGACTAAAACAGGCGAAGGGGCATGGCTATATATAACCATCTGCTCATTCGAACCCATTCATATTTTTTTCCAGATTTTCAATCTTAAACTCACCTTATTGCTCGTTTCTTTTAAATCATTTCATTGTGTTCGGGACTTCACACTGATCATTTTGCTATCTATTTCACAGGTTATGATCAAGGATTTCAGGCTTTAATCTCTGTTTTATAAACTGAGCCCTAACTGTTCAAAACTGATTATAATCAATATAAGTGTAACAATTGATGCATAGGGTTTATTGTGTGTGTGTTTTAGGGGGAGATATAACCAAAACCATGGTTTAAAATTCGACTGATTGATCAATCAGTGTTTAAACCCTAGTTTTTAGGTGAAAACACAAACACAATACATAATTGTTGAATCTGTTAGTTTAGGAATGTTAATCGGCATTATTAGGTTTGGTTTCAATCAAATGGACATGTTCAGAATCATTCAATTTCAAAATTGAAATTTCAAAATTATGAACTGTTTCCTTCGACCAGATCGAATGGGCGAAGGAAGAAATCAAAACGGTCGAATGAAGATTATTTGGGCGAATGAAACATTTTATCAAAACTCATACATTCGTACCTTTTATTTTTCATTCGTACCTATGCAAAAACTCTTTCGTACCCCCGTTTGGGCGAAAGAGAAGGTTTATGACCAAAAATTTTCAAGTTTGAAATTTTGTCGATTTTTAACGTGTGTTTTTGTTTGTTTTGCAGATTTAACGATGACTGAACAACAGAAGACGACGGAACAAGCTGGATCCTCATCACAGCCTGTCAAGCAGTTAGACTTTGAAAACGCGCATAACTGCTGTGCGTATCTCGGTGACATAAAGAAGCATACTGAGTTCGTTGGCATCATTGATTTTCTGAAGAGAAGCAGGGTGATAGATGCCATTGCTATGCCGACTGTTATTTACAGGGATATGATACAAGAATTCTGGTCGAATGCTAAACTTGACTTCTGGAAGTGCGAATCTTGTTTGACGAGCAAGATTCAAGGACAACGAGTCATTGTTTGCGAAGAGGATCTGAGGGAAGCGTTGAATTTGAATGATGAGCCGACAGATCCAAAGGAGTTTACATTCATGGATCAGCGAAAGTGCTTCCTCAGGATGAAATACAATGGACCAATCACTGACGGTTCATTGCATAAGGGAAAACTGTGCCCCAATTCAAATATCTGGCACATATTTTGATTCATGTATTTGGATCTGCAGCAGGAGGTTATGATTTGATGAGGAAGAGCATCAGTTCTATGATGGTTGCTTTAGTATTGAACAAACCGTTCAATGTCTCTGGCATGCTGATGTCTCATTTACTGGAGCCTGTGAACGGCACGAGGAACCTTAAGTTTCTACTTTATCCTCGTTTCCTTCAAATGATATTTGATCACAAGTATAAGGAGCTGAAAAGAGATCCTAAACACATTGTTGTTCAGGAACATATGTCGCTGAATACACTCGCTAGGATGAAAGCTTATAAGGGATTGTCTGTTGATGAACGTCCTCCAGTAAGACGTTTATTTGGACACCTAGCTAGAGTGGATTATACAGATCCGGGTGAAGGGCTTGTGAGGAATGTAAACAGTGATTCTGATCCTGATAATCCGTTACATCATGTTGATCCTGATGCTAAGCGCAAAAGACAAGTTGTGAATGTCGGCGCAAAGAGTGGGAAGACAAAGAAACAGGAGATAAGGATAGAGGTTTCTGAACCTGAGAAGAAGAAAAACACGCAAAGAAGAAACAAGACGATGGCGAAAAAGGGATTACATTTAGTTGATGAAGCGTCTATTGATTCAGAAGAGACGTTAGAGGATGAACGTTGGAATTCAGATGCTGAAACGGTAGAGACAACCATGCCCAAGGCCACTGAGGCTGGTGCGTCTGCTAGCCAAAACGTTGAAGATCAAGGGAACAAAAGTCCTATTCCTGTTGATGAAGAAGAGTTGGGTTTGAATGTTGATGAGACATTTGTTGGTTCTCCTGTGCAAGCTGCTAGGAAAGAAAAGAAGAAACAGGAGAAGCCGAGCATCAAGAAAAAGAAAGAGATAGAATCTTTGATAGCTGGTAAGAAACTACCACCGGCTACAAGTTCTAAATCACCGGTTATTGCACCAGCTCAAAAGAAGCAAAAGACTGCGACAACATCAAGCACACCACAGACTGAAGAAATGCCTATGGATGAGGTTAATGAAGCATTGGATAACGTGCTTAAGAAGATCAGAAAAGGCAAACTACCTGATGTTGTTGAACCACCAAAGAAGACGAAAGTTTCGGTGGATAGTGATATTATGACTGCTGTGAATCAGAGACTGTCTGAGATGATGAATCTGATTAACAAACAACAAACGGAGATCGAGCAGTTAAAGTCTAATGATAAGAAGATGTTGGAGGTCGTAGTCACATCAGCATATGATAATGAAACTTTGAAGAGAGAAAATAAGAAGTTCATGAGCAACGAAACACCAGAAGGATCATAGTCTTGAAGGAGGAGAACAAACAGTTAAAGAAGAGTAACAAGCATATGGATGATCTGATCAAGAACTTGTACTCTCAAGCTCCTCAACTTCAAGCTGGTGAAGTAGACAAAGAAAGAGAAGAAGAACAAGTTGATTTCGAACTATCTGATGAAGAAGAAGATGATGAACTTGATGAAGATGCAGGAAACGATACAAAGAAGAAGAAGAAGGATGATAAGGATGATGGAGGATCAGATGATGGTTCGAGTGATGGAAACGGCTCTGCGTTTGATGATAGTAGTGATGACGATGATGATGACGCTGACAAATTTACATATGAGAAGCGTGATTCAGATAAGGGTGGTGAATCGAGCTCTAAGGCTCCTGGTGAGAATGTGGATGAAGATATCTTCTGGAACGAGAAATTGCAGTCATTGTCTGAAGACGATAAGAACAAGTATCGCCAGATGCTCACTGATCGGGTCTGGACGATCGACATGACTAGCAGGTTTCCAGAGATATTTGAATCGAACAATAAACTATTCGAGTTCGAGTTTGATGACCCTGATCTTGAAGATGGGGAAGTTTCTGCGGCAATTTCGAAAGAAATACTTGAAGGTTTAGCAAAGCAAGTAGGCAAGACTTTGGAAGAATTACTTGCTGATAACTTCATTCCTAAGATACCTGAGAAGGAAGCCGGGAATCATTCTGATGACCGTGACGTTTCGGCATTTGAGGAAGTTGAAATGGAAGACATTACGAGCGAGGAGTATCCACAATACTTCAAGACTAATCAAGATTGTGGATTTTCCTTCTCAGATGAATTGCTAAACCATGCCGAGAAACTAGCTAAAGAAAAGAGCAAAGCGTTTGAAGACGAAATCTTCAAAGGGCATGACAAGCCACGGTTCGAGCAGTCGGAGAGTTTGAAAGAGTTTTTGAAGAAGTTAAAAGAAAAAGAAAACAATCGTCTGAAACCTGATATTCAAGGAAGCTTTTACAAACTTCATAATGTATTTTCAAAGGTCGTGCATTGGCCTGGAAGTTTGTTAAAGAATTGAGATGCTTCGCAGTAAAGTGGGAGAAGGGGATCTTGTATTTCGACAAGTTTCATCACTTGAAGACTCTTCCTTATTGGGAATCCGTGATATTTGTCGTCACCGTTTAACGGGAGCGTCAAATAGTCAGATTATCTACTTTGCTGAGAAAATGACTAGAGAAAGCCGAACCAAGTGGGACTTGTTTACACCACAATATCCAAAGCGAATTGTTCATAAGAAGGATATTGATTTGATAATTGGTATGCCCAAGGTGACGTTAAAGTACAAACCACCGCGAGTGTTGAAGAAGATTCCTTTGTTGCCTATCCCACAACACTTCGCCAAAGATTTCATCTGGTGGTATTATGATTGGAAGATTGCAGAGGCCGTGATTGTGTTGAAAGACGGAGAGACGAACTACAAGAAAGTACACATCTTTGATCCCATGTGGTTGATAAACTGTTCACATGAGGATATTATCATGTTGTTCTACAATCCGATCTATTCAGATGCAAAAGATGCTGAGCAAGCAGGAAAGTACCAACGTGTGGTATTTCTAAGCTTTGTGTATGATATCAATGCTGGATGTGACTATGGAGAGAAGTTGGGAAAGTTTGTGGAGAAGCAAAAGGTGCCTGAGCTGAAAACGAAGAAGCAAAAGCAATTTCATGAACCGGAGATGACAAAAGAACAAAAGATTCAACGACACATCAGACTGATGAATATTAGAATGGACGAAGAACGACGAACACAATCCAAGCAATAGTCGAGGGGGAGTTTGTAGATGCAAAAGTGCGACTAAAGCTTTGGATTGTACAACACAATATGTTTTGGTGATATCGAAGGTGCGAAGGAGATTTCAGTTGGTGCGAAGGAAGCTTGAAAGGTGCGAAGGAAGTGATATGGACGAATGAAGATTATAGATTATTGTAAAGCTTGGTTCGACCAGATGATTTGGGCGAACCTGCACATTCGCACAATCAATTTGGGCGAATGTGCAGTCTATAAATAGACAAGTTTGATTTTTGAATGTAACTTTTGATCATTATTATTCCCTCCACTTTCAGAAACTCTCTCTAGTGTTTTGTTTAACTCGTTTATCGTTCATACCTTGATTGTATTATTATTTCAACGTGTAATCGAGGATTTATTAATGAAAACTTTTGAAAATGATGATCTGTGTGTTTGAATCTGTTTGATTATTATTTTGTGATAGTTTTAGGGTTTCCGCACCTAAAACTAACTTGTTTGATCATTCTTTGTTTGTTATCGATCCTTTCACGCACATACACACCTTAATAATATGTTGGAACGATAACAATCACCCACGCTACCTATGTAGGAGGTACACGTATCCGGGTGGGATTGTCAATCCAATAGATCTATTATTGAGTATCATCGGCTTGGCCATAGCTAATGATTATGTAATGTTGAAACTCGTTGAAACTGTTGTTGTTGTCTAATTCATGAGGCATTAAAGTTTACAACTAGACATGCATGTAGAATTGCTTAAGTATAATGTTGCAAGTATAGAGAATTGCATAAACATGGTTACGTAAACTCACCTTAGCAAAGTATTAAGTCTCGAGAAATAGAATATGTGTAGCCCCAAAGTTGCCAATTACAAGAGCTTATAATCAAAGCTTCAATTGTAGAAGTAATAGACTATAGAAGAAAGGTATGAGGGAAAGTTTAATCGGATTGAAACAATCGATTTAGAGGTGCAAAGTATAATGGGTCATAGGTGGGTTTTTATACTAGTTTTGGATTCAATTAGCCATTAAAAATTGGTCAACACCATAAAGTAAGGTTTTATGATGAATTGACTATTTGACTAAGACTTTGACTGTTTGACTAAGACTTTGACTAGGACTTTGACTATTTGACTCAAGGCTTTATTAAAAAAAAAAAAAATCTTGTATGTGAAAAAAAAAAAGAATTTAGAATCATAATATTATTATTATTTATATACATTTATGTATGTATATAAGTTGTGAGTTAGGATAAAGACTTAGGCACATTTGTATAATATTAATGATAAAGGTGTAATAAATATATATATATATATATATATATATATATATATAAGGGCTTTTTATGTATTAAAATTTTGGGGAAAATTTTGCGATGTTACAGTCTCCCCTACTTTTGGAAACTTCGTCCCGAAGTTTATTGAAAACACAGGGTTGAAGGTGATTGGGTAGAAATTAGGACAAGGGTGGTTTGGGAAGTTTCGAGTTAAGGCATGACATAATTTTATAGGTAACAGAATAAACTGTTTCGAATAATTTGGGTAAGAGTTTTGATATGTGTGAGTTTTAAGGGTTGGATTAGGTTCATCTGAAATAGTAAGGAGAATAAGAATCTTAAGTTTTAGGAGTCCTAAAAGGAATGAGTTGATGGACTATTGAAAGACTAAATGAACTACTAGATAACTAAGGTTTATAATTGGTCAACTACCGAGAACCTTGATAGAATTTCACACTACCTTAACGTACCTGTAAATGCATGATTACGTTCCGGACCGCAATCACCAATTTACCTTACATCATGTCCTATAACTCTAGACACACATGTAAAATAATATGATTAACCATGTATCCAAAAATGAGTCCAACTGTTGAGCAGGAAAAAGACTTCTACCAGTCAGTGAGTAGGAACCTCTACCGATTGTTGAGCAGGTATGATAGCCTCTACCAGTCGTTGAGCAGGTTGTAGGGGCTCTACCGACTGTTGAGCAGGCATGATGACCTCTACCAATCGTTGAGTAGGTTATTTTGTACTCTACTAATTGTTGAGCAAGTACTTCATCCTCTATCAGTTGTTTGATTAAGTGTACCAATTATTACACACATGAATTGCAAATTGATAATATGTACATGTAAGCAATCAAGTATCAAGTATAGCATACGAGTTGTAATAGAGTTGCCCTAGATAAGGTTAATGACTCTAGGTGTGTCTATAGTAAATAGTTTATATTCCATGACTTCTAGTTTCAAATGTTTAAATAAGGTAAATAGTCGAATCCTCATGTATAACTAAGGATTATGTTTGATGCAACACACAATCAAGTTTCAATAGTTTGGTTATCATGGGTAACTAGCTCATGTGTGAGAAGGTGAAGGATATGAATTTAGTTCTTGAGAGGATGATGAAAAATTCTTGAAGCAGAATCAAAGTTGTGAGAGATAGTGAATGTGAAGATAGTTGATAAAGAGTTTATTTTATAGTATGGAGATTATATGATTTGGGTAGGGTGTTGAATATTTAAAAAGTGGCTAAGATGGTAAGGTGAAGTGTGATTGTGAAATCCATGGATGGTTATGAAATGAGATTGATTTAAGCTGTAAAATTTTGAGATTTTTGAGCTGAGTTTAAGGAAGGTGAGTGTAATCATTTATTCATTAATTAAAACGAATAAACGAAATCGTTGACTTATCAAAACTTCTAGATTCTAATAACATAGTGAAGACATGCTTTAGCCTATAAGTGAACACTCATCCCGAGAATTCCCAGGTAGGCATCCGGGTCCCTCGTCTGATTGGGATATATGCGCAATGCCAGTCCTAGACAGAAAACTCAGAATACAGGCGTTCACCCTTCCAGATTGCACGTGTTCGTTATTAAAATCTAGAACTTCGACGAGATCTCAAGGTGGTTCAGGCTAAACCTGAGGATTGTCCTATTAGTCTAAGAGTAGATCTTGTGATGGAGAGCAATCTTCTTGTAGGGGTTGAAGTAAGGATAAGAAGTAGGAGTGAGATAGAGGATAGCAAGTAAAAGGAGCAAATACTGGTTATATTCCTATGGTTATAGACTAGATTGTTTTTTTTTTTCTAATAAACTAATTCCCTATAACCAAGGCTCTGATACCAATCTGTAACACCCCAACCGATGACGGAAACATCGGGATGTCACGTATTGATGATTGTTCAGTAGCTCATGGTAATACATATGTTTAAATAATCCTTTATTTCATTACAAAATTGAATTACATTAAAGTCTACATCAAATAATCAAACAAAGCTTAAAACTTCAAATATCTCCTCATGCTAGCTCTAGACTTCAAGCATCAGTATTTCCTGTTGAGTTTGAAAAATGGGGGGGGGGGTCAACTAGAAGTTGGTGAGAATACATAAGCCATGTCAAGCAAATAGTTTAAGTATAAAAGTTTAGCACTTCATATGTCTATCGTAAGTTTAAATCTACATGAATAAACATAATATGTTGAATCGACATAATCAAACCTCCGACTAGTTTAGGTCCATCCCGTCCTCCACGGTTCACCTTAATAATATGTTGGAAAGATAACAATCACCCACGCTACCTATGTAGGAGGTACACGTATCCGGGTGGGATTGTCAATCCAATAGATCTATTATTGAGTATCGCCGGCTTGGCCATAGCTAATGATTATGTAATGTTGAAACTCGTTGAAACTGTTGTTGTTGTCTAATTCATGAGGCATTAAAGTTTACAACTAGACATGCATGTAGAATTGCTTAAGTATAATGTTGCAAGTATAAAGAATTGCATAAACATGGTTACGTAAACTCACCTTAGAAAAGTATTAAGTCTCGAGAAATAGAATATGTGTAGCCCCAAAGTTGCCAATTACAAGAGCTTATAATCAAAGCTTCAATTGTAGAAGTAATAGACTATAGAAGAAAGGTATGAGGGAAAGTTTAATCGGATTGAAACAATCGATTTAGAGGTGCAAAGTATAATGGGTCATAGGTGGGGTTTTATACTAGTTTTGGATTCAATTAGCCATTAAAAATTGGTCAACACCATAAAGTAAGGTTTTATGATGAATTGACTATTTGACTAAGACTTTGACTGTTTGACTAAGACTTTGACTAGGACTTTGACTATTTGACTCAAGGCTTTATTAAAAAAAAAAAAAAATCTTGTATGTGAAAAAAAAAAGAATTTAGAATCATATTATTATTATTATTTATATACATTTATGTATGTATATAAGTTGTGAATTAGGATAAAGACTTAGGCACATTTGTATAATATTAATGATAAAGGTGTAATAAATATATATATATATAAGGGCTTTTTATGTATTAAAATTTTGGGGAAAATTTTGCGATGTTACAGTCTCCCCTACTTTTGGAAACTTCGTCCCGAAGTTTATTGAAAACACAGGGTTGAAGGTGATTGGGTAGAAATTAGGACAAGGGTGGTTTGGGAAGTTTCGAGTTAAGGCATGACATAAATTTATAGGTAACAGAATAAACTGTTTCGAATAATTTGGGTAAGAGTTTTGATATGTGTGAGTTTTAAGGGTTGGATTAGGTTCATCTGAAATAGTAAGGAGAATAAGAATCTTAAGTTTTAGGAGTCCTAAAAGGAATGAGTTGATGGACTATTGAAAGACTAAATGAACTACTAGATAACTAAGGTTTATAATTGGTCAACTACCGAGAACCTTGATAGAATTTCACACTACCTTAACGTACCTGTAAATGCATGATTACGTTCCGGACCGCAATCACCAATTTACCTTACATCATGTCCTATAACTCTAGACACACATGTAAAATAATATGATTAACCATGTATCCAAAAATGAGTCCAACTGTTGAGCAGGAAAAAGACTTCTACCAGTCAGTGAGTAGGAACCTCTACCGATTGTTGAGCAGGTATGATAGCCTCTACCAGTCGTTGAGCAGGTTGTAGGGCCTCTACCGACTGTTGAGCAGGCATGATGACCTCTACCAATCGTTGAGTAGGTTATTTTGTACTCTACTAACTGTTGAGCAAGTACTTCATCCTCTATCAGTTGTTTGATTAAGTGTACCAATTATTACACACATGAATTGCAAATTGATAATATGTACATGTAAGCAATCAAGTATCAAGTATAGCATACGAGTTGTAATAGAGTTGCCCTAGATAAGGTTAATGACTCTAGGTGTGTCTATAGTAAATAGTTTATATTCCATGAATTCTAGTTTCAAATGTTCAAATAAGGTAAATAGTCGAATCCTCATGTATAACTAAGGATTATGTTTGATGCAACACACAATCAAGTTTCAATAGTTTGGTTATCATGGGTAACTAGCTCATGTGTGAGAAGGTGAAGGATATGAATTTAGTTCTTGAGAGGATGATGAAAAATTCTTGAAGCAGAATCAAAGTTGTGAGAGATAGTGAATGTGAAGATAGTTGATAAAGAGTTTATTTTATAGTATGGAGATTATATGATTTGGGTAGGGTGTTGAATATTTAAAAAGTGGCTAAGATGGTAAGGTGAAGTGTGATTGTGAAATCCATGGATGGTTATGAAATGAGATTGATTTAAGCTGTAAAATTTTGAGATTTTTGAGCTTAGTTTAAGGAAGGTGAGTGTAATCATTTATTCATTAATTAAAACGAATAAACGAAAACGTTGACTTATCAAAACTTCTAGATTCTAATAACATAGTGAAGACATGCTTTAGCCTATAAGTGAACACTCATCCCGAGAATTCCCAGGTAGGCATCCGGGTCCCTCGTCTGATTGGGATATATGCGCAATGCCAGTCCTAGACAGAAAACTCAGAATACAGGCGTTCACCCTTCCAGATTGCACGTGTTCGTTATTAAAATCTAGAACTTCGACGAGATCTCAAGGTGGTTCAGGCTAAACCTGAGGATTGTCCTATTAGTCTAAGAGTAGATCTTGTGATGGAGAGCAATCTTCTTGTAGGGGTTGAAGTAGGGATAAGAAGTAGGAGTGAGATAGAGGATAGCAAGTAAAAGGAGCAAATACTGGTTATATTCCTATGGTTATAGACTAGATTGTTTTTTTTTCTAATAAACTAATTCCCTATAACCAAGGCTCTGATACCAATCTGTAACACCCCAACCGATGACGGAAAACATCGGGATGTCACGTAATTGATGATTGTTCAGTAGCTCATGGTAATACATATGTTTAAATAATCCTTTATTTCATTACAAAATTGAATTACATTAAAGTCTACATCAAATAATCAAACAAAGCTTAAAACTTCAAATATCTCCTCATGCTAGCTCTAGACTTCAAGCATCAGTATTTCCTGTTGAGTTTGAAAAATGGGGGGGGGGGGGGTCAACTAGAAGTTGGTGAGAATACATAAGCCATGTCAAGCAAATAGTTTAAGTATAAAAGTTTAGCACTTCATATGTCTATCGTAAGTTTAAATCTACATGAATAAACATAATATGTTGAATCGACATAATCAAACCTCCGACTAGTTTAGGTCCATCCCGTCCTCCACGGTTCACCTTAATAATATGTTGGAAAGATAACAATCACCCACGCTACCTATGTAGGAGGTACACGTATCCGGGTGGGATTGTCAATCCAATAGATCTATTATTGAGTATCGCCGGCTTGGCCATAGCTAATGATTATGTAATGTTGAAACTCGTTGAAACTGTTGTTGTTGTCTAATTCATGAGGCATTAAAGTTTACAACTAGACATGCATGTAGAATTGCTTAAGTATAATGTTGCAAGTATAAAGAATTGCATAAACATGGTTACGTAAACTCACCTTAGCAAAGTATTAAGTCTCGAGAAATAGAATATGTGTAGCCCCAAAGTTGCCAATTACAAGAGCTTATAATCAAAGCTTCAATTGTAGAAGTAATAGACTATAGAAGAAAGGTATGAGGGAAAGTTTAATCGGATTGAAACAATCGATTTAGAGATGCAAAGTATAATGGGTCATAGGTGGGTTTTATACTAGTTTTGGATTCAATTAGCCATTAAAAATTGGGTCAACACCATAAAGTAAGGTTTTATGATGAATTGTCTATTTGACTAAGACTTTGACTGTTTGACTAAGACTTTGACTAGGACTTTGACTATTTGACTCAAGGCTTTATTAAAAAAAAAAAAAAAAAATCTTGTATGTGAAAAAAAAAAGAATTTAGAATCATATTATTATTATTATTTATATACATTTATGTATGTATATAAGTTGTGAGTTAGGATAAAGACTTAGGCACATTTGTATAATATTAATGATAAAGGTGTAATAAATATATATATATATATATATATATAAGGGCTTTTTATGTATTAAAATTTTGGGGAAAATTTTGCGATGTTACAGTCTCCCCTACTTTTGGAAACTTCGTCCCGAAGTTTATTGAAAACACAGGGTTGAAGGTGATTGGGTAGAAATTAGGACAAGGGTGGTTTGGGAAGTTTCGAGTTAAGGCATGACATAAATTTATAGGTAACAGAATAAACTGTTTCGAATAATTTGGGTAAGAGTTTTGATATGTGTGAGTTTTAAGGTTGGATTAGGTTCATCTGAAATAGTAAGGAGAATAAAAATCTTAAGTTTTAGGAGTCCTAAAAGGAATGAGTTGATGGACTATTGAAAGACTAAATGAACTACTAGATAACTAAGGTTTATAATTGGTCAACTACCGAGAACCTTGATAGAATTTCACACTACCTTAACGTACCTGTAAATTCATGATTACGTTCCGGACCGCAATCACCAATTTACCTTACATCATGTCCTATAACTCTAGACACACATGTAAAGTAATATGATTAACCATGTATCCAAAAATGAGTCCAACTGTTGAGCAGGAAAAAAGACTTCTACCAGTCAGTGAGTAGGAACCTCTACCGATTGTTGAAAAAAAAAGAATTTAGAATCATATTATTATTATTATTTATATACATTTATGTATGTATATAAGTTTGAGAGGAGGATAAAGACTTAGGCACATTTGTATAATATTAATGATAAAGGTGTAATAAAATATATATATATATATATATAAGGGCTTTTTATGTATTAAAATTTTGTGGAATATTTTGCGATGTTACAGTTACCACTGTTAAGGCGAGTACTACGACGTGGAGGCATGATCTGTAAGAGACACAATGATATGAATGAGGTTATATAAGGAATGTAATCATTTATTCATTAATTAAAACGAATAAACGAAAACGTTGACTTATCAAAGATTCTAGATTCTAATAACATACGAAGACATGCTTAAGCCTATAAGTGAACACTCATCCCGAGAATTCCCAGGTAGGCATCCGGGTCCCTCGTCTGATTGGGATATATGCGCAA
Organism: Ambrosia x helenae; assembly: GCA_030844895.1. Taxonomy (NCBI): domain Eukaryota; kingdom Viridiplantae; phylum Streptophyta; class Magnoliopsida; order Asterales; family Asteraceae; genus Ambrosia; species Ambrosia x helenae. The sequence goes on along the minus strand of CM061226.1, from coordinate 63,962,011 downwards.
TGCCAGCCTAGACAGAAGACTCAGAATACAGGCGTTCACCCTTCCAGATTGCACGTGTTCGTTATTAAAAATCTAGAACTTCGACGAGATCTCAAGGTGGTTCAGGCTAAAGCTGAGGATTTTGTCCTATTAGTCTAAGAGTAGTTCCAGTGATGGAGAGCAGCCTTCTTGTAAGGATGAAAGTAGGGATGAGCAGTAGGAGGGAGATAGAGAATAGCAAGTAAAGGAGCAAGTACTGTTTATATTCCTATGGTTATAGACTAGATTATTTTTTTTTTCTAATAACCTAATTCCCTATAACCATGGCTCTGATACCAATCTGTAACACCCTAACAGATGGCAGAAACATCGGGATGTCACGTATTGATGATTGTTCAGTAGCTCATGGTAAATAATAAGTTTCAATAAATGATTTACATAAATTTACATACAATTGTTCTAAGAATTGTACATCAAAATAACAAATACTAGCTACGCATCTTCAAGTATTAACTCTAATCTCCGAGCAAGCTATAACCTGAAACATGTTAAATTTGAAAATATTTTGGGTCAACAAAAGTTGGTGGAGAATTACATAGGTTTTGATAATGGAATAAAGCTTGTACAATTCAAGTGTCATGGCAAGTCTAGTCCATATCTGAAAACATACTAGAAGTAAATCGAGTGCATAATCAACCCTTGTGACTGTTGTATTGTGGTACATCACATACGCTCATGGTTCACTCGATTATGTTATGCGATAACAATCACCCACGCTACCTTTGTAGGAGGCACGTATCCGGGTGGGATTGTCAGTCCAATAGATCTATCATTGTATACCGTCGGCTGATCAATGTTAATGATTATGCTAGAATATTGTGCTTACCCTAGTCATGTTTAAGACATAATGCAACATAGAAAAACACATAGAAACTTTGATGATTGAATTGCATATAGAATGTGTGTAACATGTTTCACCGCAAAAAATGGTGATAAATAGAAAAAGGGGCTATGTAAAACTCACCTTAGCAAAATGTTGTATCTTGTGAAAAATAGAATATTGTGTTGCTCAACAATGCCAAGTATTTACCCTATAATTAAGGTAACAAATATGTCTAAGTATTTCTAGTCTATAGATATATATTCTAGGGCTTCGAATTGGGGATAAGTGCTTCTTTGATTAATAATTAAAATGTTTGATAATTGCGAGAAATTTGATAAATAAATAAACAAAAGTCTTTTTATAAAATTTGAATCAAAGATGGTCACAATAATGAGTTTAAAGTATAAAAATAATTTTTATAAAATTATTTTCTTAAAAATAGAATATTAAATCTATTTATTTCAAATTGTCAACATTTAACTTTAATATATAAAAATACCAAAATTAAAGAATAATTAGATTAAAAATTATATTAATGTTCCAAATAATCAGAAATAATTTATATAAAATTTTGGTGCAAAAATATTGAAAAATGAATTTATTATGATTTATTTACGATTAAAACTAACAAAAATTGATTAAAAATATTAAATAAATGATTTTTCAGAAATAAAAATCATTTCATAAAAGTTTATTGTTCTAAAAACTCAAAATAATTTTTGTGGAAATTTATAAAATTGTTTTGATATTTTTATAGAATTTTATAAATAAAATAGAATAAACTTGGATTGTTTATTATATATATTAAATAAATAAATTTTTGAAAACTAAAAATTTTATGTTAAACTATTTCACTAGATTAACATAATATAATATTTGTAGAATTTTTAAAAGTGTTTTGGTATTTTAAAATGAATTTAAAAGTATAAAGGAATATATATATATATATATATATATTTAAATAAAATTGTTTTGATTATTTATATATATATATATATATATAAGTTTAAATAAAAAGAAAGGTTTTGTTGATGCCGTGGTTCGAACCCGGGCCCTTGGCCGGTTCGTGTGTTTTAAATCACAAGCCCAGACCAACTGGTCTGGACCCTGAGAACGTTTAGTTTCAGTTTATTTTATTTATATAATGTATAAGAAACGGATTTATATATAATTAAAATGAAAAGAAAAAAAATCGTTTTAAGTGGGATTCGAACCCGCGTGTGTGGATAGACGAACATCAGACACAACCACCTGATCTAGATCAGGGGTTGTGTTTGATTCCAGTTTAATAAAAATATAACACCTCCTGTTAAAACGTGTTCTTCCCAAAATCACAACTTCGAGCCCTAGCTTTTGCAATCGAAAGATTCACACAACAATAACCCAATCATTCATAGGGTTATTGTTGTGTGATTGCCGAAGATCAAAACCCACTGAGAATATGATACTTACAATAGCGAATCGTGTACGAATTGAATAGTCAACCCGTAAGTCAACTTCGAACCAATATCACTTTATCAGTTGAAATAACAAGAAATTTGAGATTGAGAGAGTATGTTCGGCGAGTTGTGAAGGTTTGGGTAGGTCCAATTTATAGGGAGGTGGGTTGGATTGCACGATTGGAAATATTGACTCGTCATTGATGATGGTGCGGCTAATTGAAGCAAATTTGGAAACGATTAATAATAATTGACCTTGTATAAGATGCGTCCTAGTCAGAAGATCATGCAATTATACCAAATTGGGTTCAAAAACGCATGAGAATGAGGTGATTAAGGAATCCCGTTGACACAGTTGACTTTTTGAGTCAACTGCCATCATATAAACACGTTATATAATTAAAATAGATAGGCAAAATAACACAACTGTCGTGTAGATCAGTTGGTTAAGTGGTTTGTGTGTTGGGTGACCCGGCTGAGGACTCGGGTTCGAACCCCGGCCTCAGCATATATTTTTTTTTACAATTTATTATATATATATGTATATTATATATCAATAATATAATATTAGGGTTCCAAATGCTTTGCAATAATATTTTTAAAAAGGTAAATAATGATGAGAAACTTGACGTTTTTATTCAAAACGATGGTAACGTACAAGTATAAATGCGTAATGTTACACTGGATCATGACATGGAAATGGCAGAGTATAGACAAGGTTTGATGAAGTCTGCCACTATCTCCGTCTTACAGGAAAGGGTAAAGATAGACCAACAAGTTGATGATCCCAACTTCAACCATAAGGAGTGGGATGTCGTAGGCTGGTAGGAGAAAATCAAGAGCCTGAAATGGGAAGGAAGTGGTTCATGAACCTGCTGCTCCTGCAAATCCTGAGGATGCACCTACGGGGTCTAATGATGCAGAGGTGAAGGAGGCTAAAGCTAAGGTGGCCGAGGTGGTGAAGGAGTTACAAGTAGGCGATGAAGGATATAATGACAAGGCTGGAGCCCACTTTTTTAAATCTTTTGTGGTGGTGTATATGGTATTAATTTGTGGGTAAACAATTTCGAACAATCTTATTTTGGTATGTAATAGTTTAAGATAATGAATGGTTTGCAATGGAGGGATCTTGGTTTTCAAGATGAAGCCCCAAATCTTTATCTGACCTTGACCAAAGATGTTGACCCTTGGTGGATGGGTCCTGGTTTAGGATGAAGTTAGGGGTTGATATCAATTTTGAATTGTGAATAAATAAGATGGTAATCTGTTTTGACGGTTGTATTCTTGTTATATCCTTAGGGTATACGATCATCCTTAGAATAGTTCCAAGTTCTATCTCTTTGTCATACTTAGGATATTCTTCATCATCCTGAGGATGTCCCCAATGTTGTATCTTCAAGATAAACTCAAAGTCTTTTTCCCTTTTCGAGAAAAGATTAATAACTTTCGATAATAACATGTAAAAAGGTAAACAGAGTTATCACACTAACGACAAGGCCTTTCATAAACTGGGGTCAAGCCCATACTGATGTATAATCTTAAGGATGACTGGCGACTAGGACAAATGTATCATCTTGGGGATAGCTGGTGACATGGCCACTGACGACTAGGCCAATTATGAGAAAGAGACATTGAAAAATGTCTAAACCGTTGGGGATTCAATGTATACTCCAAAAATGATGAGATTTTTAGCCACTTTTACATAAACTGGTCCCACCATCCTTAAGATATACACGAATAACGTGCGCTCCAGGCGGTGTTGCTAACCCAATGTGAAAGGTGAAAACCTTTAAACCATAGGAAGGTGTCAGACGCCTTAACATAGGAGAGGGTAGCAAACCCTCTAGTCTTCAAAGTTGTATCTTCAGGATAGAGCTGAAAAATTCTTAGGATGGACTGTATACTAGACCATATTTAGTTGTGAGATCATTTAAGAAAATAAAATGTAAATAAGAATAGATAGTTTTCATACCTCATATGTGATAATATTTAAGATGAATTTCATTCCAAGACCTTGGTTGAATTTCACCTTCCATAGTTGAGAGCCAATATGCTCCTTTGCCAGCCTCAGAATCGATCAAGTATGGTCCTTCCCATTTTGGTGCTAATTTACCATCACTTGGCTTGGTAGTGTTTTGAAAGGCTTTTCTTAGAACCAAATCTCCCACTTGGAATCTTCTTATCCTTATATTCTTGTTGTATGCTTTAGCAATCTTATGTTGATAAGCTGACATCCTCAATTTAGCAGCATCCCTAAGCTCGTCCACTGTTTCAAGATCTTGAAGCAATACTTCTGAGTTGGTAGTTGTATCCTGAAGATGTCTTCTTGCTGTAGGCATTACCATCTCTTTTGGGATCATTTCTCCTGTTCCAAAGACCAAGGAGGAAGGTGTTTTGCCAGTTGCATTCTTGGAGGTAGTCCTATCTGCCCAAAGTACAAATGGGAGCTCTTCTGCCCATTTTCCTTTCTTTTTTCCAAGCTTCTCTTTAGATTGTTGACAATGATCTTGTTAGAGGATTCTGCTTGTCCATCAGCTTGAGGATGGATAGGTGTTGATGTTATCATTTAGATTACCCATGTTTCACAAAAACTAGTTGTTGTGTTGGTGATGAATTGAGATCCATTGTCACATATAATCTCAGCTGGTACACCTAATCTCGTAAGGATGTTTCTCTTAATGAAAGATACTACTTCTTTGTCTCTGACTTGTACAAATGCTTTGGCTTCAATCCATTTTGAGAAATAATCAGTCATGGCCAACATGAACACCTTTCCACTAGGAGCTTTAGGTAATTTTCCTACTATATCAATCCCCCATTTCATGAAAGGGCATGGTGAAGGATGTTGCTATGTCTTCGGCATGCATTACATTTCTGAGAATGTTTTATGGCATCCTTCTTCATGGTTGGTCAGTAGTATCCTGTCCTTAAAGTCTTTGAAGATAAAGCTCTTCCTCCTTTGTGATTTCCACAATCTCCTTCGTGGATATCCTTGAGAACTTCCTTTGCTTCTTCCTTGTTGAGACATCTTAGATACGGACCTGCATGAAATTTTCGATACAATATATTGTTTATAATAATAAATTTAGATACCTTCATCCTGAAAGCTCTAGCCTTTTCCTTTTTAGGGATGTTACCATTCTTAAGATATTTAATGATAGGAGTCATCCAGGATGTATCATCTTGGTAATGAGTAGCAAGGACAGTTTTATCCTTAGGATGTTCAGTGCAATCTTCAGGATGCACAGTGTTATCCTCAGGTTGTACTTCCATTGTTGCTGGCTTCAGAATGTGGATGATAGGAATTTTGGAACCTTTTGGTTAATTTAAAGAGGATCCTAAGTTTGCCAAGGCATCATCTTCAGCATTTTCATCCCTAGGTACCTGTGTTAATGTAAATTCTACAAAACAAGATGCTAATTTTTTTTTAGTATTTCAAGATATTCAGCTAATTTTTTTACCTTTGACTACATAAGATCCATTAAAATGGTTAGTAATCAACAAAGAACCAACAAATACTTCTAATTTTAAAACATGCATATCCTTAGCAAGTTGTAAACCAGCAATGAGAGCTTCATATTCAGCTTCATTATTGGTTGTTTAAAATGCACATCTAATTGCATGGGGTATTTTGTCCCCCTGTGGCGATTTTAGTAGTAATCCTAACCCCGTGCCTCTCATATTTGAAGCACCATCAGTGTATAAAATGCATTTTCCCAAGTTTTCATTTAGTTATTGTACTTCTTTTTCAACTTCACTTAGGATGTCACTACTGAAATCAGCTAGAGCCTGTGATTTGATTGCTTTTCTAGGCTCATATACCAAGTCAAAAGCACCTAATTTTACTGACCACTTTGCCATTCTTCCTGACATTTCTGGTTTTCTAAGCACATTTTAAATATGGTAATTAGTTTGAACATGTATCCTATATGTTTCAAAATAATGCGTTAACTTGGTAGATGGCATAATAAAAGCTAAAATAAGTTTTTCAAGATGTGAATACCTGGTTTCAGCATCAAATAGAGTTTTACTTATATAATAGATAGGATGTTGTTGTCCTTCAAAGTCTTTTACCAAGACTGCACTTATTGCATTTCCAGAAACTGCAAGATATAGCTTGAGAGGCTCACCATCCTCAGGTTTCATCAGGAGTGGAGATGCTGCAAGATATTCCTTCAACTTCTGCAATGCTTCCTCATGATTTTGTCCCTAGTCAAATTTGTTGTTCTTCTTCAGGATGTCATAGAACTCCTAACATTTTTCTGAGGACTTTGAAATGACTCTGTTCAAAGCTGCTATCCTGCTAGTCAATCTTTGCACATCCTTGATGTTTGTTGGAGATTTTAAATCTAGGATGGCTTTGATTTGTTCGGGACTGGCTTCAATGCCCCTCCTGGTTACTAAGTATCCAAGAAATTTTCTAGCACCAACTCCAAAATTGCACTTGACAGGATTCACCTTCATATTATAAGCATCCAGGATGTCAACTTCGGCTCTCTTGGACTTCACTACCATGTCATCGATGTAGACTTTCATTGTGTCCCCAATCTTTTCTTTGAACATCATGTTGACCAACCTTTGGTATGTTGCACCTGCATTCTTTAGTCCAAAAGGAATAGCAATATAACATTAAATACCTGATGGGGTCATAAATGCAGTGTCCTCTGGGTCATCCGGTTCCATCTGGATTTGTTGAAATCCTGAGGATGCGTCCATGAAACTTAACATTTCCTGGCTAGCTGTGGCATCCACCATTGAGTCGATTTGTGGTAGTGGAAATGGATCCTTAGGACAAGTCTTATTGAGATCTGTGTAATCTACACATACTCTCCATTTCCATTCTTCTTTTGTACTACGACTACATTGGCAATCCACCTTGAGAATTTGACCTCCCTTATCATCTTAGATTTCAACAATCTATCCACTTCTTCTTGTATGATGGCATTTCTTTCAGGTGCGAATTTTCTTCGTTTTTGTTGTATGGGCTTGAAGCTCTTATCGATTCCAAGCTTATGAGTAATGACATCCTAGGAGATGCTAGTCATATCCTCATATTTCCATGAAAATGTTGACATCGTGCATTTTAAGAACGAAATTAAAGATTGTTCAATATCATTAGGGATGTTCTTGCCAATCTGCATAGTGATATCCTTGTTGCTTTCACCAAGTCCAATTGCCTTTACATCCTGTTCAGGATGTGCTTTTACATCCTCAGGATGACATTGTGCACCCTGTTGGAATTTCTATGGTTGTCTTGATGAAGCCTTTGTATGTGCTAAAAGGATCGGCAAATCTACAAAGTTATGATCAAACAAGTTTGATTTAGGTGTGGAAACCCTAAACCAATCACAAAATGATAATCAATCAGATCAAAACAAACAAATCATCATTCAAAGCTTTTCTCATTAATAAACAACTCAATTACACGTTAATATGATCAAAACATTAAAGACACAACGTGAATTAAGCTTAACAAAACTCTAGAGAGACACACTGAAAATGGAGGGAACAATAATGACTGAACTACATTCAAAAAATGAGCTTGATCTATTTATAGGCTGCACATTCGCCCATCACGTAGGTGCGAATGTGCACATTCGACCAATCCAACCGGTCAAACCAAGCAATACATAAAATTCTAATTCTACCTTCGCCTCCTGTCTCTCCTTCGTATAAACTTTCTCCTTCGCACCCTTTAATATCTTCCTTCGCCCATTCGACTCAAAACATTAACATATGCTTATTGCACAATCCAAAACATTAGTCGCATAAATGCATCTACAAACTCCCCCTCGACTATTGTTTGGATTGTTTAAGCCTTCGTTCTTCATCCATTCTTTTGTTCATCAGCTTGATCCTCAAAAGTTTCTTTTCTTCCAACGTCATCACCTTCTCAAACACTTGCTTCGGCTTTTTCTTTTTCGCTTCAGGAACCTCTTGAGCTTTAACAAACTTGCCGAGCTTCTTATCATAGTCGCATCCGGCGTTGATATCATGAGCAAAACACAAGAATACCACTCGCTGGTATTTACTAGCTTGTTCAGCATCCTTCACATCGCTGAAAATAGGATTGTAATACAACATTATGATGTCCTCATGTGAGCAATTTACCAAGCACATGGGATAAAAAATGTGTATTTTCTTGAAACTCTTTTCACCATCCTTCAAAACTATCACAGCTTCTGCAATCTTCCAATCATAGTACCACCAGATAAAGTCTTTAGCAAAATGTTGAGGAATCTGCAGCAATGGAATGTGCCTCAACACTTTTGGTGGTTTGTACTTTAAAGTTACCTTGGGCAAACCAGTTATATCGTTAATGGTTTTCTTGTGAACAATCCTTTTAGGATATTGAGGTTCAAAGAGATTCCACTTCGTCCTGCTCTCTCTGGCCATCTTTTCAGCAAAGTAAGCAATCTGATCATTTGTCGTTCCAGTCAACTTGTGACGACAAATATCACGAATGGCCCAATATGGGAGAGTCTTCAAATCATGAAATCTATCAAAGTATAGAATCCCCTTCTCCCACTTCACTGCAACACACTTCAATTGCTTTATAAATTTCCAACCCAACGCTTTTGCTTTGAACATGTCGTTGTGGAATTTATAAAAGCTACCCTGAATCTCAGCTTTAGGACGATTAGCCACTTTTTCTTTTAATTCCCTCAATAACTCTTTCAGGCTATCGGATTGTCTGATATACGGTTTCTCATGCCTTCTCTTTTGCACGTCTCTCGGCTTCCTTTAACAATTCATCAGTGAAAGCAATAAATCCAGAATCCTTGTCTCTTTTAAAATATTCTGGATACTCTTCACTTGTCACATCTTCAACTTCTATGTCCTCGAAACCAGGTATGTAACGATCATCAGAATGATCTCCAGCTTCCTTTTCGGGTAGATCAGGAATCTGGTTATCAGCTAACAATTCTTCAACCGTTTTTCCAACCTGTTTCGCTAAACCTTCAAAGATTTCTTTAGACATTACCGCCGAGACTTCACCATCTTCCAGATCTGGATCATCATACTCTAATTCAAACACCCTGTCACGAGATTCAAAGATCTCAGAAAATCTGTTGGTCATGTCAATCGTCCAGACTCGATCAGTAAGCATCTGGCGATACATCTGTTTATCAGTTTCAGACATAGACTTCAGCTTTTCATTCCAGAAAATCGTATCATCATCCACTGATCCTCCAGGGCTTTTGAACTAGATTCTTCTCCTTTTCCAGATTCTCTTCTCTCATACTTATATTTTTCTGTATCATCATCATCATTGTCATCATCATCATCATCAGATGCAGAGCTGCTATCATCACCAGAATCATCATTCGAACCATCATCATCATCATCCTTCTTCTTTTTAGGAGCTTTACCAGCATCTTCATCATCGTCAGATAGTTCAAAATCAACCTGCTCCTCTTCAAGCTCTTTGTCTTCTTCACCTTCTTTCAGCTGAGGAGCTCGAGAGTATAAATCTTTGACCAGATTATCCATGTTTTTGTTACTCTCTTTCAGTTTCTTATTTTCTCCCTTCAAGGCTATAATCCGTCTGGTATTCCTCGGCTCATGTTTCAACAGCTTCTTATTATCCTTCTGCAACTTTTTGATCTTCTTTTTCAAATCCTCATTATTCTCATGTGAGGTGACAACTACATCCAACATCTTTGAGTCATTTTGTCTCAGTTGGGCAATCTCAGTCTGCTGCTTGTTTATCAAATTCATCATTTCAGCAAGTCTCCGGTTAACAGTATTCATCACATCACTGTCTACTGTAACCTTTTTGGTGGAAACTTCAGCAACCTCTGGCAGTTTACCCTCCCTTATCTTCTTCAGTACGTTATCTAATGCTTCATTGAATGCATCAACAGGTATATCAACTCCTTGTTCAGTACCTGAAGTAACTGTGGTTTTCTGCTTCTTTGAGGCTGGAGCAGCAACTGGAGATTTTGAGCTAGAAGCAGGTGGCAACTTCTTTCCTGCTATCAATGTTTCAATCTCTCTAGCTCTCTTTTCTGCAGGCTTTACTACCTTTTCTTTCTTCTTGAATTGAGGTTTCTTTGGTTTCTCCCCCTGAACTGGCGAACCAGGAAAGTCTCCTGCTCCCAGACCTAAATCTTCATCCTCTTCATCCAATCGAATAGGGCTATTCATTCTCTGTTCTTTTTATAGATCTGTTCAAACTAGCAGACTCACCAGCCATAGTGGCCTTGGGCGTGGTAGTCTTTACGTTTTAGTATCTGAATCTGAGTGTTCATCTTCCTGCGTCTCTTCTGAATCAACTAACTCCTCATCAACAATGTGCAATCCTTTCTTAGCCATTGTGTTATTCCTTATCGGAGTACTCTTCTTCTTAGCAGGTTCAGGAACAACATCTATCCTGATTTCTTTCTCTTTTCCCTTTCCACTTTTTGCTCCCACATTAACAACCTGTCGCTTTCGCTTTGCATCTGGATCAACATGATGTAATGGATTGTCTTCATCTGAATCACTGTTAGCATGTCTCACTAGACCTTTACCTGGATCCGTATAGTCAATCCTTGCCAAATGTCCAAATAAACATCTAACAGGTAGACGTTCATTTACTGACAAGCCTTTATAAGCTTTCATACTTGCCAGTGTATTTATGGACATATGTTCTTGAACTACGATGTGCTTTGGATCCCTCTTCAATTCTTTATATTTATGATCAAATACCATCTGAAGGAATCGAGGATACAGCAAAAACTTCAGATTTCTCGTGCCATTGACAGGTTCCAACAGATGTTCCATCAACATCCCTGATACATTGAACGATTTGTTCAATATCAATGCTACCATCATTGAGCTGATACTCTTTCTCATCAAATCATAGCCTCCAGCAGCTGTACCAAAGACATGAATCAACACATGTGCCAAGTATTTGAATTGAGGACACAGCTTTCCCTTGTGCAACGAGCCATCAGTAATCGGCCCATTGTATTTCATCCTAAGAAAACATTTTCTTTGTTCCATAAAGCTAAGCTCTCTGGGATCAGTCTTTTCATCTTGAAGATTCAAGGCTTCTCTGATATCCTTCTCTGATACAATGACCAATTATCCTTGTATCTTGCTTACCAAAGACGATTCACATTTCCAGAAATCCATCTTCGCTTCAGTCCAAAACTCTTGTATCATGTCTCTGTAGATAATTGCAGGTGTAGCAATTGCATCTATCACCCGACTTCTCTTCATAAACTTTATGATCTCTATGAACTCCGTATGCTTCTTAACTTCTCCAAGATATGCACAACAATTATGCGCATTCTCAAACGGTAAAAGCTCTTCAGTTCCTTTCTTGGCAGCCTGTGAAGATGATCCGCTTGTTCAGTAGGCTTCTCCTGTTCAGACATGGTTCAATCTGCAAAACAAAACAAGTACACATATTAAAAATCGACAAAATATTCAAAGTTTGAAAATTTGGTATTTTAACTTCTCATTCGCCCATACGGAGGTGCGAATGAGAAAATCTTGGTACGAAAGAGAACTTTCAAAGGTACGAATGTCAAAGATTTTGACAAAATGTTTCATTAGACCATTTGTCTTCTTTCGCCCAAATAAAACATCTCCTTCGCCCGTTCGAAAGGTGCGAAGGAATTGTTCTTGAAATTCAAATTTTTAACTTTGAAATGTATTGATCCTGAACATGTTATTTTGATTCAGTAGGCTAGTAATAATACCGATTAAGGTTTCCAAACCAACAATTTTATCAATCATTCATTTTATCATTGTTTTCAGATTAAAATTAGGTTTTATTCATTCATCATAATCGTCTGAACAATCTGATGAATTAAAACCTCTAATTTTTGTTTCTTCTCCCCCTAAAACAATGATACAATGAATCCTTAAAACCAATTAATTCAATTAACATTGTTTATATCAGTTTTAAAGGTCTAGGGCTCGAAACATAAAAGTATCGATTAATCCTTGAAAATGAAGTGTTAACCTGTAACAAATAGTGCGAAATGATCAGTAATCAATGACGAACACAATGATATGGAGCAAAACAATAGGGCAACAAGTGGACTTCAGAGTAAAAATTTTGAAAAATTTTGATAATGGGTCGAATGAGACAGATATGGTATATATAGACATGCTCCTTCACCCAAATACACCGGTCGAATGAGAAGCTTTTGGCTCCTTCGACCCTATTTAAAGGTTCGAATGAGGCAAAAGGGTTCGAATGTGTAAATTATTCAAGAACACTCTCATTCGCCCAATGTAAGTATACGAAAGAACAACAAAAATTCCACGTTCGACCAAATGAATGGGCGAACGAAAACTTGAATTTTGACAAATTTTCCAAATCTCAAAAATGAGTCCCGTTCCAATTATTTTTCAACTTTTAAGCATCCAACATTCATATTTTCACATTAAAAGGATTACAAAGCTCAAATGGTTCATCAAGGTTTAGAAACTCGGCATCAACCACCATCAGCTATCAAAAATAAGATAGAATTGTAAAATCTTTTTGGATTTTCTAAAATTTATGTTAAAACACACCTAAAATCTTTTTGAGTTTTTTTAATTTTTGACGAGAAAATAAAATGCAAAAATGTAAAGAGAAAAACAGTAAATGTTTTGGGATTTCCGGTAAAGGGATCATATCAGTTATTGAGAAATCTGATCACACCGTTGATCTTTTGATTTATTATCATTAAAGACAATGTGTGATCTGGCAACTGCTGATATTGTGATCCACATAAACTCTCATGCAGACTTTTGTGCAGTGCTTTAAACTGATACTATTATGTATAGTATAAACACAATTGTCTGTGGTTCCCACACACACGACATACTCCAGTATCAAGAAGTAAATGCACAAAGACTCATTGTAAAGCGTGATTATGCTTTCGTCGTCTGTAATTTACAAAGTATAATGCACAGAGGTATACAGGTCAGCAAATTAATGCAGCAAAGTAACATGTGCACTTTACTAGGTTGAGGACTGATATTAATCATGATTTGCATCAGTGATTAATACGATGTAATAGATAATCTTTGATCATCATAAAACATGGAAAGTTCCTCAATTCGGTAACTTTAGGATTTGGCATAAAGCTCTTTTATAAAGACACCCTGTCTAATCTAGGTCCGTAATGACTTACAGTAGAAGATCAGAGAGGCTATCCACAGACAACTAATAACATAACGACCCTAAACCTCCGAGTTTTGTACAAATATCCTATCAAGCGAAATTACGGTACTAAGACCATATGCCAATGAGGAGTTCATCCACACATCAATTCGTTTGATATGTATGTATCAGGCACGCAGTAATAGGTCTACGAAGCCTATCAGCACATCGCACAGACTCAGACACACGCCCTATAGAGCATTATATTTCTTAGAATGTGTCAGATCCCCACTGATGTACTATCATTTCCCCTATTACTCCAGGAAATCATTTTGGTTTTTCTGATTTTTATAAATTTTTGAATTTACTGTTCCCAAGGATAAGCTGGAGCATTTCAAATATGTGACTGCCCAGAAATCGTTTGTTCACAGAAATCTGACGGCATTAATCTAAGGGAAGAAGATATAGCAGTCAGCAAAGAAATTTTCTAGTTTTTATGGATTTTGAAATTTTTCAATGTTTTTGGATTTTCGAATATTTTTGAAAAACAGTAAAAATTAAAGTAAAAAGCGATAAACTGAGGTGGTGATCAGTCTTGTTTTTCTTTAATACCATTTGCTTTTAAAAGATAATCAAATCTGGATTTGTCAAAAGCTTTGGTAAAACGATCTGCGCGTTGGTAATCAGTGTGGATTTTGACCATATCGATCAACTCTTTAGCATAACAATCACGGATAAAATGATACTTAATCTGGATATGTTTAGCCTTTGAGTGATTTACTAAGTCTTTTGTTAATGCGATTGCGGCTTCATTATCACAGTAAATAGGGGTTTTAAGAAATTGCAAACCATAGTCCACCATCTGTTGTTGGATCCAAAGAACCTGTGAGCAGCAGCTCGATGCTGAAACGTATTCTGCTTCACATGTGGATAGTGCAACTGCGGTCTGTTTCTTGCATTGCCAGGTCACGAGCCTACACCCCATAAACTGGCATCCAGCTGTTGTGGATTTGCTGTCTTTGTCACAGCCGCCCCAATCTGCATCACTAAAAGCGATTAGGTCAAAATTATCATCATAAGGGTACCAAAGTCCTTTTGATGGACAACCCTTCAGATATCTAAGGATACGCTTGACAGCTACAAGATGACTTTATTTCGGCTTCGATGATATCATGTACAAAGACATGTTGCAAACATTATATCCGGTCTAGAGGCAGTGAGATACATCAGAGATCCAACGATTGCTCTGTATGTAAATGGATAAGTCAGCTCCCCTTTAGCGTCAACTTCAATCCAGTGATTAGGTTGTATCGGGGTATCCATCGGCTTTGAATCTTCCATCTGGAATCTGCTCAAGACTTCAGAAACGTATTTGGTATGGTGAATAAAGATCCCCGTTGGTCTTTGCTCCAACTGCAAGCCTAGGAAAAACTGCATTTCTCCCATTGCGCTCATCTCGAACTTTTCCTGCATCACTTTTTCAAATTCCCTGCACAGAAGTTCATTAGTAGACCCGAATATGATATCATCAACTTAAATTTGCACAAGAAGCAAGTCATCTCCTGCTCGTTTCGTGAACAGTGTGCAATCTACCAATCCGCGTTTGAATCCTTTCGAGAGAAGATACGTGCTCAGCTCCTCATACCATTGTCTCGGAGCTTGGTGCAACCCGTAAAGAGCTTTGTTTAAAACATAGACCTTATCCCGGTGAATAGGATCCTCAAAGCCTGGTGGTTGACCTACGTAAACTTCCTCTTTGACCACACCGTAAAGAAATGCGCTCTTTACGTCCATCTGATACACCTTGAATTTCTTCCAGGATGCAAACGCCAGAAACATTCGTATAGCTTCCAAGCGTGCAACAGGTGCATAGATTTCATTGTAGTCGATTCCCTCAACTTGATGAAAACCTTGTACAACCAAACGAGCTTTGTTTCTCACTATAACTCCTCTATCATCCTTTTTACACTTAAAAACCCATTTGGTTCCTATCTTCTTTCTTCCCGGGGCAAATCTATCAGCGTCCAAACTCTAAGTTTCTGAAATTGCAACAACTCTTCTTGCATCGCTTCCACCCAAGCATCATCCAAAAGAGCTTCACTGTACGTCCGCGGCTCG
Source organism: Ambrosia x helenae (assembly GCA_030844895.1). Classification (NCBI taxonomy): domain Eukaryota; kingdom Viridiplantae; phylum Streptophyta; class Magnoliopsida; order Asterales; family Asteraceae; genus Ambrosia; species Ambrosia x helenae. Next base: position 63,946,500 of record CM061226.1, on the reverse strand, counting down.
ACCTGCGAAACATAACAAGCGAAAGACCAGTCATTTTGAAAACCAGATTTTTGTATTTTGGCATATAAAGCAAGATTGCCAATATTCTCTGGTGCATGAGCATTCCTCAATTGTCCTCTTGTCATAACACTGCTACCAGGATCACCAATAACCTGTTCAAGCGGGTGTATTCTATGTATCCGAGATTCCGTATAATCAGGTACTTGCACTCCCGTTTGAGTAGTCAAATTCTCTGTAGAAACCAGATCATTACCCACATTTGATGATGAAGCACCATTTAGATTTGGGTTCACTGGTGGTGTCAATGTAGCATTGTCCAGAATAGCTTCACTTGTAGCATCATCGTCTTCATCTTCTGATTCCGATGAATTAAGCGTTGTTGAAGCTTCTTGGAATACTTCTTCTACCATCACAAGAGCAGTGGCATCATTAGAAGCCGCTTGAGGATTCACGATGATCGGACACACTAACGGTGAAGTCACTGCGTTTTCTACCTCGTAATATAAACGAAGTACAGCTTCTTCAACCATGCTATCTAGGTTGAATGATTCAAAGAAATCTTTGTAATCAAACATCCATTCTTGTAACACCCCAACCGATGGCGGAAACATCGGGATGTCACGTATTGATGATTGTTCAGTAGCTCATGGAAAATAATAGATTTCATTATATGATTTAAATGAATTACATACAATTGTTCTACAGGAATTCGTACATCAAAATTTAATAAAAAACTATGCACATATCTTCAAGCATTAAGTAAAATCTTCAAGCAAGTAGAACCTGAAACATGTTAAGTTGAAAATATTTTGGGTCAACAAAAGTTGGTGAGAATTACATAGGTTTTTGAAATAATAATAGCTTGTACAACAATCACAGTTGTATAATGATAGAGTATGAGTCCGACATGTAACAATGCGTCTTTGTACAACCAAACCTTGTGTCGACTGATGACTAACTCGCAAGTTAGTTAAATGTTATTACTGTTATCGATCATCCCTGAGTCTATGCGGGGGATGGGTTTGTCAGACCTATAGCGCTATAATCTAAACAGGCGGCTTGATCATTGTTAATGATTGTACTGTGTCTTTTTGTTACAGTCAAATGATAGTATGATGATGTAATTGAATCACAAGTAAATATGAGTAAATGATAGTATAAAATGCTTAAACATGTTTCACCCCAAAAATAGTGTAAATAAAAAAAAAAGGGGCTATGTAAACTCACCTTAGCAAAATGTTATGTCTCGTAAAAAAAATAGAATAATGTGTTGTGAATGTATGTGAGGCGAATCCCAAAGACTCAACAACGTAGCTAGTCCAAATTGAAGAAAACGAAAAAGAAAGAATATCAAGCTTCCAATTCGCCAATTACAAGAGCTTATAATCAAAGCTTCAATTGTAGAAGTAATAGACTATAGAAGAAAGGTATGAGGGAAAGTTTAACCGGATTGAAACAATCGATTTAGAGGTGCAAAGTATAATGGGTCATAGGTGGGTTTTTATACTAGTTTTGGAGTCAATTAGCCATTAAAATTGGTCAACACCATAAAGTAAGGTTTTATGATGAATTGACTATTTGACTAAGACTTTGACTGTTTGACTAAGACTTTGACTAGGACTTTGACTATTTGACTCAAGGCTTTATTTAAAAAAAAATCTTGTATGTGAAAAAAAAAAGAATTTAGAATCATATTATTATTATTATTATTTATATACATTTATGTATGTATATAAGTTGTGAGTTAGGATAAATAAAGACTTAGGCACATTTGTATAATATTAATGATAAAGGTGTAATAAAATATATATATATAAGGGCTTTTTATGTATTAAAATTTTGGGGAAAATTTTGCGATGTTACAGTCTCCCCTACTTTTGGAAACTTCGTCCCGAAATTTATTGAAAACACGGGGTTGAAGGTGATGGGTAGAAATTAGGACAAGGGTGGTTTGGGAAGTTTCGAGTTAAGGCATGACATAAATTTATAGGTAACAGAATAAACTGTTTCGAATAATTTGGGTAAGAGTTTTGATATGTGTGAGTTTTAAGGTTGGATTAGGTTCATCTGAAATAGCAAGGAGAATAAGAATCTTAAGTTTTAGGACTCCTAAAAGAAATGCATGAGTTGATTGATTATAGAAAGACTAAATGAACTACCAGGTAACTAGAGTTTATAATTGGTTATTTACTGAAAACCTTGATAGAATTTCACACTACCTTAACGTACCTGTAAATTCATGATTACGTTCCGGACCGCAATCACCAATTTACCTTACATTAAAGTTTTGCGTCCTTCTATATCTCCTCCGATTGTTGAGCAGGTCCGATAGCCTCCACCAGTCGTGGAGTAGGTTGTAGGGCCTCTCCCGACTGTTGAAAAGGCATAATGACATCTACCAATCGTTGAGTAGGTTCGATAGCCTCCACCAGTCGTGGAGCAGGTTGTAGGGCCTCTCCCGACTGTTGAAAAGGCATGATGACCTCTATTAAGTGCAACATTTATTATACACATAGGTTGCAAATTGATAACATGTTTATGCAAGCAAGTATAACAAGCACAGTATATGAGTTGTAGTTGTATAGATTTATATAATTAGTTCACATTCAAACAATCATGCACCATGTAACAACTCTCAGACAAATATTTTATTACTTGAATCAAATAGCGTCAATACAGAGAATAAAAGCAACCAATAATCAAATGGTGAGACTTGCGGTTAGGTAGCTGGAGGATCTTGATCTCTGTATAGTTTAGGGCATCAGTTACGGAAGTGATTTGGGTAATGAATGTTCAATAAGATATGGGTTGAATGAAGGACAATGAGGTAATATAAGGAATGTAATCATTTATTCATTTAATTAAAACGAATAAACGAAAACGTTGACTTATCCAAGATTCTAAATTCTAATACATATGAAGACGTGCTTTAGCCTATAAGTGAACACTCATCCCGAGAATTCCCAGGTAGGCATCCGGGTCCCTCGTCTGATTGGGATATATGTGCAATGCCAGCCTAGACAGAAGACTCAGAATACAGGCGTTCACCCTTCCAGATTGCACATGTTCGTTATTAAAATCTAGAACTTCGACGAGATCTCAAGGTGGTTCAGGCTAAACCTGAGGATTTTGTCCTATTAGTCTAAGAGTAGATCCAATGGTGGAGAGCAACCTTCATGTAATGATGAAAGTAGAGATAAGAAGTAGGAGTGAGATAGAGAATAACAAGTAAAGAGCAAATACTGGTTATAATCTTATGGTTATAGACTAGATTATTTTTCTAATAACCTAATTCCCTATAACCATGGCTCTGATACCAATCTGTAACACCCCAACCGATGGCGGAAACATCGGGATGTCACGTATTGATGATTGTTCAGTAGCTCATGGAAAATAATAGATTTCATTATATGATTTAAATGAATTACATACAATTGTTCTACAGGAATTCGTACATCAAAATTTAATAAAAACTATGCACATATCTTCAAGCATTAAGTAAAATCTTCAAGCAAGTAGAACCTGAAACATGTTAAGTTGAAAATATTTTGGGTCAACAAAAGTTGGTGAGAATTACATAGGTTTTTGAAATAATAATAGCTTGTACAACAATCACAGTTGTATAATGATAGAGTATGAGTCCGACATGTAACAATGCGTCTTTGTACAACCAAACCTTGTGTCGACTGATGACTAACTCGCAAGTTAGCTAAATGTTATTACTGTTATCGATCATCCCTGAGTCTATGCGGGGGATGGGTTTGTCAGACCTATAGCGCTATAATCTAAACAGGCGGCTTGATCATTGTTAATGATTGTACTGTGTCTTTTTGTTACAGTCAAATGATAGTATGATGATGTAATTGAATCACAAGTAAATATGAGTAAATGATAGTATAAAATGCTTAAACATGTTTCACCCCAAAAATAGTGAAAATAAAAAAAAAGGGGGCTATGTAAACTCACCTTAGCAAAATGTTATGTCTCGTAAAAAAAATAGAATAATGTGTTGTGAATGTATGTGAGGCGAATCCCAAAGACTCAACAACGTAGCTAGTCCAAATTGAAGAAAACGAAAAAGAAAGAATATCAAGCTTCCAATTCGCCAATTACAAGAGCTTATAATCAAAGCTTCAATTGTAGAAGTAATAGACTATAGAAGAAAGGTATGAGGGAAAGTTTAACCGGATTGAAACAATCGATTTAGAGGTGCAAAGTATAATGGGTCATAGGTGGGTTTTTATACTAGTTTTGGAGTCAATTAGCCATTAAAATTGGTCAACACCATAAAGTAAGGTTTTATGATGAATTGACTATTTGACTAAGACTTTGACTGTTTGACTAAGACTTTGACTAGGACTTTGACTATTTGACTCAAGGCTTTATTTAAAAAAAAAATCTTGTATGTGAAAAAAAAAAGAATTTAGAATCATATTATTATTATTATTATTTATATACATTTATGTATGTATATAAGTTGTGAGTTAGGATAAATAAAGACTTAGGCACATTTGTATAATATTAATGATAAAGGTGTAATAAAATATATATATATATATATATATAAGGGCTTTTTATGTATTAAAATTTTGGGGAAAATTTTGCGATGTTACAATTCTGGACCGCCTCCCTTTACATTCTGAGTGTATCTTTGTACTTCGACGTTAGCCCACTCCTCGACTTTTCTAATTCTTTTGTTGAAAACCCGTTTGAGCGGGGTTGCATATCCAACAAAATAGCCTTCTTTAGCCTTTGGTGCGAACTTCTCAGAAGGATTAAGCATTGTACACGGAGCTCCAAATGGTTCTAGATACTCTAGATTCGGCTTTCGTCGGTTCAACAGCTCATAAGAAGTTTTGCCAAACTTCTTCACCATTAAAACTCGATTGAGAGTATAACATGCTGCGTAAATTGCTTCGTTCCAGAACATTACTGGAAGATTTGAGTCCGCAAGCATTGTTCTCGCCGTTTCGATTAGAGTCATGTTTTTACGTTCGGCGACACCGTTCTGTTGGGGTGTGTACAGAGCGCTGTATTCGTGATGAATTCCTTTGTTTTCAAAAAAATCATCCATCTGAGCATTCTTGAACTCCGTCCCATTATCACTCCGGATTCTTTTGATCTTTAGACCATAGATATTCTCCAGACGAGTGAACAGAACTTTCAGGTTGTCAAACGTGTCGCTTTTCTGGTGTAAGCACATAACCCATGAGAATCTTGAGTAATCATCAGTCACCACAAGACAGTACAATTCCCCAGCATGACTTTTACGCTTGACTGGACCAAATAAATCCATGTGCAAACGCTCAAGCGGTAGTTCAACGGAATTGACTTTCTTTGGTCTATGGGGTTTTTATGCTGCTTACCCTTTTTACAACTAATACACTTGTCATTCAAATGAAAATGTTTCACATTAACTCCTGTGACAAGTTCATTTTTCACCAACTGGTTCATCTTTCTCAAATGAATGTGTCCCATTCTCCTATGCCACATGATTGATTCTTTTTCTGTAGCCTTGGAGAGGAAACACGTGACTTGGCCATGGGTGGTCATAGCTTTGGACATATCGAGAATATACAAATTGTTTACTCTCGGTGCCTTTAGCATCACCCACTCTTTTGGAAGTTCAAAACCCGGTTTCAGGATGTAGCAAGATTTGTCGTCAAAATAAACAGAGAATTGCTTATCACAGATTTGGCTGACACTGAGTAGATTGTAATCTATCTGTTTCACATACGATATCCGCTCAAATAAACATCTTGGGTTTTAACAACCTCTTTCTTTTCACACCCAACTTTTCCTTTTTTAGATTTCACATTCTGTGAAGTTGAAGCACCCTCAGAACCCTTTGATGACCAAGACTGTTCAGATCTTTTCAAGTTCCGAATTTGAGATTTTGAGGTCTCAGCCGGTTTCTTTACTTCGTCCTTGAATGTTACCTTCTTGGTAACCTTCTCTGATTTAACAGAGACAGGTCCAACTGCTGGTTTGACATTAGGTTTAGCAGAAACCTTTTTGTTTTCAGCAGTTGTGTTCATCAATGGTTTCTTCAATGGTTTCTCAGTGGCTATTCGGTTGCGTTTATCATAAGTCATCGGACGATTTTCCCTTCTTTTGAAAAAGTTGTTTTGGTTATAATAAGGTGTTGGCTGAGGGAAAACCCGTCTTTGTGGATAACTGTAATTTTCAACCGGATAGTCATATCTTTGCTTCATCTCCACCTAGTGCCTCTTGTGTCGTACATACGGGCAGGTGGCAAGTAAATGTCCCCTTTCCCCGCACTTAAAACACGCACGGTATTCTTCATAGTTTTCCTTGATGTTCGACTTAGAATAACTGGCTATGGGATATTGATCAACCATGCACTGTCTTCTTAAACACTAAGGAGCTTGGTCCTTTGAGTAAGTCGGTTCAATAAAACTATTTGACTTGTCTGTTGGTTTAACGAATTGTGTGACATTGACCTTTGCGTCTTTAGAATTATCCGAATGAATTTTCTTTAAAATGGCTGGAGGAATATCATTGGTTCGTTCATGTTTTGGAAACCAAATTGTACTTTCCTGCCAGATCTTTTCAATTTTAGAATAGTTTACAAATTGAATCGGATATTCGTCATCAGACATAATCTTATCGGAGCCTTGCATCCGATAGAAAACTTTCACAGGTTTATCACACGATTCGTTGTTCACTTCATTTGATTTTTCAGTTTTATTTTCAATTTTCCTTTCAACATTTTTAGCAACATTCTTTTCAACTTTCTTAACCACATTCTTTTCAACATTCTTATCAACAGACTTCTCAGCTTTCTTAGCAACATTCTTTGCTGATTGATTCTTTCTGTGTGCATTAGCCATGGGATGGACAATCTGAGATGGTGAGACCGGTTCAGTAGTGATGATGTGATTTTCATCAGGAATATCACTCACTTTCTCAACAACCGTCTCAGACTGTTCATCTTCTTCATCAGAATCATCAGCAGCTACCACACCTTCATTGTTCCCCAGAACAGGTCTAACATCAGAATACGGGTCTCCGACACTGGATGTGTTGGACTCGTTATCTGATGTAGAGTCAGATTTGACTAAGCTCCCCGGTGCTATCGCAAGCAAATTATGGTTTTCGAACAACACCGGAGATGGGACAGCTTTGTAGTTTGCACTACTCGACTGTGAATGTTCTTCTATGATGTGGTCAACTATATAAGCAATGTGCTTATAGCTTTCTAACTTTTTATTCACTTTTTCAGCGAAACACTTGATGGTTGCCATTTCTAACTTTGTATTTTCCATTTCATTTATATAGTTGTTAATGGCAAGTTGCATTAAAGACAAAGTCTTTTTCAATTCAGAAACATCCTTTTTGTAACCATCAAGTACTTTGTTGAATTCTTTTGCTTCCTTTTGATAAGTTTGACAGTTTATTTTAGCACTCTCAAGTTGTACCTTGAGTTGCTTATTTTCTTCTGTCCATCTATCAAAATCAAAACATTTATCACAAACTTGAGATTTAGATTGAGATTCAGTACTTACCGGTTTAGGTGGTTCTGTCATTGCCATCAGTGCGAAATGAGCTTCCTTCCCTGCAAAGAATTTTGAGTAATCAATCTTTGTGCAGGCATCATCCACCATGCACGATTTACGGGTCATTAGGAAATCTGCTTCAGCTAGCAACTGATCGATGTCATCGTCTAGTGAGTTCACACTAGCTTCTGAGTCAGAATCACTTTCCATGTCCGAGTAAGCCGAATCATATTGCTCTCCAACATCTGTGACAGAATAAAGAATCATTCCATACTTCTTGTCTTCACACTCATTATTCACATCCTCATTCAACACTTCTATTTTCAACTACGTCAACTTTTCTGTCACAAAATCTTCTTCAATCTCCACATGTTCATCCAAACTCATCTTTTGTGCCACACAAGCCACATTTCCTGTAGTAATCTCTTCCACTCCTAATTGCATACCCGTCCAGTCAAAACCTTCATCTTTTTGGATCACAAGTGCTTGGTTTTGATTTTCAGGTTGGGTTTGGGTTTATGTGTTAGGTGTAGAGATGGGAATAATAGTTCGGTTTGAATTCTGTTGTGTTTGATTTTGAGATGTGGATTGTCTAGTATTGGTATTTTGTTGTGTGTTTTGACGGTTCTGGTAGTTGTTTTGAGGTTGAAAGCTAGAAATGTTGGGACTGTTGTATGATACCTGATTCTGGTTTTGGTTTTGTCTGTTTTGGTAGCTTGAGTTGAACGGGTTTCGATTACCTTGTTGAGCCGGCTGTGTACACTCTCTCTTGAAGTGACCCTTCTCACCACAATTAAAACATGTGACCTTGGCTTTGTTAAAGCCATAAGTGGTGTTTGGAGAAGTAGAAAGGTCAGTTCTCCCTGTTTTCTGGATAAAATCAGTGGCTCTTCTCATGATGCTAGCAAACGCCCACTGTATATCCATAAGCTCCATTTCCTCTTTGTCGATTTGTGCATAGTCCTCATTGGTTAGATTGTTGTTCCCAATCTGACTAGCAACTAAACCATTGTATGATGCAACCATTGCAGATACTAATGCTACATGCTGTTGAGCAATCTCAACAGTAACATTGTTAAGGTTAGAAGTCTCTAACACAATCGGACTTTGATTTGATTGTGTTTGAGTGATCTGCATTTGGTTCATGTGAGGATTATATGGTTGTTGTTGAGGTTGGCTGGCAGTGTAACAGGCAGCTTGTTGCATAGGTGAAAAAGGTGGGATGAAATTAGGTGTTTGATAAGATTGTGGGGTATATCATGAAGTTTGGGCAAGATAGTTGATTGGTGCTTTGGTGGGTTCAACAACATTAGATACACAAGCAATATGAGGTGCAACGTTTGAAGTAGAGCTGGAAGTAGAATGGGAAGTAGATGTACCACTAACATACAACTCTGGGTTCTATGGAATCTGTGCTCTTTTTGCTTTCCTCTTCTCCAACATCTCTTTGTTCTCCAGTTTTTGTATGAACTCATTGATAGTCCAATACTGGTATGCATCTTTTTCTTTCAACACTTCAATGTGTTGGTTCCAATATGGTGGTAAAGCATCAACAAATTTATCCACCAGTTCAGACATAGGTATGCAAATCTCGTAACTCTAGAGCTCTGTGAGCAAGTGGCAATACCTTGGAACCAATTCTTTTAAAGTCTCGTTACCCATGTAACTAAAATTTTCGAACTCTTTGCGAAGCTCTTCCATTCTCAGCTTCCTAGTCTTCTCGTTACCATCATGTCTGTTTCTCGGCATATCCCACAACTGTTTTGAAGTAGTACACGATCCGAACTGATGCAGCAAGTCAGTGTTGATTGCCTGAGATAATTGAGAAAACGCCTTTTTCTCGATCGCGAACTTCTTCTTCTCATCATCACTTAAGTTCTCCAATGGTATAGGTTCACCAGTGTTCTCCAAAATAGGAGCAACATAACCTTTCACTATCATCTGCCATGCCTCGGCTCCCTCTAAGCCTTGTCCTTCCACATGTATCTTGAACTTGGACTTCCATGTGTTATAGTCAATCATATCCATGAGCTTTGGTGGACGATTTCCACTGCCTGATGATAGATCATGAATGAGTGTAGATATGGCATTGGTCGTCTGTGAGTGAACGACAGCTACTGCTACTCCCCAATAGTCGCCAATTGGTTGCTGTAATGGTTGCACAACTTGCTGAGGAGTAGAACTAGTCATGGCCATGTAGTTGATTGGCTGAGATGGTTGACTAGTCTTATGGGCTGCAACTGTCTATGGATCTCTGGTTGTTTGTTGCTGTGGTGCTGGATTAGGTCTTGGTGTAGTTGGAAAGTTCCACATCTTATCCTGAAAATGTTCAAACACGAAAAGATTAGAAAAGTTTTAAAACAGAATTTACCTTCGTACTAACGTATGGTCGAATGAGGAAAATTCTTCTCCTTCGACCGTTTGTAAAGGTACGAATGTGGACTATGACAACACACAAACTCTTTCGACCCTTTGAACTCTCTTTCGACCGTTTGTTCCCTACTTCGACCGTTCGATTGGTCGAATGAAACTCTGATGGTCGAATGTACAACAATAAGCTATGAAACTCTACGTTCGACCACAAAATCACCACCTTCGACCAAAAATCCACTCGTTCGACCAAAATCACTCACACATTCGACCGTTTTCTCTAGGTTCGACCCTGCTCTTTCAAAAACGGTTATTCTTTGAAAATCAGTTAATTTTGATCATTTTTATCAAATGTTGATAGATTTTGATGATTTTAATCAGGTTTTGATCAGGAATTGATTTGGAACAAGTTTATCAAAGAAAATTATCCATTTTAACCATGAAAACAAGTTCTAATCAATCAAAAACTCATCAAAACAGTTTGTTCTATGAAAACAGAAACTTTTTGACCAAAATTGAGTCCAAATCAACTGAGAAACTATCAATTTGTGGTTGTTTGATCCAGAATGGCTCTGATACCACTTTGTATGTGCTAATGGATCGATAAATCTACAAAGATATGATCAAACAAGTTTGATTTAGGTGCGGAAACCCTAAACCAATCACAAAATGATAATCAATCAGATCAAAACAAACAAATCATCATTCAAAGCTTTTCTCATTAATAAACAACTCAATTACACGTTAATATGATCAAAACATTAAAGACACAACGTGAATTAAGCTTAACAAAACTCTAGAGAGACACACTGAAAATGGAGGGAACAATAATGACTGAACTACATTCAAAAAATGAGCATGACCTATTTATAGGCTGCGCATTCGCCCATCACGTAGGTGCGAATGTGCACATTCGACCAATCCAACCGGTCGAACCAAGCAATGCATAACATTCTAATTCTACCTTCGCCTCCTGTCTCTCCTTCGTATAAACTTTCTCCTTCGCACCCTTTAATATCTTCCTTCGCCCACAATAATACTCCTTCGCCCATTCGACTCAAAACATTAACATATGTTTATTGCACAATCCAAAACATTAGTCGCATAAATGCATCTACAGCCTTCATCGATGTTGTGTAGCAATCCTTGGCCACTTGTTGGTCACTATTGGCTTTGACGACTCCCCATGGAGTTGGTAGCTTTACACATTGTTGATATGTTGATGGGACTGTCTTCATGTCATGTATCCAAGGTCTCCCCAGGATAACATTGTAAAAAGATAAAGAGTCTATGACACAAAATCTTTGGTTAGAGTTTACCCCCTCGACATATACAGGCAGTTTGATATCACCAACTGTGTAACACCCCAACCGATGGCGAAAACATCGGGATGTCACGTATTGATGATTGTTCAGTAGCTCATGGTAAATAATAAATTTAAATAAATGATTTAAATAAATTACATACAGTTTTTCTACGATAATTCGTACATCAAATGGAATAAAACTATACACACATCTTCAAGCATTAATTCAAATCTTCAAGCAAGTAGAACCTGAAACATGTTAAGTTGAAAATATTTTGGGTCAACAAAAGTTGGTGAGAATACATAGGTTTTTGGATATAATTGATAACAATAGTTTGTACAACATTCACAGTTGTATGATCATAGAGTATGATTCCGACATGTAACAATGCGTCTTTGTACAATCAAACCTTGTGTCGACTGATGACTAACTCGCAAGTTAGTTAAATGTTGTTACTGTTATCGATCATCCTGAATTTATGCGGGGGGATGGGTTTGTCAGACCCATAGCGCTATAATCTAAACAGGCGGCTTGATCAATGTTAATGATTTTACTGTGTCTTTTTGTTACAGTAAAATGATAGAATGTGTATATGATAGTGTAATTGAATCACATGTTTCAACAATGTAAGAATGAGTAAATGATAGTGTATAAAATGTTTGAACATGTTTCACCCCAAAATGTAAAACAGAAAAAGGGGCTATGTAAACTCACCTTAGCAAAATGTTAAGTCTCGTGAAATAGAATATAAGTTGCTCAACGATGCCAAGTATTACTCTATAATAAGGTAATAAATATGTCTAAGTCTATCTAGTCTACAAATGTATATGTTCTAGGGCTTCGAATTGGGGATAAATGCTCGTTTGATTAATGTTAAAAATGTTTGATAAATGAGAGAATTTTAGTAATAAATAAACAAAAATCTTTTTATAAGAATTTTAATTTAAGATGGTCAAAATAATGTGTTTAAAGCATAAAAATAATTTTTATAAAATTATTTTCTTTAAAATAAAATATTAATTCTATTTATAACAATTATCAAAATTTAACTTTAATATTTAAAAATACTAAAACTAAAGAATTATTAGTTTAAAATTTATATTTCTGTTCTAAATAATCAGAAATAATTTGTATAAAATTTTGGTGCAAAAATATTAAAAATTGGATTTATTATGATTTAATTATGATTAAAACTAACAAAAATTGATTAAAAATATTAAATAAATGATTTTTCAGAAATAAAAATCATTTCAGAAAATTTTATTGTTATATAAACTCAGAATAATTTTTGTGGAAATTTTTAAAATTATTTTGATATTTTAATAGGATTTTATAAATATAATAGAATAAACTTGATTTATTTATTATTTATATTAAATAAATATATTTTCGGAAATAAAAATCTGAATAATGATATTTAGGGTATGAACATCATTATGTAAAATTTTGGGAATTTTTGAAGGCTTATAAGTATTTAAATAATTAAAGCGAATAATTATATAATTTAAACCTATAAATTGAAAAGCAAAAAAAAAAAGAATGCATAGGGTGGGACTCGAACCCGTGTGGTCCGGTTCACAAGGAACCAGACGCAACCACTTGGTCCAGACCAGTGGTTGTGTTTGGTTTCAGTTCGTTTAATTTAAATATCGTATTAAAAATCGTGTTCTTCCCCAATTTAATAAGAACAAGCCCTAGATTTTGCAATTGAACAATTCACACAACATTAACCCAATTAACCTTAGGGTTAATGTTGTGTGGATGCCGAACAATAAAACCCACAGAAGAAATCACACTTACAAACACGAATTGATACGATTTGGTCGGTCAAAGCCCAAGTCAAAAATACGATCAATAATACGAGAATAACATATTTAATACAGAAATTGGAGGTTGGAAGAGGGTATTCGGCGAGTTGTGATGGTCCAATGATGCCCAATTTATAGTGTTGATGCCTGGATTGTTGGATTGGAAAGTTTGACCACGCTTGAATGTATACGCGTGAATTGATACGAGTTAATGATAATTTAAACGTGTGTTTGACGTGTATTTGACACGGATAATCTATCACAAAGCTAATTACGTTATACTTACCATGTGTGAATAAATCAAAAGTCAAAAACAAAACCTCCATGGCTCGGCACCTATGTGCAGCGAACCAGTTAAGGGAACAGACAGAACCCCGGGTTGTTTTAAATAACTAGTAGGTTGGTATAGAAACAAAAGGTTGGTGTGGCTCAGTTGGTCGTTTGATGTGTGTTAAGAGGGTTGGGCCGGCTAGACTCGGGTTCGAGTCCCGGCTCCAACAAAGTTTTATTTTTTTTTTAAACAGGGATGAGGGGAAGAGGTGTTGGTGTTGGGCGGGACCTTTCTAGTTCTGGGATGGGCTCCGAAAGGTTTAGGAAGGGTGGGTTTATATGGTTTGGGTTATGGATCAAGAGTGGTTTGGTTTGGTTTATATAAGAAGATTTTTTTTTTTATAGTGCTAAACTAAAAAAAAAAGAAATCTGTTTTGACACTTATCATTATTATTATTATTATTATTATTATTATTATTATTATTATTATTATTATTATTATCATAAAAATAAATGTTTTGAAATAAACACTAAAAAATTAGTTAAGTAAAATATGGATAAAGTGGTGATTTTACTAACACAAAAATTGGGAGAATTTGCGATGTTACAGTCTCCCCTACTTTTGGAAACTTCGTCCCGAAGTTATTGAAAACACAGGGTTGAAGGTGATCAGAACAAGTGTGGTCTGGAAATTTTGTGTTATGACATGAATAGAATAATCTGTCTCGTGTTTAGTGTGGGTTGATGAACTACCAGACAACTAGAGTTTAAAACCTTGATAGAATTTCACACTACCTTAATGTACCTGTAAATTCATGATTACGTTCCGGACCGCAATCATCAATTTACCTTACATTAAAGTTTTGCGTCCTTCTATGTCTCCACCGATTGTTGAGCAGGTCTGATAGCCTCCACCAGTCGTGGAGTAGGTTGTAGGGCCTCTCCCGACTGTTGAAAAGGCATAATGACCTCTACCAATCGTTGAGTAGGTTCGATAGCCTCCACCAGTCGTGGAGCAGGTTGTAGGGCCTCTCCCGACTTTTGAAAAGGCATGATGACACATAGATTGCAAATTGATAACATGTTTAAGCAAGCAAGTTTACAAGCACAGTATTCGAGTTGTAGTTGTATAGATTTAGTTCACATTCAAACAATCATGCATACACCATGTAAACAACTCTCAGACAAAAATATCAATATTAGAATTTATTACTTGGATCAAATAGCGTCAATACATAGAATAAAAGCAACAATAAGTCAAATGATGAGACTTGCTGTTAGGTAGCTGGAGGGTCTTGATCTCTGTTTAGTTTAGGGCATCGGTTACGGAAGTGATTTGGGTCTCCACATTCATAGCATTGACCATAGTTGTATCGATTAGGATTAGTAGCCTGAGCTGGGTTGATGGGTTGGTTGACATTAGGATTTGGGGTCTCACGACACGTGTTGACCAGATGGCCATACTTTCCACAGTTGGTGCACAAGCGACACGCTGAAGCAGTGGGATGATGTCGGTTGCATGTGTTACACAATGGATAGTTTCCTATATAGGGTTTCTTGTTAGAAGCTTGTGTAGTGAGGTTGACATCAGGATCCCTGGCCTTACGCTTTTGGTTCTCAGTAGTTACCGCGGCTACAATACTTGCTTTATTGCCTTTCCTAACTAAGGTACCGTTCTTTACATGATTATCAGTTAGGGTAGCTGCTAAATGCTTGGCCTCTTCAAGGGTAGCAGGGTTCCTTCCCCATACCGTGTCCTGAATCTGCATGGGCAAACCATCGATATACTTCTCGATGGCTACAGGTAGGGGAGTGACCTTATGGGGTAACAAAAGGCTGAGCTCATGGAAGCAGGTATTATAAGCGAGGTTTTCCCCACTATCCTGAGCAAGGGTGTGGAACTCGTCCTCTAATTTCTTGACCTCGTTACGTGGGCAAAATTCATCTTTCATTATTTCCTTGACTTGATCCCAGGTCATAGTAAGTGCAACTTCAGCTCCTCGGGTGCGCTTTTCCTCATTCCACCAAGTGAGTGCTCTTTGTGAAGAACACTCATAGCATAACGGACCTTAAAGTTATCGGGACACTCACTGTTAATGAAGGTATTCTCAATACCCTCGAACCATTGCAGAAGACCAGTAGCTCCTTCATCTCCACTGAACTTAGGGGGATTACAGGTATTAAAGTGCTTGAGGGTGCAGGCTGGGAGACCATTCCCGTTTCCATTCCCGTTCCCATTGTGGTTTCCATTGCCGTTTCCGTTGCCGTTCATCTGAATGACTTGAGCCAGTAAGTTAGGAACCAGAATCGCGATTTGCTGTGCCATTTGTTTGGAAATGATCGCAGCTAGTTGGGCATCAACACCATTGTTGTTGTTAGTGTTGTGGTTGTTGTTGTTGCTATTTCCTTACTCATGATTACCACCATTGTTATTGCGAGTGCTGCGACGTGGAGGCATGATCTGTGAGAGATACAATGAAATGAATGAGGTTATATAAGGAATGTAATCATTTATTCATTAATTAAAACGAATAAACGAAAACGTTGACTTATCAAAGATTCTAAATTCTAATAACATATGAAGACATGCTTTAGCCTATAAGTGAACACTCATCCCGAGAATTCCCAGGTAGGCATCCGGGTCCTTCGTCTGATTGGGATATATGCGCAATGCCAGCCTAGACAGAAGACTCAGAATACAGGCGTTCACCCTTCCAGATTGCACGTGTTCGTTATTAAAATCTAGAACTTCGACGAGATCTCAAGGTGGTTCAGGTTAAACCTGAGAAATTTGTCCTATTAGTCTAAGAATAGATCCAGTGATGGAGAGCAACCTTCTCGTAGGGATTAATGTAGGGATAAGAAGTAGGAGGGAGATAGAGAATAGCAAGTAAAAGAAGTAAGTACTGGTTAAATCCTATGGTTATAGACTAGATTATTTTTCTAATAACCTAATTCCCTATAACCATGGCTCTGATACCAATCTGTAACACCTCAACCGATGGCGGAAACATCGGGATGTCACGTATTGATGATTGTTTAGTAGCTCATGGTAAATAATAAATTTCAATAGATGATTTAAATAAATTACATACAGTTGTTCTACGATAATTCGTACATCAAATGGAATAAAACTATACACACATCTTCAAGCATTAATTCAAATCTTCAAGCAAGTAGAACCTGAAACATGTTAAGTTGAAAATATTTTGGGTCAACAAAAGTTGGTGAGATTACATAGGTTTTTGGATATAATTGATAACAATAGTTTGTACAACATTCACAGTTGTATGATCATAGAGTATGATTTCGACATGTAACAATGCGTCTTTGTACAATCAAACCTTGTGTCGACTGATGACTAACTCGCAAGTTAGTTAAATGTTGCTACTGTTATCGATCATCCCTGAATTTATGCGGGGGGATGGGTTTGTCAGACCTATAGCGCTATAATCTAAACAGGCGGCTTGATCAATGTTAATGATTGTACTGTGTCTTTTTGTTACAGTCAAATGATAGAATGAGTATATGATAGTGTAATTGAATCACATGTTTCAACAATGTAAGAATGAGTAAATGATAGTGTATAAAATGTTTGAACATGTTTCACCCCAAAATGTAAAACAGAAAAAGGGGCTATGTAAACTCACCTTAGCAAAATGTTAAGTCTCGTGAAATAGAATATATGTTGCTCAACGATGCCAAGTATTACCCTATAATAAGGTAATAAATATGTCTAAGTCTATCTAGTCTACAAATGCATATGTTCTAGGGCTTTGAATTGAGGATAAATGCTCGTTTGATTAATATTAAAAATGTTTGATAAATGAGAGAATTTTAGTAATAAATAAACAAAAATCTTTTTATAAGAATTTTAATTTAAGATGGTCACAATAATGTGTTTAAAGCATAAAAATATTTTTTATAAAATTATTTTCTTTAAAATAGAATATTAATTTTATTTATAACAATTATCAAAATTTAACTTTAATATTTAAAAATACTAAAATTAAAGAATTATTAGTTTAAAATTTATATTTCTGTTCTAAATAATCAGAAATAATTTGTATAAAATTTTGGTACAAAAATATTAAAAATTGGATTTATTATGATTTAATTATGATTAAAACTAACAAAAATTGATTAAAAATATTAAATAAATGATTTTTCAGAAATAAAAATCATTTCTAAAAAGTTTATTGTTATATAAACTCAGAATAATTTTTGTGGAAATTTATAAAATTATTTTGATATTTTAATAGGATTTTATAAATATAATAGAATAAACTTGATTTATTTATTATTTATATTAAATAAATATATTTTCGGAAATAAAAATCTGAATAATGATATTTAGGGTATGAACATCATTATGTAAAATTTTGGGAATTTTTGAAGGATTATAAGTATTTAAATAATTAAAGCGAATAATTATATAATTTAAACCTATAAATTGAAAAGCAAAAAAAAAAAAAAAAAAAAAGAATGCATAGGGTGGGACTCGAACCCGTGTGGTCCGGTTCACAAGGCACCAGACACAACCACTTGGTCCAGACCAGTGGTTGTGTTTGGTTTCAGTTCGTTTAATTTATATATCGTATTAAAAATCGTGTTCTTCCCCAATTTAATAAGAACAAGCCCTAGATTTTGCAATTGAACAATTCACACAACATTAACCCAATTAACCTTAGGGTTAATGTTGTGTGGATGCCGAACAATAAAACCCAAAGAAGAAATCACACTTACAAACACGAATTGATACGATTTGGTCGGTCAAAGCCCAAGTCAAAAATACGATCAATAATACGAGAATAACAGATTTAATACAGAAATTAGAGGTTGGAAGAGTGTATTCGGCGAGTTGTGATGGTCCAATGATGCCCAATTTATAGTGTTGATGTCTGGATTGTTGGATTGGAAAGTTTGACCACGTTTGAATGTATACGCGTGAATTGATACGAGTTAATGATAATTTAAACGTGTGTTTGACGTGTATTTGACGCGGATAATCTATCACAAAGCTAATTACATTATACTTACCATGTGTGAATAAATCAAAAGTCAAAAACAAAACCTCCATGGCTCGGCACCTATGTGCAGCGAACCAGTTAAGGGAACAGACAGAACCCCGGGTTGTTTTAAATAACTAATAGGTTGGTATAGAAACAAAAGGTTGGTGTGGCTCAGTTGGTCGTTTGATGTGTGTTAAGAGGGTTGGGCCGGCTAGACTCGGGTTCGAGTCCCGGCTCCAACAAAGTTTTTTTTTTTTTTTTTTTTTAAAACAGGGATGAGGTGAAGAGGTGTTGGTGTTGGGCCGGACCTTTCTAGTTCTGGGCTGGGCTCCGAAAGGTTTAGGAAGGGTGGGTTTATATGGTTTGGGTTATGGATCAAGAGTGGTTTGGTTTGGTTTATATAAGAAGATTTTTTTTTTATAGTGCTAAACTAAAAAAAAAAGAAATCTGTTTTGACACTTATCATTATTATTATTATTATTATTATTATTATTATTATTATTATCATAAAAATAAATGTTTTGAAATAAACACTAAAAAATTAGTTTAGTAAAATATGGATAAAGTGGTGATTTTACTAACACAAAAATTGGGAGAATTTGCGATGTTACAAACTGTGCTTTTGGTCTCCCCACTGAAGCCAACCAAGACAGATGATCTAGCTACTATCTTAGTTTTAGGGATGTTCATCCTTTTGAGAGCCTCCAGTTGTATTATGTTGACTAAACTCCCTCCATCTATTAATATCCTGCAAGCAAAACGGTTAGCAATATATAATGTGATCACCAAACCATCATGGTGAGGATCTAGAACATTTTCTTGAACTTCTTCTTCGAAGCTGATCACTTTAGCATTTTTCAAGATGGTAGTCTTTGTGGGTCTTTCTCCTTTTTCATATTTCATTTCCCTTGCATGTCTTTTGGCTGCTGAGTAGGATGTTCCACAAATATCTGAACCACCTAAGATAAAATTAATGATGCTAGCATCTTTGGGTGGAGATGCCGCCCTTTCAGGGATGCCAGTGCTATCCTAAATCTTTGGCTTCTTTTGGCCTAGCAAATCCTTAAGATGGCCCTTACTTAGAAGATATGCTATTTCCTTTCACAAGGCAATGAAATCCTCAGTAATGTGGACAAAATCTTCATGGAAGGCACACCATTTTGATTTGTCCTTCCATCCTGATTTGTTATCATTCCTTGGCCATCTTACTTTATCCCCAAGATCGTTCATAGAATACATTAATCCTGTTACATCGACAGAAAAACAATAATCTAAAAGCTTAGTACAATCCTCTTCATCGTCATCCTCAACCACATTGACCTCTTTATTATCAGGTCTAGCATATGGTTTATGCTTGTAAGGGTCATATGTGGGAGTGGATTTTCGATTAGGATTGTTATATCTTGAGGATGCTTCTATCCTCTCCTATATCTTCTTATTATCCTCAAGAAGGATGAATCTTAAAGCTCTATTTCGAACTTCTTCAAGATTCCTACAAGGGTTCATCACCAATTCTTTATAGAAAGGTGAATCCTTTTGTAGTCTCATCTTGAAGGCTTACACTGCTGTTGTGACATCTAGGTTTGGGATGTCAAGTGCTTCCGTCCCAAACCTTGATATAAACTCCCTTAGTGATTCTCCTTGTGGCTGTGTCACCCTGTATAAATCACTTGTCAAACGTTCAAATGTTCGACTACAAGAAAATTGATTGTTAAACATGTTAATTAAATGAGCAAAAGAAGTAATTGAATAGGGAGGAACACTTAGCAGCCATTTTAAGTCTGGACGAGTGAGGGTAGAGCCAAATCCTTTTCATAAGCATGATTCCATGAGGTTTGGTGGAATGGGATGTATTTCCATCCTATCACTGTACTGTGCTACATGTTCTTCATGATCAGTAGATCCATCATAAAGCTTCATGCTTGGATTCTGGAATCTATTTGGAATCTCATTGTCACATATTGGAGGTGCAAAATGAGACACCCTATGACATGCTGAGGATACCTTAGGGATGGGCTGTATTATCCCTGGTACACTAGACATCATATCCTTGATCTTTTGAAGCTCTCTTGCCAATTGTGGACTTATACCTATATCCTACAAAGAAGCAATATCGTTAGTAGCAAAAGTACTTGAACTTAAATTGTTACCATTGTTGTATCCTCGGGATGGTTCAACAGTATATCCAGGATCTCTGGTTGTTGTCATCCTGGGTGCTGTAGTAGTCTCAGGAGCAGAGAATCCAGTACTAATGGGGATGAAATCTCCTTGATGAACGCCCCAGAGACAAAAATAGGAGGAGTAGATCCAGGATATGGTGTCCCCATGTCTTCAACCGATCTCTTTGAGGATATCTTGAGAGATTGTATTTCTCTCATCAGCATCTGGTTGGTGTCGTACTGTTGCTTTATTTGATCCTTCACCATTGCAAACATGGATAGGAGCTCATCATTTGATACAAAAATAGGAGGAGTAGATCCAGATGTTTCCATCCTAGATCTAGCAGTATTTGGAGGAACATTTCTGGTAACTTGTCCGGAACTCTTAGGATGAGCAAGGGGAGGTGGTAGAGTCATATTTCTGGCTGAGGTTTTAGATGGTGTGGAAGAAGACACCGATTTTGGGTTTGAGTCTATAGTTGTCAAGATTTTTGAAATAACTTGATTGAGAAATAATTTTAACAAAGTTTTTGTTAAAAATAGCACCACTTGCCCCACGGTGGGTGCCAAAATGTTTTGGTCAAAAATTACTTGCTAGAAATAATCTTGTATTCCAAATTAGTAAATGTGAGTTAGAGTGCTAAATGTATTGAAAATGTTAAATACTTAGTGTTATTTCTAAGATGGCTGTTTGTAATAATATAGAAACAATATTATGACAACTATGCTCAGGATGGCAAAGGTATATTTCAGGATGGACAGTTATATCCTGAGGATTTAACTGTCTGATAGAATAATGAAATAAGCAAAGATAGATGATTGTTAACATAATGCAACAAGAGAACAACACTTGATGTACGAGTAAGGCCCTTGATCACTTGATGATCGGCATCACAAAACCTCAGGAGGTGTCTAGGCCCCTGACTTGTTTGTTAATATTAAAAATGGTAAAAAAGGTTACAAGTTTGGATGAATGATGGACGAGTGTTCAAAGATTACAATGATTGTGTTGTGCGTGAGTATCAGGTATTCTGTAATGAGCAACTGAGTATCAAATGTTGATCAAGTGTGAATAACGTGTCCTATACTCATTAATCATTCCCTATATATAGTTACACGAAAGTAAATAAGAGATCCCATGTAATCCACAATCTTAGTTAAGCTTCTTGAATGGTTCAGGTGAACGTTGAAGCTGTTTCAACTTATATGGATGTTGGAATAACAGTTTCCTAGTTTTTCGCCTTGTATTCAACATTTGTCAGTTACACTTTGACGTATTCCTTGGACTTTGCTTCACGCGCATAACTCTTGTACCTTTAGCTTCCTTGACTTAGTAAGACCACATAGTCGTTGGAGAAGAGTTACAAGTCTTTATCATTGAACGAGTGTACCTACCATAATATTAAAACATGATAGTTTGTTAGTCTATCCTCAGGATGCACATGGGTCAGAATGATGTTACATCCTGAAGTCTGCTTAGTCCTTCACTATCCTGAGGATGTCACATATGATATTTGAGGTAAATCCATCCTGAGGATTTCACCACCAACAGTAAGAAAACTAGCAACTTCTTTCAAAAATTTTGCACTAACACAACTACCTAGGGAAGAAAATGTCGAGGTTGATGCATTAGCACACTATTGTCTCCTCATGGCCTTTCATGAAGTAGGGAATGGATATAGTGGGAAAATTACCTAGAGCTCTTGGTAAAAAGGTGTTCATGCTCGCCAACACAGACTACTTCTTCTGATGGATAGAAGCTGAAGCTTTTGTGCAAGTTAGAGATAAAGAAGTAATATCCTTCATCAAAAGAAACAACCTGACAAGATTTGGTGCCCCAGCTAAATCATTTGTGACAATGGATCCCAATTCATCAGCAAGAGGACAACCACCTTTTGGTGAAAGCCAGGGGATCAAGATGATAACTTCAACACCTATCCATCCTCAAGCCAATAGACAAGCAGATTCCTAAAACAAAATTATTGTCAGCAACCTAAAGATGTTAGGCCAGGAGAAGGGAAATGAAAAGAAGAATTTCCATTTGTGTTATGGGCTGATAGAACCACATTCAATAATGCAAATAGCCAAACACCATTCTCTTTGGTATTTGGTACAGAGGCCACGATCCCAACAAATATGGTTATGTCCATAGCAAGGAAACATCTTCAAGATACAACTACAAACTCAGAGGCTTTATTACAGGATCTTGAAGTAGTTGATGAGCTTAGGGTTGCTGTTAAGCTAAGGATGGCAGCCTATCAACAGAGGATAGCCAAAGCATATAACAAGAACATATGAATTCAGAGATTTCAAGTAGGAGATTTTGTTGTAAGAACAGCTTTTCAGAATACAACCAATCCATGTGATGGAAAATTAGCACCCAAGTAGGAAGGACCATATCTAATTGATTCTGAAGCTGGCAAATGTGCATATTGGCTCTCCACCTTGGAAGGAGAAATCCTCCCAAGATCCTGGAGTGCTATCCATCTATTATCATATGTGAGGTACAAATTAATTTACTTTATATTATTTGATTTCACCCATGTAATTATATGCCAACTAAACTTGGTTTCGAAAATAGTATATCCAGAGAATTTTTCAGAATCGTATCACACAGGAAGAGGTGAGGTTAGCACTTAGGAAGATGGGAAAGGCTAAGGCATTTGGCCCGGACAACATCCCGATTGAGGTTTGGAAGTGTTTAGGAGAGGAAGGAGTGCAATGGCTAACTATTTTCTTCAACCTCATATTTAAATCTGGAAGAATGCCAGATCAGTGGAGGAGTAGTGCTGTAGTGCCTATATATAAGAACAAAGGAGACGCACAATGTTGTGGGAATTACAGAGGAATTAAGCTGCTGAGTCATACTATGAAATTATGGGAGAGAATAATTGAGACTAAGATTAGAAGAGAGACTCATGTTACTGTAAATCAATTTGGTTTCATGCCAGGGAGGTCAACTACGGAAGCTATATACATTCTGAGGAGCTTAATGGAAAAGTATAAGGAGAAGAAACGAGACCTCCATATGGTGTTCATCGATCTGGAAAAGGCATATGATAGTGTACCTCGTAAACTGATTTGGGATAGTTTGGAGGCTAGAGGGATTCCGAG
The DNA here is from genome assembly GCA_030844895.1 of Ambrosia x helenae. Taxonomy (NCBI): domain Eukaryota; kingdom Viridiplantae; phylum Streptophyta; class Magnoliopsida; order Asterales; family Asteraceae; genus Ambrosia; species Ambrosia x helenae. Next base: position 63,922,940 of record CM061226.1, on the reverse strand, counting down.
AAAGTATGTTGACACCACTAGAGATATGTATGATAGCACTAAAACTAGTGTTCGTGCGCCTGTAGGGGATACTGATTTCTTTCCCGTGGAGGTAGGGCTCCATCAAGGGTCCGCGTTGAGCCCGTTTCTTTTTGCGGTTATCTTAGATGAGGTGTCTAAGTCCATCCAGGAGACATTATCGTGGTGCATGCTTTTTGCTGATGACATTGTATTAATCGCGAAAACTAAGCAAAGTCTGAATATGAGGTTAGATGGATGGCGATTAGCTCTAGAGGGAAAAGGTTTAAGGATTAGTCGCTCTAAGACGGAGTACATGCACTGCGACTTCAGCGGGGCAAACAACAAAGACCACACCAGATCACCATTGAAGGTCATGTGGTCCCGCAAGTAACCAAGTTTAAGTACTTAGGATCGTTTGTTCAAAGAGACGGGGAGATTGATAGTGACGTTGCACATCGCATTTAGGCTGGATGGTGTAAGTGGAGAGCAGCCGCTGGAGTTTTGTGCGATAAGAGGTTCCCAGTTAAATTAAAGGGAAAATTTTATAGGACTGCAGTTCGACCTGCTATGCTTTATGGGACAGTTTTTTGGGCCATTAGAAAGACACAGTTACGAAAGATGGAAGTGGCGGAGATGAGAATGTTGAGGTGGATGTGTGGTCACACTAGGTTAGACCGGATTAGAAATGAGGTTCTTAGGAATAGGTTAGAAGTGGCTAATATTTCGGATAAGATTAAGGAGGGGAGATTAAGATGGTATGGACATGTGAAGCAGAGACATATGACAGCTCCAGTCAGAAGTGTGGAACACCTCACGGTGGAGGGGAGGCGGGGCAGAGGCAGACCCAAATTGACTTGGGTTGAGCGGATTAGGCAAGATTTGTTAGAATTGCACCTCTCCGAGGATATGGTCCAAGATAGGAATTCGTGGAGGCTTAGAATAAAAGTTAAATATTTCTAGAAATTAGGAGCACATCTCCTTTCTTCATGCATGTATGTCATATTATGTGATGTACCCACTACTTTTTAGTGTTTTGTGTTTGTCTTCTTTTTTATATAAATATAGTTTTTTTTTTTTTTTTTTTTTTTTTTGAGGCGAGGGTCTCTCTGGAAGCAGCCTATCTATCTCTAAAGATAGGGGTAAGGTTTGCCTACATCTTACCCTCCCCAGACCCTACTAATAGCGTCGCTATTTGGTGGGATTTCCTGGGTACGATTGTTGTTGTTGTTGTCCTGAAAATGAACCATTGAAGACTAGAGGGTTGGCCACCCTCTCCTACATTAAGCTATCTAATACCTTCCCATGATTTAATGGTTTTCACCTTTCTCACGAATTGGGTTTATACACCTCGCGTGTAGCGCACATTATGTATGTATATCTTTAGGATGGTGGAACCAGTATACGCTATAGTGGCTAACAATTTCATCATCTTTGGTGTTTTGGTCAAAAATTACCTAGTAGAAATAATTTTGTATTCCAAATTAGTAAAAGTGAGGTAGAGTTCTAAATGTGTGAAATATGTTAAAAACTTGGTTGTATTCTAAAGATGGGCAAGAATAACAATACGACAACTATGCTCAGGATGGCAAAGAAATTGGTCAGGATGCACAGTTATATCATGAGGATGTAACTGTCTGGCAGAATGATGAAATAGGAAAAGATCAATGAATGTAAATGTAATGCAACTAGAGAACAACACTCGATATACGAGGAAAGCCCTTGATCAGTTGATGATCGCCATCACAAAACCTCGGGAGGAGTCTAAGCCCCTGCCTTGTTTGTTAATATTAATTAGGTAAAAACAAGTACAACTTTGGATAGGTGATGAACGAGTATCTAAGATTACAATATGAGTGTTGTGTGTGTGTAGAGAGTATCAGGTGTCTACGAGGTGGTTAACAAGTGAGAAGTGTCCTATTACTCGTTTATCACCCCCTATTTATAGTTACACGAAAGTAATTAATGAATCCCATGATATCCGCCGTTTTTCATGATCTTGTGAACTGTTTCAGGTGACCGGTGTGTTGTTACAACTGAATATAGTCGTTATATGGTTGTTTCCCCTTTCTCGCCTATATTTAATGCAAGTCGGTTACAAGTTTGACTTCCTTTATGAACTTGGACTTGGCTTGCAAGCATAAGATCATCATCCTTGATTTCTTTGACTTAAATAAGACAATATAGCCGTTAGGGATCAGCTACAAGCCTTAATATTTATTAAGTGTACCTGCAATATCATCATAATAGAATAATTCGTTAGTCCATCCTCATGATGTGCATAAGGTAAAACACAGTTACATCCTGAACCCTGCTTAGTCCTTCAGTATCCTGAGGATGTTACTCAGAGTATATGAGGTAGAATTATCCTGCATTATAACCATAAGTTCGTTCGTTAGTCCATCCTCAGAATGTGCATAAGATAACATTCAGTGTCATCCTGAATCCTGTTCTTCCTACAGTATCCTGAGGATGTCACATAGAAAATATAGGTTACTTCTATCCTGAAGATTTCACCACCAACATTTGGGATATACATTGAATCCGCAAGGTTTAGGCATTTTCCATTGTCTCTTAAGTATTTGGCCCAGTCACCAGTAAGCCTTGTCGCTAGTTATCCTCAGGCTTTAACGCAAGTTATCATTAGGCTATAGCGCCAGTTAGGCTTGTCCCCAGTATTGAATTAGACCTTGTCGCCAGTTATGTTCATCCCAAGAATATCACCTTTATATGTGTATTTCTCACAGGTTATGATTATTCACACTTTTTGATTTATTCTTAAGTTTATAAAGGTTGGAAGTATTTCATGTTTGGAAGGTAATTATGAGGATGAAGCGACAATATGATAGTGGGGACATCCTGAAGATGATAAAGTACATCCTAAGGATGTTATAAGTATTTTATGCTTGTGATATCCTGAAGATAATGGAATACATCCTAAGGAAGCAATAAGGATTTGGCGCTAGGGACATCCTTAAGATGATTTAATTTGTTCCAAGGCTAAGGTATTCTTTAATTGTTTGTTAGGATGCTTTGGAGATTATTTGCTAACTCATCTGGAGTTTAAGGTATACTTCTATGACTTGAATTTTCTATCCTATTATTTGTATATTTATCATGAATGTAATAGGATAACAAAGGAAAGTGCACATAATGTAAAACCAAAAGTTTGCCATTTTATTTATTTATAAAACATGTTAACCCCTGGATTCATCCTAAACTAGGACCCATCCACCAGGGGTCAACATTTTAAAGCCAAGTTAGTGAAGAATTGGGGCTTCATCCTGAAAACACAGGATCCCTCCACCCCAACCTTCTAAATGTTTAAGTACATGTAGAAAGTAAATTGTCTGAAATTGTTCACAAGAAACCACTAAACTACCACATCAAAGATTCTAAAAAAGTGGGCTTAGGCCAAGGCATCACCACCCTCATTGCCCATTATAGCTTCAGCCTCCTTGGCAATCTCAAGGATGGTTTCCACAGGCTCCACCGCTGCATCCTTTCCAGAAGGATCTTCATCCTGTTGGACAGGAGTATACACCACCTCTTTGCCACCTAAGCTTATAATGTTCTCTTTCCAAGCATCAATGTCCTACTCTTCATGATTGAAGTTAGGATCCTTTGCTTGGAGGAGTATCTTAACCCTTGCTAGATTGAAAGAGATGGTGGCAAAGTTGATCATACCCTGCCTATACTCCTCAAGCTCCATCTCATGCTCCTTAGTTGCCTTGATCTTCTCGGCTGGCATCTTCTTCACTTCGGCTTCCATCTTGGACAACTTATCTTCAAGATGTTTCCCTTTAGCTAGGGAAATCTTCCTTGTGTCCTCCAGAGCTGCAGTGGTTTCCTGAAGTTGAGATGCCATGTCTTCCAAAGACTTTAGGACATATTCATGGCCTTGAGATAAGAAGACAAATAGGAAAGTTCTCAATAGTCTATCTTGTTATCTAAAATATTATTAACATCTTCAGGATGTAACTGTACTTGGAGATAGTAGTGACAAACCTTGGAAAGGACATCCTAAGGCCCCAGACCTTCAAAGGAGGATGCCTCCGAACTTATGGCAACAGTAGTAGTGCTCTTCCTCTTTTTGGAAGCATGAGCTTTAGGCTCGGGGGAGGGCTGGTCATCCTAGAGCTAGTAGGAGAAGTGATCTTGGCAGCCTTGGAGATGTCTTGGCTGTCGATGTCATCGAGATCAAAGAAGGCAGCTTTCTTGGATGAGATAATAAAAATCATATTAGTAACTATTATTTGAATATAACATACTGAGGATGTAGAAGGTAACTTACAATATATAACTTTAGCTTGACTTGTAGAGAGGCTTTCTTCAACTTCCAATGTTTTTACACACAAGGGTAGATCTCTAACTTGTTTTACCCGGATAAAGAATTGTCCAGGGGAGGAGCAAACTTAACAAAAGAAATACCTGAAAATCAAGAAAAAATTTAAAATGTCAGTTACATCCTCAGGATATATCTATAAAAATTATTTTTCAAAGATTTTAACACTTTTCAACCAAAATCCAGGGATCTTATCTTGTTAGAATCTGAGTTTGATTGTTTTGATTGTTTAAGTAATAATAACAATGAATGAAATGAATTATAAATGGAAAGTGCAGCGGAATGATAAACTATTAATCAAAACAAGAGAATAAATGTTTTTCAATCGAATGCTTTCATTAATGTCAAATGATTACAAAAAAATTGCACAAGTACTCCCCCTCAGCCTGATCACACAGTGATTGTTTGTCAAAGAGAATGTTTTGAGTGATGAATAGAACAGTACAAGCACTGTTTTATTTATAGACAAATCTAAACCTCTGATGACCTAGGCTAACGTCACCTAAGACAGTGACCTCTAACAGAATAACAAACATAAAACATCTGTTGATACAAACTACTGTTACATTGGAAAACTCTGAAAGGCAAACAACTGATAGGAAAACTCTGATGGTCTTGAATCATCTGTTGGAGTCTAAGTGATGTTGGCTCCAACAGACCTTTAGTCTTCAGTACTTTGATTCAGTAGTTGTTCTTCATCAGACCTTTGGCCAGCAGTTGTTCTCTAGTAGTTGTTATCTATCAGACCTTTGTAGCAGCATTTGTTAGGGTACAACACATGTTAGGGCCAACAGTCTTTTGGGAGAAGTAACATGTAAATGTTGTTTATTGCTAAGGATCAACTGCGTAGTATATTTTGGCTTTCCAATCATCTGTTCTTCTCCAGGTCAGTAGACCCAACAATCTCCCCCTAGAACAGATGATGCCAAAACTAAGCTTTATTTTGATCTTTATTTCTCATCATACTTTCTCTTATTTGCCGTTTGAACTGTAGTTCAAAACTTAAAGAGAAGAAGTCTACAGCATCCCTTTCAAGCTCTAAGTTCAGCAATATCTGGAGATCATCTGCACATAGGCCATGTGCATCATCCATACTTAACTTTTGAGCTTCTCTGTCTGATCTGAGTAGAGTCAATTCATGGTTGTCTTTGTTGACTTTTCATTTTAGAATTTTTGAATTGGAGGATTTGCTAGGCTGCAAGTTTATTTTTGATGAGTTTGGTGATGGAGGTCTCCTAATGAGTTTCCTAAGCTCTTCAGTAGTGGGATCAGAGAAAAAGTGTACTTGATTGAAAAGGCCCTCTTTTACAGAAGTATCAACAAACTTCTTCTGGTCTTCTTTAGACATTTCCTTCTGTTTCTTGAGCTGTCTCTTGGCAGCAACACATAGGTCAGAAGTATCAAGCAGGCTGTCAAATGTAAAGGCCTGTAGAGGTCTCTTCATCATTGGAGCATCAGAGTAGACAGGTTTTCTGGGCAGGGTAGGGTCTTTCTTTCTATTTTCATCCAACTTCTTGTATGTCTCAACCAGCCTTAACTCTGACCATCTTGCAACAGACCTCATCTCCCCATACTTGGCAGCCACAATCTCTTCTCTCATTTACTTGAATTTTAAAGCTCTGGCTGGATCTCTGCCTTTCCTAAGGTCAGGGGCAGAGACCTTAGCTGGGGGATTCTTGGTCATGTCTTTTATTCTCAAGAGTTCTTGTCTAAGGGCATGAGTGGTCTACCCTGCAACCTGTTTCTTGTTTGCTTTGTAGGGCATGGTTGACAAGATTTGCTCAAGAAGAGATTCCCTAACCACCCTTTCCAGATCACTGCTGAGAGGCATGGTGGACATGGAGTTGCTCAGTGTCTTAGCAAATTCTTTAATCCTTCTCAGTTTGCTAAGCTTTGCTGAATGGATGCCCTGAACAGTCCTGCCATCTTTCCCTTTACATCTCTCCTTGATTATTTGATCAGCCTGTTCAGTCTTGTATTTATGATATTTATCTAGGTTTAGGGGAACATGAAAATTTGGAAGAGATGGGAAAGAGCTTTCAGATGGCTGTTCGGTATTGTAGAAGGATTGCCTTTCCCCCTTAAGTAGATCAAGTTCAAGAGGATACTGAACAACCAATGGTGTGATGGATGGTGGTGGTCAATGAGATGTGAATTATGAAATGTGTGGTGAGTATGATGAAAGTGGGATGGCTGATATAGGTGTAGGTTGGGTGATTGAAGTAGGAGGTGGTGATGTTTGTATGTTTTCATCTTGTACCACAAAGGTTGATTTTCTCTTCCTTCTGAACAAGATTCTTCGTGATGGTGGTGTTGCAGCAGTGGTTGTGTTAACATCTGTTGGCACTTGTGTAGGACCAGCAGATGTTTGGGATTTGGGTGGTTTATTGGTGGTTGTGGTGGTGGATTTGGTTGTTGGTTTGGTGGCAGGTTCAGTTGGTTTGGTGGTATCAGTGGTTTTGGTGGCAGTGGTTTTGGCAATAGTAGTTATGACAGCAAGTATGGATGGTAGTTGTCTGACATGTTTGGCAAGCATCATCTTCCTTTTAGAGGTACCCACATCCTAAACTTCTTATTGTTGCTCTATCTTCTGTTGTATAAGAGCTTTTGCTTTGCATTCCAAAGTATCAAGCCACTTTTGCTTCTCTTCAGCAGCCTTTTCAGCATTGACATTAGCAGTTTGATCTACTTCTTTTGCTTTGCCTGCATAGTGGATTGATCATTGGGATTTGGTTATTGTGATGGTGCTGGTTCAGAACCTGGTTTGGTTCCAAATGTCTTTAGCTTGGGTAGTCTATCTCTACCACTCTCCCCCTTTTTGGCATCATCTGCTGTGAACTCATCATCATCTTCATCTCTTCTGATGGTTGTAGGGGCAAAGCCAATGGTCTTCAGCAAATGGTCTTTAATGGCTTTGATGTCTGCTTGGGTATCTGTGTACCTAACATCTACCATAGTTCTGATTTGAGCCATGTAGGTTTCATGTGTCTGATCTGCTAGTTTTCTATGAGCTATGATGATGGGGGAAATTGATTTCCATAACTCACTAGCAATCTCTTCCTTTGATGGTTGACTTTTGTTAAGAGTAGCCAAGGATCCCAGAATTGTCTTGATATCTGATGTGATGTCAGCAACAGAGGTTTCTATGGATTGTACTCTAACCGTCAATTCTTAGTATTTTAACCCATCACCTAAGTTAATAGGATCATCTGGATTCCTACCAGTGGTAGTTGTAACTGGTTCAGTCGTAGGAGGTGAGTCCAAAGGATGAGAACCAGATGCCCCTTTGTCTTGGTTTTGGGGACTTCCAACTTATTTTGGGGACACTATAGTGGCCTCATTAGTTGTTGCCTTCAAGGAAGTCTTAGCTATGTAACCACTATCCTGTTGTGAGACAATGATCTATACATCAGTAGTGGCTGCTTCACTTGAAAACTCACCTAGAGTTTCATTCAACTCTAGGGGTGTAACCTCCTCTGTTTGTGGGATAGCTGATTGATTTTTCTCAGTCCCAGTCACTTGTAGGTGTGTACTCTAATTGATGGGAGAAGGAGAGGAACTGGGAATGTCCCAAGTTTTATCAATAGCCTCAAACTGTGGTTGCATTGTTGGAAGGACATATGATCGTGAAGGTGGAGGAGTGAAAAGAGAAGTAGCCCTGGGAGAAGGGCTGATGATGATATGGTCAAGTGACTCATATGTCTCATGATGTGATTCCCATTGGCTTACAACATGATCCTTTTGTGAGGATTTATGAGGAGTTTGCTCAGGTTGAGATATATCCATCTGTTGTGAGGAAGTAACAACAGTGGTTTCTTGTTGCTTTTCTGTTGCAACAGGGTTTTCCTCTGGTATCTCATCTTTCAGGGGCCCCTTTTTGGTTTTAGTGGTGGTTTTTGTAGATGGACGTTTTCTTTTGGAGGTGGCTGGTGTGGGTTTCACGGCACTGGATGTAGTGCCATGATCACCAGGAGCAGTGGGCTCAACAACAGATGTTTGGACAACAGTTGTTGTCTTAGTCCTCTTTGTTTGTGTTTTAGAAACTTTTGACACTTTTTCTTGGGTGTTTGAACCCGACATTCTTGTGAAAGTTTCATCAGTTAGACTCTTCATTTGGAAAGATTTGCCCTTTTTAAAATCTTTTTCAGGTAAAACCTTTTGAAGAATTAAACTTAAAATTCTTGGGTAAATCAGAAAAGCATTATTAGACCCAGACTTTATGGACTTCACATTTGATACTAAATCCCGAAACAGGCCCTGGGATAGATTGAAGTCAGAATCTAACAACATAGCATATCCCAAGTACTGAATCCTCAATGGGATTTCATTGAAGGAAGTGGACTTAGCAGAGACATAGAGAAGGAGGGTATGAAAGAAAAATTTCATGACTGATGGGAAAAACTTATTGAAAAGAGTTGACCCAGTCATTTGTGCATCATAACCTCTTTCCTGAAACTCTGTGTGAAGATCAGCCTTAGGAAAAGAGTCGTTACCTGACAGGTCATTCAGTGAGAAGGTTGTGGATATCAGTTGGGGGGTAATGGCGACATTCTTGGAGGGTATCGAGAAAGATGGGAGCATCAGTGGTTAAGATTGTCAGTTATTTGGAATTGAGGATGATGTCGATGGTGGTATGGAATGGAAGATAATTGTGGGTGGCTTTGGCTTGAAGATCCATTGTAATGGATTTCGAGTGTAAGGATGAAAGGAATTAGAGTGAGGGTTTGAGGTTGAAGAAGGCGGTTTCAGTATTTAGAATACAATGAGACAGTGTAACAACTGTTGTGGTAAAACAGGGTTTTTATAGCCTCTGGTGAAACCGCTGATGTGGCCAAAACTCTGCTTTTGGGAGCAGACGTGGCAAACATCTGGTGGCATACAGCTGTTGCCAATGGTCTGATGCAAACAGCTGTTGTCTTACCAAAGTGCTGATGCTAACAGCACTTTGTTTTTTTTCAATTATTATTATTATTGATATATATATATATACACATAGATAGATAAATATAATGAGACAGTTTTTTTATCTAATCAGAGGTTTGAAACAGATTTTTCAACTAACAGTGGATAAAATGGATGAAACAGTGGTTGTTTTATCTTTAACAGATTTTTCAAACAAAATGCTATTTTTAAGGGTGAATTTTGATTTTTCTGAAACATTTTAATGTTTTTATTTAAAACATTTTTGTTGTTAGTCCAAGTTTAGCACACCAATTCTAGAGATCAGATTTGTAAAGGTGGATGTGTCTAAAGCTTTTGTCAACACATCTGCCAACTGATCCTCTGTTGGAACATGGTGCAGAGAAATCAAACCTTTTTCATAGCTATCTCTGACAAAGTGATGTCTGATGTCTATGTGCTTTGTGGTTGAATGTGAGACTGGATTTTTGATGATATTTTCAGCAGCTTGACTGTCCAACATGAGTGGAGTCTTTAGTGCAGTTATCCCAAAATCCAGCAGTTGATTTTGAAGCCACATGAGTTGGGTTGTATAGCTTGCAGCATCAATGTATTCAGCCTCTGCTGTTGAAGTTGAAACTGCTGCTTGCTTTTTGCTTTGCCATGAGACTAAGGCATTCCCTAGAAACTGGCACCCTCCTGATGTAGACTTCCTTGTGGTGTGGCAGCCAGCAAAATCACTATCTGAATAACCTAAAAGCTCAATGTTTCCATTAGCAGGATACCAAATACCAAGTGTGGGAGCACCTTTTAGGTATCTGAATATCCTTTTCACAGCAATAAGGTTTGACTTTCTAGGTGAAGCCTGTGATCTTGCACAAACAGAAGTGGCAAACATAATGTATGGCCTAGATGCAGTTACGTATAATAAAGACCCAATCATGCATCTGTAATGTATCTGGTTAACCAGTTCATCCTTGTCATCAATAGTGAGTAGCTTGGCTGTGCTCATGGGTGTACTAAATGGCTTACAGTCATTCATCTCAAATCTGGTTAACAAATTTTTCACATATTTCTTTTGATGAATGAATGTGCCATTTTTGCAGCTGCTTCACTTGGAGACCAAGGAAGCACTAAAGTTCACCCATGGCACTCATTTCAAACTCTGTTGTCATGAGTTTCCTAAACTCTTCACACATATTGTTACATGTGGATCTAAAAATGATGTCATCCACATATATTTGAACAATTATTAAGTTTTTCCCTCTCCATTTTAAAAATAAGGTTTTATCAATTCTACCTCTTGTGAAACCAATGGATAAGAGAAAGGTGGAAAGAGTTTCATACCAGGTCCTAGGTGCTTGTTTTAATCCATACAAAGCATTGTTAAGCTTGTATACATAATCAGGATGGAATGTGTCTTCAAAACCAGGTGGTTGACATACATAGACCTCCTCATGAATTTTGCCATATAGGAATGCACATTTGATGTCCATCTGATACACCCTGATGTTGTGGTTGACAGCAAAGGCTAGGAAGAGTCTGATAGCTTCTAGCCTAGCTACAGGAGCAAAGGTTTCATCATAGTCTATCCCCTCTTCTTGTCTGAAGCCTTGAACCATAAGCCTGGCTTTGTTCTTGACAACTATACCCCTTTCATCAGTTTTGTTTTTGAAGACCCACTTTGTGCCAATTGGACAAACATTCTCTGGCAATGGTACAATTTCCCATACTTGTTGTCTTTTAAACTGAAAGAGCTCTTCTTGCATGGATTCTACCCAACTGTTGTCTTTTAGTGGCTCTTGGTACTTGACAGGTTGTGTGAGAGATATAAAGCATGCAAAAAGACACATGTTTGAGGATTGGCTTCTTGCGAGCACACCCTCTCTGATATTGCCAATGATTTGATCTGGTGGATGAGCTCTTAGGTAGTTTAACGTCTGTTTGCACTTCTGTAGTACCAACAGATGTTTGAAATGGAGGTGGGGGAATGGGTCCAAGTGGTGTGAAACTGGACTGACTTTTGTCAACAGAGGTTGGACTTTTGTCAACAGGTTATTGAGCAGTGGTTGAAGTTGGTGAAGCAGTGGTTTGAGGGTAAGACTGGTCAACAGTGGCTGACTCAGCTGTGGCAGATTTTTGATAGGTGTTTTAAACAACTGCTTCCCCTGATACAGAATAGACTTTATAGTGACTTGGAATCACAACATCTGTTCTGTAGTCTTGTTGTGAAGATTGTGGAATACCTGCACTGTTAGTTTAGACAGTAACATTTTCAAATTTGAATTTATCTAAATCAAACAACTCAGCAGGATTTGTTGGGATTTTTAAGGATGAAAGTTCATTGAACTTTACATTCAGAGTTTCTTTTATTGTCCTAGTCCTTGTGTTAAACACTTTGTAGGCCTTGGCAGTAGAAGAATATCCCAGAAAATATCCACAATCTACTTTGGCTGCAAATTTTGAGATGGAATCTTTAAGATTTAAAATGAAACATGGGCAGCCAAAGATTTTGAAAAATGAGATTAGTGGTTTGATTTTGAACAATTTCATAAGCAGTCTTTTGATGTCATGGGTTGATTAAAACTCTGTTTTGAACATAGCAAGCAGTGCTTACAGCTTCTGCCCAGAAAGACAGTGGCAAACCAGAATCTGCTAGCATGGTTCTTGCAGCTTCAATGAGAGTTCTATTTTTCATCTCAACCACCCCATTTTTTCTGGTGT